>JAESUZ010004548.1:600000-1037444 GCA_017311185.1 Proteles cristata cristata
ATAAATCTGTTTTTTTTTTTAAAGGAAAAACCTTTCCTCTCCTCTCCTCCCCTCCCCTCTCCTTTCCTCCCCTCTCCTTTCCTCCTCTCCTCTCCTCCCTCTCCTCTCCCCTCTCCTCTCCCTCCCTCTCCTCTCTCCCCCTCCCTCTCCTTTTCTTCCCTCCCCCTCCTCCCTCCCCACCCCTTCCCTCCCCTCTCCTTTCCTTTCCAAAATGGTAGTCTCCAGTCTTTCAGCAGTGTCAGCTAACCATTATAAGAAAACAGCTCTCAAAAGGAGTTCATATGATGGTAAATGGTATGAACATGGATAAGTAGATTCCAATGGACAAATTACCAAAACTGAGAACTGAAAAGCGCACTTGTTCCCTGGCCCCACACAGATCTCTGAACGATCATCACTGGAATCAGTGGAAGAGTGAAGTACTAGTTCACCATGTACTTGTACTTCCCCTGGCTTCCACCTGCAATTATTTCACCTCTATAGCCCTAAGTTCACCTTTTCTAACTCAAATGACAGTATTATCTGCATTCATAAAATATTTTACTGAGGAAATTAAAATACAGTCATGTTAGCTGTTGTAAAAAGAAGAGTGCTACTCTTAGCTTCATTTTTTTCTATGAAGAAAGCTTTGTTCGAAGATGTTGGATGATGGGTCATTCATGCATCTGACTTATAAAATGTGTTTGAAAAAATATTTGATTAAAAAATTAATTGCCGAAATCATTGCTTGTGAAAAAGCATTGCCTGCCTGGAGCTTCAGGCATAGAAATACTATAATAAAGATCCTAAAAGAGTGTTGGATTTCTGGCCAAGGACATTTGGTCAACAGTGTAAAAGCAGAATGTACTAGTGGAAACCATGTTGGACAGAGAATTAGACGGACTGCGCCCTTATCCTTGGCTTTGCTATTGAGTAGACATGTGACCTCAGCTATGCCACTTCACTTTCTAGTGCTTCTTATCTTTTTTTGAGAGGCATGACAATAATGCTTTCTTCTTTATATTTTATATTTGTGTTAGCAACACTGAGGAAGACACTCCTAAGAGGATCAAGGACTCTCCCCAGAGTCTAACCATGGCTCTAAATTAGCTTCCTGCAGTTTTTCTGGGTCACATGTGTCTAATGTGATTTTATCAACTTTATATCTTTTCATCTGTTAAAAAGCATTGACAGTTTCTTTTCTATTCATTATTTTCACAGAAATATCCTGCTGCCCATAGAATTTTGGCTCTAGTATATTAAGACCTTTCTCAGAAATAGGTGACCTTTCATAACCATCCATCCATCCATCCACCCACCCAACACACACGTTGAATGCCAATAGTGTGCAAAGATTGTGCCAGTTGCGTACACTACAGTATTTTAGTCATGCCCATGAGGATGAAAGCCACGTGGTTAAAACTGCTGACCCACTTGTTGAAAAGAAATGCTGACCCTGGGAGTGTTAGATAATATCTGTGGGTCAGCCTGTTGCTTTTCTAGTTCTTTTCTGATCCCAATACAGTTCTAATGCCCATGACAGGCTCTGACTTAATGCTGACGGGGTTGAGTAGGCATGAGTGGAAGCTTGAAGATTTAGTCTTCACTCTTCCCATCATGTATCAGTGAGAATCTTTATGGCTACTACAGAATAAACTACAATTTCTCAACTACTGTTAAATTGGAGGAGGAAAACTACATTTTACCAAGACAATTCCTTCCTACTCTATATTGTAGGGCAGATAAAGCCGAGATTGGGAGTCTGTTCATATTCTAATATGATTGTATTTTTAAATCATTCTTTTTTTTTTCATGTTTTATTTATTTCTAGGAGAGAGAGAGAGAGCGTGAGCAGGGGAGGGTCAGAGAGAGAGGGAGTCACAGACTGAAACAGGCTCCAGGCTCTGAGCTGGCAGTCAGCACAGAGCCCGACGCGGGGCTCGAACCCACGAACCGCGAGATCATGACCTAAGCGAAAGTCGGACGCTTAACCGACTAAGCCACCCAGGCACCCCTCTAATATGATTGTATTTTTAAAGTAAGAGAAATTTTAGGGTGGAAAAAAGGAACCAAATAGATTTTCTACAGATAAAGATATCCTATTTCATGTCATTTGATAAAATTGTCTTCTTCTTCTTCTCTAGAGTTTCCAGTGACTCTGTCTGCCTTCATGCTCGTACTATCCAGCTATTTCTCAAAATGTCTTACCTTGTCGCTGCTTTTCCACATAGTGGGAAATATTGAAGATCAGTGATACCATCAGAGCTAATCCCAAAAAGGCTAGAATTACCCAGACATAATATTGGCATTCAGAGTTTCCTGGAAAACAAACAAACAGATTTATAATATATTAGCTGCTTACCAATTTGTTTTGAATTGGGTAGACCCACAATTAAAACCATAGTATTTTTTCATAATGAACAGATCCTCTGCCAAGAAATTAATTACCGTTGACCAAGACTTCTTACAGATTTCAAATGGGTATGGGTGATTAGCCCCTGCATTCAGCATGAACAAAAGGAAGCAAGTGTCCCACATTCTTTGTGTTGATGAAATGAAACATTATTAGTTTTGTTCCTAAAATTTGGCAACTGGTGACTTATTATAAAAAGTTTGGTTCAAAATCAAGAACATCCAAACTCAATCCAAATTGAATTGTAATTGTTTTCTTTGAGTACTTGTTGGCATTGTAGTGGATGTTGAACTGTCCTCAGTGGTCCTGTGTATTTGAATATATCTTTCATTTCCTTTCTTCCTTTTTTCCTTCCTTCCTTCCTTCCTTTAAGAAAACAATAAGGTTTGGAAGGGCCTTATTTATTCATCATGAATATAATCCCATAAATATTCATTGAGAATTCTACAACACAGTAATCATTAACTAGTTAAATTATACTAGTAATTCTAGATATTGAATGATACTGCCTATATTCCTAGAATTGTTTATTTAATTTGTTTAACTGTTTATGAAAAAAAAGTGCATAGTAAGTGTAAACTTTAAAAATTCTAGCAATAGCAAAATATAAAATAACATGTAAGGTTCTCCACTAGAGCATAAATGGGTCACTAATATTATAGTAATTAGCCTTTTGAAAAACCAGTATGTCTGGGGGATTTTTACTACGTTACTAGGTTATCTGTAATGGCTGCATGGAATAACACAGTGTTGTTATAATGTAATGCATCTGCCCATTTCTCTAAGATGGATATTTTGATTTTTTAAAATGTCTTTCTCTTAGAAACAATAATACAACAAACTTCATTGGACAGGCATTTTGTGCATTTGTGGGCTCATCTGTAGAAAGAGGCTCCTGGGAGGCAAACCATGAGAGACTCTTGAATGCTGACAAAAACTGAGAACTGATGGATGTAGGGGGGATGGGGGGGTGGGCATGGAGGAGGACACTTGTGGGGATGAACACTGAGTGTTATGTGGAAACTAATTTGACAATAAACTATTTGTAAAAAAAAATAAAAAATAAAAATAAATAAAAATTTTAAAAAATTAAAAAATAATAAAAAAAAATTTTAATGACCAAAAAAAAAAGAAAGAAAGAAAGAAAGAGGCTCCTGGGAATACAATTGCTGGATCAAAGGGAATTTTAAAGGCATACTTTCAAAGAGAGATTGTTCCCCACCTCCCACTGATAATAGTCCTTTTCAGGTGGTTAATGTAACTAGAATTGTGAAGAATAGGGCCAGCAAGCTATCTTCCCAGATGGGTCCTTCTTTGCTATCACACCATAGAGGTATTAATTTCTGCTTTCTGTTATCAAATTAATGGTTAACTACATGAATTCTGTTACTAAAGACTTCTTTTCTTCTAGTAAAGAAGTCCAGGTGCAGTTCTAGGTTTTTCCACATTTTAAGGTAATTTGAGGGCACACATGACATTTTTTATCAAGATAGCTCACAGTTATCATTTCAGGTTATTCAGTCTGTCAAGTACATTCTAATCACTCACCCTCTACAGTCATTGTATTTGGTGACAAACAAATGAACTTTATTTGGACACAGAGTACACAGAGGCAAGACATATATATCATCCATGTTCAATATTAAAGACCATTAGTGAACTCAGAGAAGCAAAAAAAGAAGGCTAAGCATCAACCATAACCCTATTATCAAGAGACAATCACTGTGAACACCTTGGTTCATATACTTCCAATTATTTTCTCTGTATAGAAATGATTATGCACAGAGGCATAAGATTCAATTATACTGAATATACTGTTATCTCCTTTCACTCCAATAATTTATAGTGTGTTTCCTTTCCTATAGATAAAAAAAATGCTCTCATTCTTTTAGTGACCCTATATTCCTCTGAATGAATTTTCTATAATTTGTTTAAACAATCCCTTATCATTAGACATGTAAGTTGCTTGTGATTTTTAGTTATATAAGCAATGTTGTGATGAGTATCTGTAGCTAACATTAAATACCTAATCTTAATTTTTTTATTTAAGGGAAAAATTCTTTTTTTAAAGATTATTTCTGAGAAAGAGACAGGGAGAATGAGTGGGGGAGGGGCAGATAGAGAGGGCGAGAGAAAGAAAGAGAGAATGTCAAGCAGGCTCTGTGATATCAGCATGGAGCCTGATGTAGGGCTCAAACTCACAAACCATGAGATCATGACCTGAGTCAAAACCAAAAGTCAGATGCTCAACTGACTAAGCCACCCAGGTACCCCGTTGATGGCCTCTGTTTTAAAACACAATATTAAGGAGTGCCTGGGTGGCTCAGTCAGTTAAGCATCTTTCTTGGGTTCAGGTCATGATCTTGTGGTTTGTGAGTTTGAGCCCCATCGGACACTTCACTGACAGCTCAGAGCCTGGAGCCTGCTTCAGATTCTGTATCTCCCTCTCTCTGTGCCTCCCCTGCTTGTGCTCTATGTCTCTCTCTCAAAAATAAATAAATATTAAAACAAAATTTTTAAGGGGTGCCTCCATGGCTCAGTCAATCAAGCAGCCAACTTGGGCTCAGGTCATGATTTCACAATTCATGAGTTTGAGTCCCATGTTGGGCTCTGTACTGATAGCATGGAGCCTGGAGATAGCTTCAGATTCTCTGCCTCCTTCTCTCTCTGACCCCCCCTCCCCCCGCTGTGCTCTGTCTTTCTTTCAAAAAGAAATAAACACACAATATTAAGAAGTCTCTTCTCAGTCTGATCTGGCCTCCAATCCTATTAGTTCAATTGGCCCTGACTTTTATGTTTATGGCTCTTTTGGTTCATCCACAGTACATCAACCCCCATCCTGAGAGCTACTATCTTCCCACACACTGTCTCCTGTAGTCCCCTCCTTTGTGGTTTGTGGAGGAAGTTGTCCCTTTGTCTTTTCTCTGGAGCCTGTGACATGGGTGCTTCATGAAAAGGTGCCTGCTCCTATCTCTGCCCTAAGCATAGAGAACATCACACTTTTCTTCCCTTACCATGAACACCTTCCACAAAATGTTACTTTAGGTTTTGTATCTTTTAGGACTTATATACTGTACTTGCCCAATAATATACCCTGCTCCAATCATTCTGAAGCACTTATGATTCTCAATAGATACCAGACTTACAATTTCATGTCTTTATGTGTCTGTATATTTGCTCCTTTGCCTGAAATGCCTTTCTCCTGCTATTTGACAAATTCATAGTCATCCTTCAAGACTACCTTTTCTTTGAAGCATTTGCTCTATGCTGCCTGTCCCCTACCAAGTGACATCTTTTACACTCCCCTACAGTTCAACAAATATTGAGATAATCATTTATTTATGTGTAAAAATCTCTTCCTACTTGACTATGAACTTCCCAAAGGACAGAAAGAAGGCCATATTCATCTTGGTCTTCATACCTCAATCTCCTCATTGTACGTAATTTTGTGGGGATTAAATGAGATTTGTAGAAGAGTATTCCTCACCAGTAAGATGCTCCATAAATGTTAGGTAATGCTATTCTTTTAAAAAAATTTGAGTGTAGTTGACACATAAGGTTACATTAGTTTCACATTCACATCTCTATTCATTATATGGTCACTGCAAGTGTAGCTACCATCTGTCCCCACACAACAGTATTACAATACCATTGACTGTATTGTCTACACCATACCTTTTATTCCCATGGCTTAGTCAATTCATAACTGGAAACTATTGTTATTCTTATTTTCATCTTACTGCTAGTGAGACTCCTGTTATTATTTCTGTAACCTATTCAGCACAAAGTAGGTTCTCACTAAACATGTCAACTGACTAAATAAAAGACAAGTGGAGTGAAGATAGACAATGTAATGACTAGAGTCAACAGAAAGGTTCTGATCAAGTATCAGGTCTAGACATAATCACAATCTAGGAAAGACAAGTTGAAGATTCTAGTACATTTATCTCTAGTGTTATCTCTAGTGCTATTGAGAAAAGACCTACCTCCCAGCAGCTAGGAAATAGATCCTTGTGAGAAGAAGAGTAACACATTAGGCCACTGTAATCTTGGGGAAAGGGCTCTGAACAACATCCTAATTCTCTCTTCCCTGAATCTACATTTACCAAAAAACCTACAGATTATTATATTTTTTTCTAAGAAACTTGATACAAGGAGTTTGGTGCTAACAGTTAGTTATCCAGTTAAATTTCTGGTATGTCCCCTATTATAAACATTAAATTTTATTTTCTTGTTTAAAAATCAGTCTGGGAAGTTTGGGTAGTGTCAGTGAAATCTCTGGGAAAAGAATTTAGAAACTACCACTAGTTGAGGTAAGCTGTATGAGCCAGGTGCAACCCTAGGAAATATATGCTTGCATAAAACTGGGATGTTAATGACATAAGAGTCAGGGTGAGGAGAAATAATCTCCTCATGGAACACCCAATAACTTTCAGAAGCATAAATTCAGATATGCCTTCATTCTCCACTTTTGCCTTGAAGACCAATCAATGATTTTACGTTTACTTATTAAATTCACATTGTCCTACTATGAGAAGAGAAAAATAAAGGTTTTCCTCTATGCTGATAACATGGTTCTACCTTCATAAATTGAGAGTGGCCTCATGAAATAGTTGTTCTCTCTGGTTATTGTTAGAGAAAGAATGGACAAAGTGAAACTATTTAAATTAGAAGTATTGTTTTAGGCAAATAGTTATTATTTTTTTCAGCTTAGTAGGTATATACCACAAGACTGCATAATATAGTATAGCTTACCTAAGAACACATATCACAGATAATTTATTTTTTTAAATGTTTAGTCATTTCTGATAGAGACAGAGCACAAGTCAGGGTTGGGCAGAGAGACAGGGAGACCTAGAATCCAAAGCAGGCTCCAGGCTCTGAGTTCTCAGCTCTAGGCTCTGACCTCAATGAGGGACTCAAACCCACGAACCATGAGATTATGACCTCAGCCAAAGTGGACACTTAACTGACTGAGCCACCCAGGTGCCCCAACATAATTTATTTTGGAGTTGAGCAGAAAGTTGCATTGTTTTAAATGAAGCATTTGATAGATATAATAATAGTTAACCTTTAGCTAAATTGGGTGACTTGTAATCTTACGTTAGAAATAGTCCAGGGGTTTCTGGGTGTCTCAGTCAGTTAAGCAGCTGACTCTTGATTTCAGCTCAGGTCACGATCTCACAGTTTGTAAGATTGAGCCCTGCATCAGGCTCTGTGCTGACAGCATGGAGCCTACTTGGAATTCTCTCTCTCCCCCTCTCTCTGCTCCTACCCTGCTCATATGCATGCTTTCTCTCTCTCAAAATAAATAAACTAACTTAAAAAAAAAGAAATAACACAATCTAATTTTTCCAAAGAAGAAATACAGATGAAATACACATGAAAAGATGCTCAACATCACCCATCATCAGGGAAATGCAAATCAAAACCATGATGAGATACCACCTCACACCTGTCAGAGTGGCTAAAATGAGCAATACAGGAAACCAACAGATGCTGGTGAGGACACAGAGACAGGGGAACCCTCTTACACTGTTGGTGGGAATACAAACTGATGCAGCCACTCTGTAAAACAGTATGAAGGTTTCTCAAAAAGTTAAAAAATAGAACTACCCTATGACCCAGCAGTTGTACTCTAGGTATTTATAGGTATTTGCCCAAAGGATACAAAAATACTAATTTGAACGGACACATGCAACCCAATGTTTATAGCAGCATCAATAGCCAAATTATGGAAAGAGTGCAAATGTCCATCAACTGATGAATGGATAAAGAAGATTTGGGGTGTGTGTGTGTGTGTGTGTGTGTGTATAAAATGGGATATTACTCAGCCATCAAAAAAGAATGAAATCTTGCCATTTGCAGCAATGTGGATATAGCTAGAGAGTATTATGCTAAGTGAAAAAAATCAGAGAAAGACAAATACCATATGATTTCACTTAATGTGAAATTTAAGAAATAAACAGATGAATGTGGAGGGGGGTAAGAGGGAAGAGGGGGGCAAGCCATTCAAGACTCTTAACTACAGAGAACAAACTGGGAGTTTTTGGAGGGGAGATGGGTAGGGGGACTAAATGGGTGATCGGTATACAGGAGGGCACTTATGATGAGCACTGGGTGTTGTACATAAGTTATGACTCACTAAATTCTATACCTGAAACTAATATTACAGTGTATGTTAACTAACTAGAATTTAAATAAAAGCTTTAAAGAACATTTACTTTATAAAATTTGTAATTAAAAAGAAGAAGTAGTCCAGTCTAGAATTATTGCATCAAATCCTGTGACATACACTTTGGAACTTTGATCATTCAATCATGCACATGCTGAAGGGATGCAAAACTTATTTTGGAAGGAAATTTTGACCCTGCCTATAGGTTCTCCATGGATCTACCTCTGAGTGAAAGCAGAATGTGCTTTGATGGCTTTCTATTCTGGGACATGTCCCAGTTATGTTCCCAAAATGTTTTAAGAGAGTATCAAAGCTATTTCCCTCTCAGCTGACAACCTGCCCTAAAATGGCAACAGAATACTGAACTTCAGGTTATAGTCAGAAAATAAATATTTAAACACTTTGCCACTCTGTTTGTTCTCTTCCATTTTGTACATTTCCTGCCTATGTTATCAAGGCAAAATAAATCTTATTTTAAGAAAAAGAGCCAACTGTATAAAACTTGCTATTAAATTAATTAATTATAAGGATTCTATGGATTAGAAGATATTGTTTAATATATCATTTGGTATCTCAGGTAGAAGAAGCTGGGAATTTCCTCAAGAACTGACACATGTCTACTCTTCTAGTTCATATGAAAATTACTATTGACCATCTCACTGTATGTATCATTTGATACACAATCTATCTTAAGCAGATATCTTGAATTATATGATATACTTATTTTTGTGACCTAATCATATCCCTGGCTCCTTGTTTTCCTTTGCTACCCTTTATACTGTGCTATATACTTCAATTACCTCTCTTTCTAGTGGATAGGTGAGAAAGCAAATAAATAAAAAAGAGTAATAGATCTCTAGAATATATCCTTGAGAGAACTAACAATTTGCCTCCTCCTTAGTGTGTTTTTCTTTCCAGTTCTCATAGCATCTAGTATTTAGTATAGATTCAATAAATGGCTGTGGTTTGGGTAAAAAAGAAAAAAAAAAAGTAGAGCACAGTGTAAAATGGGATACTTCTAGGCAAAACCCCTAATCTTATTTTTATAATTACACTGATTCTAGCTATAAAATATCCTATCCTTTACACAAAATTATATTTCAATTAGAAGTTTCCCTCTGTTCTCTGAAATTAAAAAGAACACTGAAAAAGTTCTATCAGTCCATTAATTGGGACAAGAAGATAAAGCTACAAAGAAAAAACCAAATCAATGTCATGAGCCTACATTTTACATAAAGGGCTTAAGGAAAGTCCTGGTAATTTTCATGAAATGTGTCAGCAACCGTAAGGCCAAAACAGAGGCCAAATTCTTCAGGGTGGGGCATACTTAGCATAGTTTCTGGTTTTCCTATTGATTTTGGGAGTCTGCAATCCCTATCTAAACTTCTTCTGTTTTCCAGTATTTTTTCTTGGTGTAATGTGATCTGAGTTTTAAACAGAAAGATTTTCATTTATAAGCTTTGTATTTCATGACATTCTTTGATAGTTTTTTTTTTTTAAAGCATTTTATTTTTCAGTAATCTCTGCACCCAGTGTGGGGCTCAAACTTACATCCCTGAAATCAAGAGTCACATGCTCTAGTGACTGAGCCAGCCAGGCATCCCAGCTTTCATAGTTTTTTGATTGACAACAATAAATACCCCCATTTTGAAAAACAAAAAAGCATACACAGATAAGAAGGTATTGAGTAGCAAAATGGAGATGTTCAACTTGAATGGCAGATCTATATAGATGTGAATACATGCACACACACACTTTCATATCTCCTCTATCCATACGCAGTATGAATATCTCCAAATGCAAGTGGATATCTATTCAGTACAGATAATGCTTCTTATAATATTGGATTCACAAAGTGCTCGAAAATTCTTGCCCAACAATGCAATCTTTAGTATCATTATTCTATAATTGTAGTTACTTTCATTTAAAAATTAGCTTTTATCAATTTAAAAAGAACTCCCACACAATTAGAATTTAGCTATTTACACTGTTAAAAAGCCAAAGGCCTCAAGAAGTTATTAGTGAGGCAATGACAGCTAGGAAAACCATGATTTAAGTTTCTATATAGCTTTCAACCACCAGGGGTTAATAGTAGTAGCTTTAATTATAAGACCTCTGACTCCCTTAAAGCAAACAGTACTTGGCAGGCACTGTATTTAGCATTCACTCTTGCATGTGCTCTAGAGGGGGAAGCCTAGCTAAAGCAAATGTATTGTCTTTCTGCTGACAGGTTTGACTCCTACAGAAGCCTTTATTTAAACAACTAACAACAGAAAAGCAATACATATAATGCCTTAATTGTTTCTCCTTCAGGGAATCTGTAACTGAGACAAGTGCATACATTTCTAGTGTATAGGATATGGCTTTTCGTGATGGTATCTCTTTCTTGGCTTGCAAACTCTGTCAGAGCAGTGACCATTTCCTTTTTGCATCCCACGAATGTGTATATCTACTTCGGACACCCCAGAAAGTTCAAAGAAAAGGTTCTGATATAACAATACCCATGGATTCTACTTACACAGAATTTTTCTTACTGTGATGATGGTATGGTGTGGAACTAGATGCATTCTTGATGACTCTTTGTGGCACATTTTCAGTATCCACAACCCTCCTTCCCCCCCCCCCGCCCCTTGCATCACAATCACCTCATCAGTAAAAGTCATAGATAAAAGCACTGGAAGGGATTGACAAATCTCTCAGGCTTTTGAGTAAATAAAATATTGTTTTTATTCCAGATTTGAAATCTATCAGCCTTAAATAAGTGTCTGTTATAACAGGATTATTTGAAAAGTGGATGGTGTGTGTTGAGGAAGGACTATTATGATGGGGAGACAGACGACAGCAATGTAGGGCATTGGAATGTCTGCTTCGAAGTGTAGAGGAAGAACACGTGTGGTCACTTACGAGCTGTGTGACTGCTTACATATCACTGAACCTCACTAAGCCAGTTGTAAAGTTGGAGTTCAGATCCCCATCTGTGTGACATCAAGGTCCCTCTTTCTACTACATCATGGTTGCTCTTAAGCAACACTTACTGAATTTGTTAAAGAGAACACAAACGTGGAGTGGGGTAGGGGCAGATTTTAAGACCGTATAATTGCTCCCATACTGGGCTACTTGTCACTTTTGTAATTAAACTTTAATTGGGATTGGTCAACTTGAGAAATCCTATTAAGATGGAAGTGTTGACAAATTCCTCACTGTTGATGAGTCTTTGTCTATATTTACTCCTTCATTTTATTTCTGTACTTATTGTTTTCTGTTGGAGAAGCACCTTGGTGAGGTCCTCTGACGATGCCCTGATGTGTGGAAATTTTCACCCAACAAAATTTTAACTACTATGTTCCTTTAATGTTTTAAGAAGGTCTGTTAATTTTTTCTCTCTGCTTTCTAGTTCAGGAATACTGAGAAAATTAAATGGAATTTAAAATGCCTGGAAATGTGACCAGTAATGATACTGATGATAATAATGATGATGATGATCTTGTTTTTTAATTTTACAAACCCTTGTGTTGAGGGTAATGATGTTTGTTATTAACTAGCAATTTGTGCACATTTATTTCTCAGAGTTATGATTTGTAAGTGACCATCTTTCCCAAGCTGACTTTCCTTAAAATCACTGCAAACATTAACTAAATTAAAGGATGGAACACATTGTCTTTGACCCAGCTTTAACTTAAAGAACATCTAAGTTTAAAAGATGATTCATAAATTATTCCTGCCTAGTCTCTAAAGGAGAGGCTCACTGTTCTCAAAAAGGAGATTGAGGCTCAAGGGAAAAGAAAACTGAGTAAGGAAAATGAAAATCCCTTTTTTTGAAAAACAACAATGTGTAACTAAATTGTGGCTCACTCTTTAAACTAAGGGCTGCCCACAGCAATTGTTTTTGCCATTTGGTTTAGCTAATTTTGATTTTACAAGCATGCAGAAACACAGTAGAAATTATGATGCCAGTCCATTGATTGATGCAGTGAATACAAGGCATCTAGATAGAAGAAAAGGAAAGATTTGCATTTTTTTCTTTTCATACCTTATTTTAGTTAACCAGGAATAATTTCACTTTTTCACATTTATTTTCTATTTTAACCTCACCTGTCTAAATATAAAACATATTATCATCTGACTCTCTTCTTCCACATTGTTTTCCCCTCTCCTTTTAATGTATGAGTCTTTAACAGCACACATTTGATACTTTTCTCTCTTCTGTGGAATTGTAGAAGCTTTCAACCGCCAGTGGAGGAGCTACTGTATTACCTTTAAAGGGAAAAATCTGAACTACAAAATGGTGTGGAAGAAATTCTATCATGCCTATCAAAAAATTAGAATTAAGTAATCCTGGAAAGAGTTGAATGTTATATTCAATGCATTTGGCCTTCCCACACTTTCTGAGTTCCCCAACACCATAAGCTCATGGCCACTGTTAATAGTATTGCCATGTCTATGTTTTCCAGAGCACTAACAAAACTGCAACACTTGGGTTTGTTCTTTGTTTATCTATGAACCTAGAAAAAATAAAGACAAGTGTGAAAATCGTATGTATCATATGGAGGTATCATATGATTAATCACCTGTGTGATTAATTACTTGTTTTTAAAATTTGTCAAACAAAATATTGGGAAGCAAATTCACAGATTATATATAATACCTTTACCCTAAGAGTGGCTCATACAAATTGATATTAAAAGGGGTGCCTGGGTGGCTTAGTCGGTTAAGCGCCTGACTGTAGCTCAGGTCACAATTTCGAGGTCCATGACTTTGAGTCCCGCAATGGGCTCTGTGCTCACAGCTCAGAGCCTGGAGCCTGCTTCAGATTCTGTGTCTCCTTCTCTCTGCCCCTCCCCTGCTCATGCCTCTGTCTCTCTCTCTCTCCCCCTCAAAAGTAAATAAACATTAAAAAATTATAAACAAATTGATATTAAAAGTACTATAAAGCACAATAATTAAGCAAAAGATGTAATCAGACAATGTACAAATTGTATGAGTATAGTTTAAAAACGTAAAAATGATTAGCTTCATTATAATGAAAGTAAGCATTACCAACAGGCTAGCATATTACACTTTTATTAGTTAAGATTTTTTTTAGATGATACCAAACTGTTCAGGAGACATACGCTAGGATGGGAGTGAATTGGTATCACTCTTGGAAAAGTATTTTGGTAACAGTGAGACTTTAAAGTGTTCATAACCTCTTGCTCAGTAATACTAACCCTAGAGTTTTTTTCCAAGAAAATAACCTTCAATATAGAAAAAGCTATAGAGATGTTCAACGTTCTGTCATTTTAAATATAATACAACTGGAAACAACACAGATGTCAAACAATAAAAACACGACGAAGGAAACTATTTATTAACCCAATGAATGTCATATTCTACAGTCTTCTAAAATGATTAGGCAGAGTTCTCATAAAAAGGGAAATTGTTAGGTTCTTTTTAAAATTTTTTTTAATGTTTTATATATTTCTGAGAGAGAGACAGCATGAGCAGGGGAGGGCCAGAGAGAGAGGGAGACACAGAATCCAAAACAGGCTCCAGGTTCTGAGCTAGCTGTCAGCACAGAGCCTGATGTGGGGCTTTAACCCATAAGCCGTGAGATCATGACCTGAGCCGAAGTCGGATGCTTAACCAACTGAGCCACGCAGGCACCCCTGTTATGTTCTAATGTTAGCAAACAATCTGGAAATATAATTTTATGTTCATTATTATTTCAGGTAGGAAAAGTAAATCATATAGAATGTATAGAAATAAAAGTAGGAAGGAAATGCAACATAATGTGATTTTTAAGGTGATGGGAGCTATGAAAGTTTTTTTCTTTTACATGATATTTCATAGTTCTCCCACTTTATATGTGTGTTTTCTTTTACAACAAAAAGGTGTTTATCAAAGAAATAACAAGTATGTAAAATAATAAAAGAGAGATGAACTACCAACATGGAACAGAAACTCGGCTAATCGATGGGGATTCAACCCTTCCAATCCACGCTGCAAGCCATTGAATTTTCACTGGCCTCTGCAGGTGGCCATCTTGGACATTGACAATAGGATTAATGTCTGGGAAAATAACAAAATTCCTAAACTTAAAGGAATTAGAATGTGGTTAGTACTAACCAGCTTTATAAATAACGAGGAAAAGCATGATCAACAAGTTGCTTTAAAAATAACAGATACTTGGGGCGCCTGGGTGGCTTAGTCGGTTAAGCGTCCGACTTTCGCTTAGGTCATGATCTCGCGGCTCGTGGGTTCGGACCCCGCGTCGGGCTCTGTGCTGACTGCAAGCTCAGAGCCTGGAGCCTGTTTCAGTCTGTGACTCCCTCTCTCTCTGACCCTGCCCTGCTCACGCTGTCTCTCTCTCTCTCTCTCCCCTAGAAATAAATAAAACATTAAAAAAAATTTATAAAAATAATAGATACTTTAAAGAACATAATTATCAGTGAACACTAGTGAACACCAGTGTAAGCTACAACGAGCCCTATATTATAAAACCTCCCATTTTTTAAGAGAAAATAACCAAGCTATAGTCATTAAAATATTTCAAAGCATGTTCTAATTATATTAAAGGTTATCTCACACTATAAAAATAATGCATAAACTGATTTACTTCCCAAATGTTAAGTGTTTTTTGGCTGGGATCATGGAAATTATTCAGGGAATTTTCAGGCATAGGAATAGAACAAAAGAATTAAAATACCACTTACCTGGCATGCTTCTTTTGTCAGAGAAATCCTTATGTAGCCATAAGGCAAATATATGGGTTAAAAATGCTCCCACAACCTTTTTTTTCCCTAAGTAATGTTGCTCTGTTGCTTTAGAAACAGTGTGCCAGTAAAACTGGTCTTTAACAGTGCCTCAGTTTTCTCTCTCTTCTGTGTCTTGATATCTTTCGTGTGTACTTTGTTCAGTAACAAACAGGAAATGTGGTGATGGAGGCTTCTAGAGTTTTGATCTGAAACTGGTACGCTCTTGAATTTTTGTGTTACGTGACGAGAAGAATCCCACAAGCCTCTGCATTCTGTTATTTGGATTTCTATCAATACCTGAATCTAAATAAAAAATAATAATGAAAGCAAAGTCTGGGAGGGATCTCCCATCTCTGTGGAGAGAATTCAGGGATCTCCTCACAAGCGAGTTCACATGGGAACAAAATAAAACGTGTTATACTAGGGAGGAAACAGTGAGGAGCCCAGGTGTGCGCAGCTGTTGGTTGTGTTTTCTTTGCAGCACAATGGAGAAAAAGGGATTGGTGCTTTTTGAACTTTGCTATCTATCAGGTGCCTTCTTTATCTGGTCCCACTGGGAAACTGAGTGCCTGCCTTCTATCCTGACAACCTTCACTCCACTCAATGGGAGGTAAGTCCCAGGGCCATTTGGCAACAAGCTTCAGCTCTCAATGCACAGCCAGTAACCCAAAGGTCCTCAATGTTGGTTTTCCTAAGTATGTTAAGTGGCACAACTTTAACATGCATATTCCTGAGCCCTACTGAATCAGAATGTTTGGAGCAGACCCCAGGAATCTGCATTTTCACAAGTGCCCCCTGGTCATTTTAAAATACAGGTGTTCTGGACAATGCTCTAAAAAACTCATGTATATGTCAATGGTGCGTTTTACTTTTACTTCTACTTAGATAAAGATGATCTTGGCAGGATTATGATTATGGTTTGGCTGTGTTTCCGTGTACATGTATCTGCTGCATGTTGTGTGCCTATGCATGCTTGCTCATGGATTCCACCAATTTTCTTTAATTATAGAAGAATAATTCAGACAAACCTGAACCCAGTTTACTACAAAAGAGGATGTATACACATTTTAAGAGCTTAAAGTAAAACTTAAAAATGAGACTTCTGATGCACAGATGCACCAAATATTAAGTGGCATGCAGGATATCTTACTCTGGCTGATTTCTCTAAGATCCTTGGGGGCGTTGGGCAGGGAGAGTATTGATCTTATACATCATGAAAACCCCAGCTCTACAGTAATGTCTGACACGTAGTTAAGTTTTGATAAATATCCTCATGAGGATTAAATAAATAAAAGAATGTTAATCTTCTTTCTCCTGGCTCCATTATAACAAAATACACTGCTTCTTAATTCTTTGAATGAAGTTGACTAAACACTAACAGATTTTTCCACTTCAATCATTTCTACCTCCCCAATATTTCTTGTGAACCATTGAATCAGAATCTGTAAACTCAAAAAGACCATAGTCTAATCTAAAAAAGCATTTTTAAAAATGTGTTTCATAGAACACCAGGCCTTTAAGAAAATTTGGGGGAAAATGCTCCTTCAACAGATATATTTAGAAGAACTTTTATTTTCACCTTCATGGATTCACATTAGTATATTAAAAGCTTAGGGAAATCCTACAAAAAGTAAACCTGAGCAACCATTTTAACAGAGTTTTTTCTAAACCTATTTGGCCAGAGAACTTTTTTGTTCAGCACCATCCATTTGCAAGGTAACAGGTTGTATGAAGCAGGTGTGGATGCCCACAGTCCGTGAGCTCAAGGGAATAGAAGTCTCAGGTTCATGTAGGGATCAGCAGATAACAAAGAATTACAAGGATCCATTCAAGAATTAGGTGAGACACCGGAATGGAGATTTATTCAAAAGAAGAGAGCCTGGCTGTGCAGCAGTTTTGAGGAGTTGAGCTTTAGACCTAAAATGGGATAGCTAGTCAGGAGGACAGAAGCCTCAGTCCCAAAAGGGAACTGCATAATTACCTAAGCAGGAGCATGGAACCTTGGGCAAGGTGGATGCCCATTTGTATCAGCTGGGGCCTCCAGAGGACATGAGGGAGAGAAGGGATCTCAGGACTGGAGACTTATGTGCAGACACCCCCTGTTAGAGCAAAAACAGTGCAGAGGATGGGGAGAAATGCAAGAAGGATGCCCTGATTGGCCTATAAAGCACAAATCCAGGAACAAGGGTGTTCAGTGATTGGCTTTGGATATGAAGAAGGTCAGCTTTAGTAAGAAGAATTCAGGTGCCAATGCAGGAATTCTAAGGTTTGCTCAGGAGATATATGTCTCAGGATAGCCCAAGAGGGAGATAGACTCAAAGCAAGTGAACCAGTTGTGATAGTACCCAAAGCTGGCTGAGGGCTTGCCTGCCCCGAGTCTGTGGCCTTACACATACCAGTCTGCAGAGATCTGGGGAAGTCAAGAGCAGAGGAGACAGGCAGGAACTGGGGAAGGGTACATCCTACTCCGTCAGGTCAGTAAGACAGCCTGTGACACATGCTGAGTGATTACTTAAGGGCTTCACAGAGTCAGTGAACATGATGCATGATTGGCATCTCTAGAATAGTATGACTTAGGCTGAAAAATCCAAACCACTGACCAATTTCTAATTATTGTAATATTTTTGAACAGTGATCTACATGACAATGTTCCCCGTTGTATAGATTTATAAAATCAGGAGATAGAGCAAGATTGTTCAAGGTCACACAGAAAGTCTGTGCCTGTGCATTAGATAGCTCACATGTTTGAAATTTGCCAAGGGGGGAAAAAGATAGCTTTTCATTATATATAGGGGACTGGGCACATGGAGACATTATCAGAATATAAAAAAGCTTATGTATGGTTTATGTTTGTTATGAAATACATTAGTGAGTACAATCAGATATTTGAATGATGGCTTCATGAGTCATGTTCAAATAATAAATAAACATGAGGCTTCAGTAGTGCTTTCTAATGAGTCAGGTTATCAAAATAAAGTTTAGCAGGTAGCTGGACTAAGCAGATCTGTCCTGACAAGCTTGAAGCTGTTAAAAATGTAGGGAATTTGGGGGGAAGGTATGTAGTTCTGACAGGCATCTGTCAAGAAGTGAGGATTTTAAGGCCAACAAAATTGAGGTTTTGTTGCCAAAAGAAAATGAAAAGTACATCAAAATGGCAGCTGCCACTCAGGGCTTATAGACTCAGAAAAATGGGTCATAAAGGGTAGAAGGAAGCCCAGTTTTCAAATCCCTGCTTTGATGGTCATCTATTATTTTAATCTTCATTGCTTTGGTATACTTATTTATATCTGTATATATACACACAAATATATATTATATACACACATATATATGAATCTTTATTTTAAAGTTCAAGGGGTTTCAAACTATTAACAATAGTTACTAACAGGGGATTACCTGGGACTTACACTTTACACTTAATAAATTTGTCTACTGTTTAAATTATTTACAATAACATGCACTAAATAAAATAGTTGGAATAAAAGATGCCTCCTTATTTTGAAGGCTCTTTCAAACAGAACTTATCTCTCTGTGTGACCTTTCTGTATTCTGGTAAGTGATTCTTGGGGTGCCTGGGTGGCTCAGTTGATTAAGCATCCGACTTCAGCTCAGGTCATGATCTCCCGGTTTGTGGGTTCAAGCCCCGTGTCGGGCTCTGTGCTGACAGCTAGCTCAGAGCCTGGAGCCTGTTTCAGATTCTGTATCTCCCTCTCTCTCTGACCCTCCCCTGCTCATGCTGTCTGTCTGTCTGTCTGTCTCTCTCTCTCTCTCTCTCAGAGATAAATAAAACATTAAAAAAATTTTTTTTAAATGATTCTTTAGCAAGACTGAAGCTGATACACAAAGGACTTTATGAAAGGAGTGGAGGGACCCTTGTCCTTCCATTTATGCTGTTGTAAATTATGAAATTATTCAAAATAAATTATGGTGTTACAATTGCATCTGATTAGACTATACTGATGATTCATATTTTCATTGAGCTTACACTATAAGACCCTCCAGAAAACATAATTACTCCAGTGGAAAGATAAAACAAGTTAAAAACAACAGTACATTGTGTGGATTTGGCGTAAGATTCTCAGCTCTTTTTATTATACTTATTAAAACCCCATAGAACCAGAATTCTTGGAAAATCAAATACTAAAATAAAAGAGTAGATAAAACTCAGAACAACCAGTAAGGGCTAATAGGAGATACAGTCCATTCCTACATGTGAAAGACTTAAGTATTCAAATTTTCTAGAACAAAACAATTTGCCCCATTACAAAAATTTCTATGTAATACCCTGAAGAGAGTGCTATTAGTAAAGTCAGAGTATTCTGAAAAATTTTGTTTTTATTTGAAACACAACTGGCTCAAAGTAAATCCAGTTTATGAATGTAAGCTATAAGAAGTTACCATAGAACTTCTTACGGCTTTAGTGACCTAATATACAATTTGTCTTCTCGAGAGGAGGATATATTCAATATTTCCAAAAATTATTTCATGAGAGAAACATCCTCTTATTTTATTATTTTGTCAAAGCCTTTTGCAAGACTATTGCTCTGAGGTATGTATTTTAGGAGACACTGGATTAAGCAATGTTTTTTTTCCTGTTTCACTGGCTCTTTTGACCTCCTTCCACATTCAGAGCCTGGCTTACTTGAGGGACACTACAGATAATGTCAACTTTACCATCTATATATGAATTTCCATCTCTAGAAATGTTTTGCCTGTGACTATAAAGAGCTGAGCCCTTAAAATTCAGATGTCCCAGGACTGGTAACACAATTAGCATCCTCAGAATAGCCTTCCCAGTAGGCCTAATTCTAGTGGATCTTCCACCAAATAAAACATATGGTAGCCTAAATTTTGATCAAAGAAAGAGATTTGAGATGATGACGTTTCTAGAAGGTAAGCTCTAGCTGGAGGACCCTAAGAACTAGAAACATATAATGGGAGCAAGAACACCAAGAAGTGTTGCATCGATTGGCATCCTGGCTGGAAACAGATGCAAACATCAAAAGGGCTCACTGAATGAGTTTAATGAAGGGACTGTTTGCAGAGGTGCAGCCTGGCCTAATGAGAAGAACAAAGGAAGGTGGAACACGTCCAAGTTAACAACAGAGGAAGCCATGACAACTCTTACGCTTGAAGGTATTAAAGAAATACCCACTACTGCAACCTAGTAAGATAAATAGCTGTAAGAAAGGGTTGCCTGATAAGAAGTATGGCTTTCAGTTAAAAAAAACAAAAAACAAAACAAAACAACAACAACAAAAAACACAGCTATTACTGGTTATGACCAGGCAAGAAGGGAGTTGTGGGAAGACATGCCCATTTTGTTCTCCTCTGCCCTCCAATCTCCCACCCATTTTCTTCTTTAGTCAAACTCAATGAAGTTGGAGGGAAAGGCAGTCCTTATGAAATAGTCCATAGAAGTCAACCTCCCATGGGTCAAAACAGGGTGGAGAACAGAGCATGGATCTGGAATGGTAAATATGTGAGCAAGGGGTACTGAAAATGATAGTTTTAGATAGGTACTATCTGTCCTCTCAGACATGGACTTTATAATTTTATAAGTAGACTTCTTCTCCAGAGCACAGAAACGTAAATAAAAGCATTTAATTTCAAGATTTTTAACTATGTTCTTTAGGACAATTTTATTGACCCTAAAATAATGCTTGAGATATCCTAAATAATATTAAGTCAATTTTCTGCCATAGTAAAACAAAACTAAGGATAAAAGCAAGTATAAAGGGGACAAGTGCCTAAAACCACCATCTGAAAATGCTTGTTCCTGGAAAATTGCTACAGTTTCAGCTAAGAATGGTAGCAGTCCACAGTCTTCTGGCCTCAGCTGCTCTCATTCCCCGTCTTCTCCTTCATCCTTTGTTGCTTTGTGGCTTCCTGGCCTAAAAATGGCAGGAAAACCAAGAGCTATGAAACCAGGGGTGACGGACTTGTTTTGGGGTGAGTGGAGGGGAGGAGAAGAACAAAGCAGAAGGATGAGTGTGAAAGCCCCAACGTTGCTGGCTAAAAGTGGAGCCTCATTTCAGAATGAATGGGGAAAGCCCACAGCTGTACTAGTCCAGATTGCAAGGCTGGTTTAGGACAATGATCTTCCAGACAAAATTTAATAGTGAAAGCCATAACAGTGCTGAGAGAAACTCTCCACTCATCCCTGCGTGACACTTAACTATGTGTACATGGTGTCAGGGAGACCTAAGTAGGACCAGGGAAAAATGAAAGCCGAGGTACACATGAGGTACCTATAACTTTGAGGGTGTCCATCAACACACACAAACCTCAAGCAAAGAAGCCTTAGAAAATTAACATGTCTGCTCAAATCACTGGCAGACCACTACACTCTGCAGACAGGGGGAATGGGGGAGTACAAGGAAGGAATGCTAAAAAATAAAAACAAAGCAAAACAACAACAACAACAAAACCTGAGCAGACACATTGTCAGCTTCAGAAGAAGAGAGAATCTGCAATTTAAGTTGAGGCACGTTACTAAACCAAACAAGGAAACAACAAAACCCCACAATACAGTGAGCCTTAGAGAAATGAAACAGAATGTGCAAGGGCTACAATATGTTATCTGAAATTATTTTCACATAACCATTACAAGATTTATAAGAAAAAGAAGAGTGCAAACCATACTCAAGGGGGAAAAAAAGCAGTCAGTAGAAATTGACTTTTGGAAACCCAGATGAAAGAACTAAATGGAAATTCTAAAGCTGACAAGTATAATAACTAAACTTTGAAAATTCACTAGGTGGGCTCAACAGCAGATTTGAAACAGCAGAACCTTAGTGAATTAAAATATAGATCAATAAAAATTATCTAATACAAAGAACAAAAATAAAAGAGATTGAAAAAAAAAAGGAATAGAGTCTCAGAGATCTGTAGGACAATTTCAAGAATTCCAGGATATATTTTTAGGACTCATATAAAGAGAAGAGAGAAAGGAGAGCATTATTTTAAAATATAATGTCTGAAATCTTCTCATTTTGATGAAAAACATGTATTTCCAGACTCAAGAAGCTCAGTGAACACCAAGTCAATCCACACATAAAAGAAAGTGCAACTAGACACATTACATTCAAATTCCTGAAAACTAAAGAGAAAATCCTGAAAGCAACAAGAGAAAAACAACTCGTTGTATAGAAGGGGACAAGGTGATTAATAGTTAACTTCTTATAAAAAAAAAAAAGTGGAGACCACAAGAAGAAGGAGTGACATATTTAATGCTCTGAGGGAAAAAAAAGTCAACCAAGAATTCTATAGCCTAGTGAAATGATCCTTTAAGGAACAAAAGCAAAATAAAGACACTCTCAGATGAACAAAAATGAATAGAATCAATTGCTAGCAGACCTGATTTACAGGGAAAAACTAGAGAAGTCCTTCAAGCCAAAGGAAATGACATCAGATAGTAACTCAGATCTGCAGGAAGGAATGGAGTCACCAGAAATATGTGAGCAAATGAAGACTATGTGTGTACATGTATAATTTTTTTTCTTTTCCTTCCTTAATTTCCTTAATGTCAGAATATTATTTAAAGCCATAATTCTAGAACAGTATAATTAGGTTTATAATATGCATGAAGGTTTTATGTATGTAACAATAACACAAAGGAATGGGGACAAATGAAATGGAGTTGTGCCGGTAGCCTACGTTTCCTTGAAATTAAGTCTGTGTCACCTTTAGTGAATTGTGAAAGTTAAAGATGAGTATTTTAACCCCTAGAGCAACTAACAACAACAAAAAAATCTTAATACAGCTAAAATATTGGGGAATTAAATGGTATCCAAAAAGTTTTGTTTAACACAAAAGACAGTGGAAGAATAGAAGAACGAAAAAGAAATGAGGTAGGTGGAAAACAAATAGCATAATGTTAGGTATAAATCAACTACATCAATAATTACATTAGATGGAAATGAGCTGAACACTCATAGGCAGAGGTGGAATGATAATAAACAAACAAAAAACCGAAAACAAGATCGTTCTGTCTACAGAAGAAATATTTAAAACTCAAACATACAATTATGTGAATATAAAAGGATGCAGAAAAATGCCTGCCTACAGTAATCATAACAGAGTTGGAGTGGCTAGCCTTACATGAGATGAAATAGACCTCAATACAAAGATTATTACAAGAGGTGGTTTTATTCATAACATTTCATAGTGATAAAAGGTAAATACATCTGAAAGATATAATAATTATAAATATATGTTAATAACAACAGAGCCTGGAAATGAAGCAAAAACTGACAGAATTTAAGGAGAAATAGAAAATATAACAGCCATAGTTGGAGATTTAGCAACTCCCATCTCAGCAGTTGATAAAAGCAGAGAGAAAATGAATAAGGATACAGATCAAATGGATCTGATATTTAAAGAATACTCTCCACATGACAGCAGTGAAACACATTGCAACATTGCAGACACTGGAACCATCTTCAGGATAGACCATACGCTATTCCCTAAAAAAAGTCTTCAAAAAATTAAAAGGTTTGAAATAATACAAAAGTGCTTTTTATCATAACAGAATTAAATCAGAAATATAAAGTAGAAAGGTATTTGAAAATCCCCAAAGATTTGGAACATAAACCACAGACTTCCAAATAATTGATGGTCAAAGAAGAACTCACAAGGGAAATTGTATGATACTTTAAAGTCAGTAAAAATAACAATACAATATATCAAACAGTAGGTGACATAGCTAAAGCAATGCTTAGAAGGAAATATAGGTCATAAAATGCTTACATAGTTAAAGATGAAAAATCTAAACCAAAACTTACCTTCTACCTTGACAAGAGAGAAGGCAGAAATCAAACTTAGAGTAGATAGAAAGAAATAATAAAGATCAGAGCAGAAACCAATGGAACAGAAACAGAAAAACATTGGAAAATATCAGTGTAACCCAAAGCTGGTTCTTGGTCAAGATCCATACAATTGATACATGTAAGTACATACCTTACAGGAATTAAAAGAATTATAGGGAAATATAAACAACTTTATATGCCTACAAATTTAACACTTAGAAGAAATGGATAAATTCCTAGAATGACACAAATCACCAAAACTGACTTGAAAAGTAATGGAAAACCTGAAGAGACCCATGCAAAATAAGGAAATTAGCAACTGAAAACACGAGAGGAGGGAAATTGAAGTGTAGAGGTTACTTGATAAAAGTCTATATTCTTTGAATCTTTTACAATGAGAATGTGGTCCTGATTTGTTTGTGTGATAATAAAAATGTCTCTTTCTGCTAGCTATTGTCGTTTGACATTTCAGCCTAGCAAACTCATAGGACATTGACCCAGCACCACATTTATTTAGTTTTTAAAGCAAACAGGATGCAATGCAGCACACAGAACGGGAAGCCATGGTCTTGTACCTCCCAGGCATGGCTGGCAATCTTCCTGACATGCTGCTTAGAGAAAAATGCATGGTCATAAGAAACGCAGCTAAAAATGTGCACACTACCACAGCTCAGGGAATCATTTGCTCTGGGATCCTTTGAGTTTTTATTCCTGGTAAGCCAGTCTGCTCTCTCAGGTGTGTGCCCCTAACTCCAAATCTCTGCATCAGCTCCGTCTCATAAATACCAATTACTGATTACTTGGTCAAAACAGCACGGTAAGATTTGCTCCTGTCCCTATTCCTTGGCCAGATTCTTTTTTAATATAGATATGCTGTAGTTAAATTCTTAAAATTATTTCAGTTAACTGAATTTGCAAGGAGTAATGAACATGGGTCAGATCTTCAGACTTTCCTTGAGACTAAAGGAAATGAATGCCAAAGAAACAGCTCTTAACTCCGTTTAAAAGTCTGGACAGGTATCACTCAGAGATATACAGAGATAAATAACAGATAATGTGATAAGATTATAGGTGAACTTTTTTTTTAATTTATATTTTTACTTGTTTTTGTAATTTTACAATGAGGAGTGATTCACTTTATATTCAGAAACATAAAGCTATTTCCAAAAAATATATTTTTATAAACAAAACCACATGTCTCTTCAATTAGGGACATGAGCAGTTGGTGCAGATGGTAAATATTTTCATATTTGCCATTGCTGAAATGACAAAGAACTTCATTGACATGTGGCAGTCTTAAAGATTGCATTTTCACTTTAATAACTTTGATTTTTAAAATATCACATCTTTTAAAAATTCCAAGTAAACTTTAAAATTAAAATAGAGTACATGTTTTGAGTACATTTAATTTCCTATTTTATTTCTGAAGCAGGTTGGGCTCTCCAGAAAGGAGGCTCTGAGACGGACATTAGCATGGAGGAGGTTTACTAACGGAAGATAAGAGAGGAAAGATGGATTGGGAAGAGGGAAAAGTTAAGTCACAACGTGGTTGCCACTGAAGCTTTAGCTGACCGCTAGCGCTGAAGAAGAACTTCCAGTCATGTTCTGAGTGTGGGAAGAACAGCGAGAGAGAGAGGGAAAGAGGTAAGAGAAGGGGGGGGAGGGGAGGGGAGGGAGGACATGAAGGGGCAGAGGAGCCAGTAAGGCTTCCATAGGCTCATAGTGATGGCCCCAGGGAAGGGAGTGAGTCCGTGGTGAGGTGACTCTCTTCAGTCAGGGCAACACCTAACGGGGCGTTGGCAGCTTGAGACCTGTCTTCCTTCTAGGAGCCCTCGTAGCAGACGGGAAGCTGTGCTTTATTCCTGAAGGGGAATCTGGGCAGTATATTAGAGTGTGCGTTACAATTTGGAAATGATGAATGAGTTACACCAAGTGTGTTTTGTAACACAGTCTATACAGCAGACACTATTAGTTGCCCAGCCAAGATCCAACTTCCCCTTGCGGTCTCATTTGTTTGAAGCAGCGATGTGCCAAGGCCAGGTGAAATAACACACGTCTCAACCAATTCTAAGAATCCTGTTCGCTGCTTTCGTAGAGCTTCCACCTGCTCTCCCACGCTCTGCAGCAGTTATATGTGGTCAAATAGCCTGATGGTAATAAGATAATGAAACTCAAGGCAGTGTCTGCTACAAGAATTCTGAAAAATACTTTTTTCCCTTGTTGAAATGCAAGGATGAAGCTGCTATCCCCTTATTACCTCCTAATTCCCTCTTCTTTTTCTTGTGTGCTGCTGCGGTACTTGTAGCTGCAGAAGTTACCTTGCACCTGAGAGAAAAAGGTCAAGAGAATTTTTATGAGTTTGTTCTGACATTTGTGAGCCACTGAATAAAGCCACAAACCTACTTCTGGGTTTCTTGCTCTTTAAGGAAAATAACCCCTAATTGTTTACATAGCTATAATGGTATTTTGTCAATGATAGTCTGTCGTTGGTAACACAGCATAATCTAAACTGAGTTGAGTTATAAGATAGGATGATGACTCTATTGAAAATGCATAATTGATATATCTAAAGTATGTGTGTGTGTTTACCAAATCATGGTGTGTTTTCAACAAGTTTGTAGACACCAAATACAGTATTTTCCTTTTGGGATTTCATACTGCATATTAGCATGAACATGTTAATGATTAGCCTTAAGTTGCTCTGCCACAGGGACACCTGGGTGGCTCAGTTGGTTAAGCGTCCAACTTTGGCTCCGGTCACGATCTCACGGTTCCTGAGGTCCAACCCTGTGTCGGGCTCTGTGGTGATAGCTCAGGGCCTGGACCCTATTCAGATTCTGTCTCCCTCTCTCTCTCTGCCCCTTCCCTGCTTGTGCTGTCTCTCAGAAATAAACATTAAAAAGTTTTTTAAAAAAAATATATTCTGCCATAAATTTATTTCAAAGTTTATGCTTCTTAGACATATTTGACCAAAAGACACCCATTAAAACTTCACCTAGTACTGTGAATTCGATTAGGAAACATGGATCACATGTTCTGACCCATGGTTCATTACTGTGCTCCCTATTTCTGTGCTTATTTTCTGCAGTAGTATTTCTAGGAGCACCGAGTTCAGTTGAATTAAGGAAAAGCAGTAAAACATGGCTACTTTTTTTCCCTTATGCTTATGACTGGAATAATCAAGCAAACAGACTAGCTCTGAAATACTGACATATTGAACTGTGTTTTAGGATGTGGTCAAAGCTTAGCAGAGAAACACGTGTAACAGCACAATTGTAGGTCACAACTAGCCTGCAAACTTTGTTTGCTGGTCACAATTAACATCCTGTGTCTCTCTACACTATTTTTATCTGCCTGCAGTCAGTCCCCTTTCACTCCCGGGTAGGCTTGCTTATTGCAGAAACAGACATGATGTGGAGACATGCCGTCGTCTGTTTTGGCACAGGAAGTAATGGTTGTGGCCACCTGAACAAGTATCTTGACTTGCATTTGCTCATGCAGCACTCACCCCACCCCTCTAGAAGGGGCTGTGGGACACTCCCTCCAGAGGCACTCTCATGTGAAAGACTGGGACCTGGCCTTGCTTCTCTTTGACTTGCTTCAAAATGGTCCATCATCGCCTGGAAACCTAGATTTCATCCTTGCTACTTTGACATGTCTCTCATCCTCACATCTGATCCATTTTCATGTCCTGACTTGAAAAGATTTATTAATTCATTCACACCATCTCTCTGCTGCCCCCTGTAGACGGAGCATCATGATCTCTTGCCTAGACCACTGCCTCTCCACTTCTACACTGATGGCTCTTAACGATCTATTACCCATACATCACCCAGGATAACATTTAAAAAACTGAATTAGACCAAGTCACTCCATGCTTAATCAGTGCTCTCAATGGCTTTATATTTCCCTAGGAATAAAATTTCAACTCCTTAGTATGGCTTTACGCCCCATATTGTCTGGATTGTGCACAGAATTCCAACTTCAGTGTAATACTTTTCCTCTTGCTCTATAGAGCAGAGCAAATTACAACCCATGGGGCAAATCTCCCTATCACTTGTTTTTCCAAATAAAATTTTGTTAGCACACAGCTGTACTTCCTCACTTATAGCCATCTATGGCTGCTTTTGTGTTGCAAAGTAGAGTTGAGTAGTTTCCACAGAGAACATATGGCCTAAAAAGCCTAAAATAGTCACTGTCAGACCCATTAAAGAAAAAAAAAATATGTGCCACCCTTCTCTAGAGCCTCACTAGCCTTTTTTTATCCCCTTGATCAAGATAAACTCTTTATTACCTCCAGCCTTTGCACTGCTTGGAGAGGGTAAAATGTTTCTTTATAAAGCTTCTTTTATCTCCTCCTCAGTGGCTCAGCTCAAATTTAAATATTCAGAACAGCCTTCCTTTAGAACTCTAGCTGAAGTAGGGCACTCATCTCCCCAGGTACACTCTATTATATCCTATTTCTTGTGTAACACATTAGAATGGAAATTATTTTGCTTATGTTTTTGTTTATGGTCTACTTTCTTCCACAAGTCTCTAAGCTCCGGGAAGTCCCACCCCATTTCCATCTTCTTCAACACTGCTTCGCCAGTATCTAGAGAGTGATGGCACGTAGGAAGTGCTCTGCAAATATGTGTTGATTTTAAAAAGTAACTATTATAACCAAGAGTCCTGAATGACATTCAGTCATTTAGTTGGATATCCAGTATAAATTTCCCACAGGAAATACATGCTTCTCCTTTTATTTCAAAACAGCCTAGAATGTATGAAAGGATAACAACAAATATTATGATTACTGTTACTAGAGGTAGTCCAGTTGTTCTTTGTATTCATTCATTCATGCATTTATTCATTCAAAAAGTATCTATTGATTGGCATCTGTGGGAAGTGTGGGGCAAGACATGATTTACTAGGCTTGTGCATGAAGCACAAGTATGATTATCATTGTCTTAATTTGCCTAAGAGATTTCAAAATTCAAAGGAACACCATTCTGAGATTTCCTCAACCCACTACGTTTCTCATCCAGAACTACTGCCTCAAAGAGTCAGCAAGAATTTTGCTGTTAACCCTGGGATGAGGGTCGTCAGTGCTGGTCTTACAAGTCCCAGTGGAAACTGCTCTGTAGAACTCAGCATGGATGCATAGATATGGCCAAAGCATTCTGTAAGCTAGGATAGAGTAACTGGTGTTTCTTTTAGCAATTATGAGCCTGGTTAGATATGGAGAGGGAGGAGCAGTTTGAGATGGAAAACTTCTGGAGATGGGTGATATTGGGCTTGGATATGGCTCTTGTCGTTGAGAGCTGTGGGCAGTGTAGTCACACTGAGTATTTGTGGAACTAGACAAAATGTCATCTGATAGCTAAGAATCGGGGTGGAGAAAAAAGCAAAAGCATAATTTTTCTACATTATAACAATCGTTCTAATCATTTAATCCCTTCTCTTTAGCTATGGCCAACAGCTTGCAAGTCTTACTTATTTATCTTTGTATCTCTCAAGGTACCCAACTCAGAGATTTCATGCTGTATTCTCTTACATAGTTGCTAAATTGAATAGCAAGTACACTTTGAGACAAGCGATTTTCCCTGTGCTTTCTTGCACCAAAAGTGCTTGCACGGTTCTTCACTAGAGTGGGGCTGGTGTTCCATGCTACCAAACCCATTCAGTTTCTGAAACTCCTTGTAAACTCTATGTGTAAGTAAATTTGCAATGGCAGTATTGAAAGATAGACCTAAGGTCTTTTGGTGTTATAAGATAAAGCTGTCTCTTAATTGCCATCTTGTTTGGAAATGGCAAAGGATGGGTTTCAGGATGATTATCAAGCTGTAATCTCATTAACCTGCCCTTGAAATCAGTTTTACTACAAGCTGCAAGATGGATTTCCTGTGGGAAACCACCACTCTTCCCCTCCCCCTCCTCTTGCCACCACTGAGTCTTAACTGGCATCATTTCCAAGAAAGCTCTGCAGAGCTAGCAAACAACAGCAATAATGGTGATGATTTTTAAGCATCTACATTTCTAGAAAAAAAAAAGGAGAGAAGGAAGGAGCATATAAGTGTTATGTATACAGTTACTATTCATCTAGTCTTATCGAAGTGCTTTACATACACTGGGGCAAATTCTTTCAACTTTAGCCTGTTCTCTGTATAGAGAGAATTAAATTCTTAAAAAGGCTTTTTGCCTATTTTCATTTACACACTTGAGAGCCACCCCGTGCTAATTGTTCTAGCAAATATTCACACACATTTTTCCTATTTGTCATCATTCTTCTATCAGTGAAAACTTATTAGAAATATCAAAACAAATTGCTAGCAATCAATGATTATACAAAAAGCTCAATATTGCCCCATTATTAATAAAAGCAAAACTATTTGCATGGAAGACATCATAGCATAGGGATATCGCTTTGCTCAGAATCCATATCCTTATTTGATATCAAAAAGCTGCCATATTGAAGCACTTAAAACCATCTGGACAGGGGCGCCTGGGTGGCTCATTTGGTTAAGCGTCCGACTTCAGCTCAGGTCATGATTGCACGGTTCATGGGTTTGAGCCCTGCGTCCGGCTCTGTGCTGACAGCTAGCTCAGAGCCTGGATCCTGTTTCAGATTCTGTGTCTCCCTCTCTCTCTGTCCCTCCCCTGATCACACTGTTTCTTTCTCTCAGAAATAAATAAAACATTTTTAAAAATTAAAAAAAAACATCTGGACAAAATAAAAGGCTAATAAATCATTTGGAGAACTGTGGCTACTGGTAAATATTGCTCCTTCACAGCTGTTTCAGAAATTTCCACATATTTGAACAACACTGACTTATGTCCAAAAGAAAAATTAGATAATAGTTTTAGGTAAGGAAATGCAGATAAACTTTTAAAAATTAAATAGTACTGTTAATAGCTCAATGTCAGCTGAGCTATCATGTAGTTGAGAAGGAATCAATACTGTTTCTCCCTTACAAGTGAACACACAAACTCATTTTCTAGCAAAACCCTGTGAGCCAAAGGCTCCAACTTATTTAGTGACTCTGTTAGCATAAAAAGAACCTGGATTTGTGGGAAAGGATAAATTTCATAGAAGTTGTATATAAAAGCTTTAAATTGTACTATGTAATCTTCATAGGGCAGAGACTATTCCTCATGTATTATTGTGGTTCTCCATAATGCCTGAAAGAGATCCATGAACATGAGAGCTGCCCAGTGTTTATTTGCTAACAGAATGGATTTAGTGCTAAATCAAACTAGTAAACCTAGACAATCCTAAATTATACTTATTATTTTACATTTAAATATTATAATGGACTTCATTTTGTTATGTACTTTTGAATTTTTGTCTTTCCTGAAATTCAAGTGTATAGAAACAGGTAAATTAATATCAATTCTTGGTGAGCAATAAGCAGATTTTATAGAAGACTGGTTTTTTTTTTTTTTTGTTTTTTGTTTTTTAATGTTTCATTTTTTATTTTTAGGAGAGAGAGAGAGACAGCGTGAGCAGGGGAGGGTCAGAGAGAGAGGAGTCACAGACTGAAGCAGGCTCCAGGCTCTGAGCTGGCAGTCAGCACAGAGCCCGATGCGGGGCTCGAACCCACGAACCGCGAGATCATGACCCAAGCGAAAGTCGGACGCTGAACCGACTGAGCCACCCAGGCGCCCCATAGAAGACTGGTTTTTGAATTATATAGTCTATCAGCCTGATGCATAGCTACCATCCATCATTTAGAGCAGCATGGCAAGCCAAAGAGATGTTGTGATCTTTTTAAAAAAATTTTTTGTGTTTGTTTATTTTTGAGGGAGAGAAAGGGAGAAACAGAGCATGAGTGGGGGAGGGGCAGAGAGAGACAGAGGAAAGAAGACTCCAGGCTCTGAGCTATCAGCCCAGAGTGTGAAACAGAGCTGTGAGATCATGACCTAACCAAAGTCAACAAACTTAGCACCCAGGCGCCCTGAGGTGCTGTGATCTTTAAGATGCACACTTCAGAGCAACTCGTTTTTTTTTAATTCGAGTATTTTATTTTAAACTTTAATTTTACGTTTAACTCTTTTGCCTTATTTCTTACTCAAATAATTTATTATATGCCTATTTTAATATTTGAAGACTTTTAGATTTATAGAAGTATGACAAAAATAGCACGGAGACTTTTCACATGCCTTGGACTCAGATTCCCCTATAATCCTACGTTACATTGGTACCTTTGTCACAGTTCTAAGCACCTGCATGGTGTATCTTTCTCTACCTCTTTACTTTTGATCTATTGGTGTCTTTATATTTAAAATGATTTCTTCTAGACCACATATAGTTGATCATTGCTTCTTAATCTACCCCAACAATCTTTGTCTTTTTATTAGTGCATTTAAGCCATTCACATTTAAAGTGATTATTGAGATATATAATGATTCATATCTGCCAATTTTGGAATTGTTTCCTATTGTTTGCCAGAGCTTTCCGTTTCTGCCTTCAGTGCTTCAAACGGAATATTTTATAAGTATTTTCAATTTCATTCCTCTCTTAGCATGCCAGTTATAGTTTTTAAAAATAAATATATTGTTGGTCCTAGAGCTTGTCATATACATTTTTAACTAAATCTGCACTTAAAAGAACAATTCCATTTCATGTGTAGTGCAGGAAACTTACAAGAGTGTTCCCAATTCCTCTATCTCACCCCTTGTGACATTGTTGTCATCCATTTATTTCTTTATAATGTTATAAATACGCAATACATTATTATTATTTTTGCTCTAAATACTTATGTTTTAGACCAATTAAGAATAAAAAACACTCGCGGCACTCGGTGACTCAGTAAGTTAAGCATCAAACTCTTGATTTAGCAGCTCAAGTCATGATCTCACGGTTCATGGGATAGAGCCCCATATCAGGCTCTGCACTGATAACAGCATGAAGCCTACTTGTGATTCTCTCTCTTTCTCTATTCTCCTCTCTCTGTCTCTGTCTCTCTAAAAATAAATTAAAATTTTTAAAAAGAATAAAAAATACTTTATTTTACCTCGGTCTACCAATCCTGTGTCTGAGCTGTCCGCTCCTCACACTCTCAGACGTACTTATTGCCCTCCTCACCAGTCTTTTTGAACAGGAATAAAAATGAGTGGCTCCTGATGTAGTTGAATTAAATAACACTTTTTCTCAGTCCACATGATTCAACCAAAAATGATAAGGAGGCATATTTACTTGAGAGTTAAGATAAAGTATAACCAACTACCCTCTCTCCCATTTTCCCACCTCTGGTCTCATGGTAGAATGGTTTCACTGAAGGAAATTGTTTCCTTTGGGAGAACATACAGCTCACTGGGCATCCAGAAAATGTTTTTTATTTCTTCTCTAAAACTCTTTCTTTCTTCATGTAAATCCAAGTTTCTGACCCATATTGTTTTCCTTTGGCCTGGAAAAAATTCTCTTCACATTTCTTGCACCCTAGGTCTGCTGGTAATGAATTTACCGCATATTTATTTGTCTGAGAAAGTCTTCATTTCTTCTTCACTTTTAAAGTATAATTTCACCACATATAGAATTCCAGATTGATGGATTTTTTTTCAACAGTTTCAGTGTTTCATTATACTGTCCTCTGGCTTTGACAGACAAAGTAGGCTGTCATTCTCATCCTTGTTCTTCCATAGGTAAGGTGGATTTTCATTTGCTTTTTCCCTCCTGGCTCCTTTTAAGATTTTCAAATTGTCTTTCATTCTCCTCGGTCTGACTATTGTATAGCTGGGTGTAGTTCTTGATGTTTATCATATTTTGTGTTCTCTGGGTTTCCTGAATTTGTGACTTGGTGTCTGTTATTAATTTTGGAAAGTTCTCCAGGACATTATTCCAAATATTCGATCCCTTCTCTTTCTTCTTGTCTTACAGGTCTTCAACATTCTGTTTCATTTTCTTCATTCCATATTCTCTTTACCTTTCAGCTTGGGAATTTTCTATTAACCTGTCTTCAGGTATACCGATTCTTATTCAGCTACGTCAAGTCTTTCTAGCATTTCCTGTTGATTCTTAGAATTTCTATCTCTCTGCTTATATTATCTATATATTCTTACATGTTGTCTACATTTTCCATTAGTCTTTAACATATTAACCATAATTATTTTATACTTTTCTGATAATACCAATAACTTTGTCATATTTGAATCTAGCTCTGATGATTTGTCTTTATGGACTGTTTTTCCCCCCTTGGCTTTTGTCATGTCTTTTTGAAAGCCAGATGTGTTGTATTGGGAAATAGAAACCCAGCTAAATAAGTCTTCAATGTGAGGATTTATGTGAATGTGGCTAGGAGTTGGGCACTGTTTACTGTTTTCTGTAGCTGAAAGAGGCATCAGATTTCTCTAGTGTCTCCACTTTTCTGTCTCACATTTTGACTCAAGTCTTCCCTAAGTATTCCACTTCAAGTAGAATCTGTGTCTCCTAGGGCTTTCAGCTGTAATCTGCTGCTATTCTAGTTGGTGTGGTGCTAAGGTGCTGGTGAGGGGCATTCTATATCCTTTTAATTAAGCCTCAGCCTTCCAGTGAGCTTCATCTCTGACTTGTGACTTTCCTAAGTGATTCTTCTTGTATAGCTCCCCCCACCCAAGCCCCTGCCACTTTCCTTGGGTGAGACAGTGAGGCTAGATGGGGCTGGGGTGAGAGGAAGATCTTTCTGCCGCAGTTCTGGTAGCAGTTCTGCTGAAGGTTTTTGTTTTGTTTTTTGTTTTTGTTCCCATGAGAAGTAGACTTTTGTTAGGAGGAGGATTCCAGGCAGGTACATTTCACACTAATTATTCTTCCACTCTCCTTTCCAAAGCCAAAAGGGTTATCTTTCTCAAATCTTTACCATGAGAATATGTTGGGTTTCCTGGATGTAAAGTACATAAAAGTGTACTTAGGAATGCCCCCTAAAACTTAGACCCCCAGAAGTTATTCACTCTTGTATTAATCCATAGTCAACCTCTAGCAATCCATTAAAACTACCATTTAAATATTTCTATCACTTTATGCCATTAGTGACCTCTACTGTAGGTGAGCAAATCTTACTGTGACTCTGGATTTACCTGTCTCTCCAGATTTCAGGGTAGTGTTTTATACCATAAACTCAGTTCACTGATGGGTCCCAGGAAAGGTGTTGATTTTCTTGGCAGCTTGGAGTAATGATCTCCAAGCTCTTTAAATGTTGAAGCTGAAACCTGTGTTTAACTTTCACTGGCTGTCTTTGGCAGATGAAAGTTTCATACTTAAATCTTAAAATATTTGTGCTTTTTTTTTCTTGACAATACATCAACGGCCATTGATTTAGATTTTTATCACCAGCAATAAAAAGGCCACAGAAGCATTTTACATCTCATGCTGCACATTTTACATCTACGGTGCTTCCTTTCATTTTGCTGAAAATGCCTGGCTTTATGTCCTTCAGCCACAAATCTTAAATGTACAAATGGACACAAATTATATCAAATAGCTTTTTAAAGTATATATATATATATATACATATATATATATATGTATATATATATACACACACACACACATACATATATATATGGTTATCTTATGTTACATATTTTACCTTTTCATTGTATAATGCATATTCATAAGAGTGTACAAAGCACAGATGTAGTTTAGAAAATGATTATAAAATCATTACCCCTATAGTGACCCACATTAAGAAATATATGATTGCTAGTTAAAAGCTTCCAATGTAATGCTAAGTCATAATAGAAATAATGCTCTATTACTTGTTCCTAACTTGCCTTGTTCTTAACTTTACAGGGAAAGCCTCTAGAGTTTCTCCATTAAACAAAATGATTACTATAAGTACCAAAGTATATGCTTTTCATTTTTATGACTTTATTGAGAGTTTTTATCAGGAATCAATATCCATATCCATCTTTTTTTTCCCCCAGAGACCTTTCAGTATGTTTGGAGATACTGAAATGATTCTTCCCTTTGATCTTTTATTATGGCAAATTAAGTTAACAAATTTCTTAATAATGAATGTTCCTTGTATTCTGGAGGTAAGTCATACTTGGTCATGACGACTTTTTCTTTTATATGCTGACAAGTAGAATTAGTTGACCTTTTAAAGAGGTAATTAAGGGAAATGAGGTCCTATGAGTGGTCCCTAATTCAATATGACTGGTGTCCTTATGCGAAGAGATTAGGGCAGAGACATACACTGATGAGACACTATGTAAAGACAGGAAGAAGACACCTATTTGCAAACTAAGGGGAGAGGCCTCAGAAAAAATCAACTGTGCCAATACCTTCACTTCTAGCTCCAAAACTGTGATGAAATAAATTTCTGTTATTTAAGTCCCCCAGACTCTGACACATTGTGTCAGCAGCCCTCGCCACTGGTACATGACAGTATTCACATCAGCGCTTATAAGCACAGTCAGGAAAATCACTGTGGTGGGATGACCAGGATTCTGAAGATCAAGGATTTCCGGCAACTGTTAACAGAAATTTGGATATATACATTTTTACAGAGAAGTCAATTTCCTGTGTTACATAATGGGCTAACAGAGTTGCTCTTTTTTGATCCATCTATCATTCTCTTTTAATCCTTCAAAGAAGTATTTTTCAGCTAAGAAGTATGATCAATGATAGTACCAATTTTAAATCCAACCCTGTAAATGAAGTAAGAGTTCCAAATAATCCACTTTCTCTATTATCAAAATTCTTATCTAACTGTTCAATGTTTTCCAGTTTGAATTTGTTTTGCCTTATGCCTCTACATGTTCACAGTGTACTGAAGTTATGTATTGAAGGTTCAGCTTTGAAAAATTATCTGCTGAATAAGCGAAATTTGTGAGTGACTATTTATCCTTAAAGTGAGAAATAAATTCATGTACCTTTCCCAGTTTTACTCTTTGCCATAGTGACTTTTTATTTTATTAATGAAGAAAAAATAGCAATTCATCCCTCAGTTTAAAAGCTCTAATCATCAACTTTTACTGGCCAAGAAGACATGTATCTTTGTGAAAAAATAAAACTTCACATGTAAGTAAGTCTTTTAAATTTATGATTTTTATCCCTCTGTAGAATGTAAAAAGGCAGACTTTGAGGCAAAGTATCTAGCTTCCACATTCAGGATGCTTAGTAGCCATGTAAACATCCACCTGGGAAGTTTTGTTCCTTATATATTAACTCCAACTTTTCTCATATCTGCAAGTATGTTCCATTCAATAGCAAGCTCAGTGAAACTCCTGCTCAAATTTTCATCCATGATTTTATCAAGTATGTAATAAATTAACCTGACTTTAGATGTTACTGGTATAAATGTAGTGAACAAATCCAGTAAAGTGACTGTATCACTACTCTCTGTATTGTCTAACCGCATGCTGAAGGCTCAAGTTGAACTTTATCTCTCAGCTACTTGTTTGAATCCAGCCTTATCTATAGTACAATGCTTTATCAGATTTATACTCTTATACAAGGTCCACCTTGCAAAGTAACCCCAAAACTGAGGTTAAGGAAAAATATCAGGCAATTTTATTCTCTTGTTTGAGTGTATATTTTACAGTATGGCTCCTCATCAAGGTTTCTTCTTTTCTTTTTAGTTTCAAAATGTAGGTATTTTACTAATGAACAAATGATTAATTCATGAGCTTTCACAATTTAAATCCTTTCTTAAGGATTCTAAGGATTTTGTGTTTTGAGTCACCTTCTGAGTACTCCTTGGCTCTAAAGAAATGGATGCCTTTAATCGTATTGATAGAAGGATATGAAGTGGGACTAAGGTTGCATTCATTTGGGGGAAGCATCAAGAGTTGGGGAAGGGAGGAATTTGGGAGACTTGAATGTGGAAAAGAGAACTCAAGGGAGAAGATACTTTTTGGGTGGATGATATAGATGAGAGGGTGACCGTGCAAGATTTTTAAAGATGCCTACTTTGCTTTCAAATAGACTTTTCCGGGGCGCCTGGGTGGCTCAGTTGGTTAAACGTCCAACTTCGGCTCAGGTCATGATCTCACTGTTCGTGGATTTGAGCCCCGCATCGGGCTCTGTGCTGACAGTGCAGAGCCTGGAGCCTGCTATGAGTTCTGTGCCTCCCTCTCCTTCTGCTTCTGCCACTCATGCTCTGTCTCTCAAAAATAAATAAACATTAATAATTTTAAAAAAGAAAAGTAAATAGAAGAGTCTTTTCCAAAGGACACCTGGGTGGCTCAGTTAAGTGACTGACTCTTGATGTTGGCTCATGTCATGGTCTTGAGGTTTGTGAGATCAAGCCCTGAGCTGGGCTCTGTGCTGACAGGTGTGGCCTGCTTGGGATTCTCTCTGCCCCTCCCTGACTCATGCTGTCTCTCTCTGTCTCTCAAAATAAATAAATAAACTTAAAAATATATAAAGTGGTCTTTAAAAAAGATAATAAAATAAAATAGAGTTTCCCTCTTACATGGTCCACTGAGAGACTGATTAAATTATTAAATCTTTTAAATTACCTTTAAGCTGTCAAAACCAGACAATGTGGGTTTCAGGATTGAATCGATTTATACTGGATTGCTTTTTAAATATCACCTCAGAAGGGACCGCTTCATGCTATTATTCCTTAGGACTTTTTCCATAGATGAATGGAAAATGACAAGGAGCAAACACTTCCCAAGAACATGATTTGGCTATGGCTGGTTCTTCACCGGCTTGTTTCCCTTTGATTACATAAAACTACCAACTCCTTAATGTTCAATTAGGTGGTTCTATTACGCTTTGTTTCTGAAAAGCCTTCCCAGAGAAATTTAGGAAGAATTCATCACCAGTAGGCCTTCCAAATACTTCTTAGGTGAATCAATTAATTTAAGTTATATGTATCTGCCTTTTGCTCTCACACTCCCCTGTTCATTTCCTTTTTATTTTATAGGAGTTTCTTGGTAGAATTTTTCATGAGAATTCCCATCAGTCACCACCATGATAGAATAGAGAGGTGTATAGGTAAATGGGGTGCTCACACCTGGGGGCTGAGTGAGACATGGAGCAGATTATGTAAACAAGCTATTTCCTTGCCTGCTCACAGTGACAAGTTGCTTATCAAAGGTCTTACCAAAATCAGTGTGCTGATTGTGGCTAATAAGTCTTCTGGAGACATTCCCCCAACCCTGTTCCAGTTTCACAGTGACCTGGTGAAAGGAAAGATCTAAGCCTAGCACCTAGATAGACCACTAGGTGCTGCTCCATTGTCAAGGGCAGCAATGCTGTGGGTCAGCTGACTCCCAGCTGCACAGGACAGCTCCCAGAAAGTGAGCGTGGGTGGGAGCACCTCAAACCACACAGGCACATGAGGCAGAGGCTCTCTGCGCCCACGCACCTGAGTGACTCGTCTGGATGCTGTATTTTAGTCAGTAGGGGAATAACACTGTGTTTTGTGGCTGGGCCTGTATTTACCCTCTCCTTGTCAACCCCAGTCTTGAAATATCTTGAACCCCCTACATTCTCCACTCAGTTGCTTTTAACTTTGCTTTCTGATACCATTTCCTTCACAGATGGGAAGTGATAAAGCACTTCATGTAAGTGTACTTATTTTTTTTTTAAATAATATCTACACCCAACATGGGGCTTGAACTTACAACCCTGAGCAAGAGTTGCATGCTCTACTGACTGAGCCAGCCAGGTACTCCAAGTACACTATTTTAAGAACAATTAACTCATCTCCATAAAATGGTTCTGACATGGGCTCCAAGGGTTAGCCACTGAGAAGACTGGCTTCTCCCTAGTTGTGCCTCATCTGTGTTAATGAATCTTCACAGTTGGGGGAATGTTCTTATTGCTGTCCCTGCTCTATCCTTATGAAGGGGGTTCTACTTTCATTGCCATACTATCCTTTCCTTCAACAGTTATTCTCTGAGTACCTACAGCCACCATGAATTGGGCTAAATACTGGGGAAACAAAGATGAGATTGTTGTTGCCTTTATAATCTATCAGAAACCAGATGTGAAAATAATGAGTTGTATCAGAAAGCACAATGAAATAGGCCTAGGACAAAGGTATATGTAAGATGTTGTGTTTAATCCTTGTGACAAGAATATCCCACTGAGAAACTAGTATTTGAGGAAGGACTTAAAAATGAGTTGATGGGGAAGCATTTGGGTAGCTCAGTTGGTTAGGCATCCAAATCTTGATTTTGGCTCAGGGCACAATCTCATGGCTCATGAGTTTCAGCCTCATGTGGTGATCTGACTATTGGGTTCTGCACTGCGGTGCCTGCTTGGAATTCTGTCTCCCTTCCTCTCTCTCTGCCCCTCGCTCACTTGTGTGCACTCTCTCTCTCTTTCTCAGAATAAAGAAAAATTAAGAAACTTATAAAAAATTTAAAAAATGGAGGGAATCTAGGTGGCTCAGTCAATTAAGCCAACAACTTTGGCTCAGGTCATGATCTTGTGGTTCGTGATTTCTAGCCCCACATCAGGCTCTGTGCTGACAGCTCAGAGGCTTGAGCCTACCTCAAATTCTGGGTCTCCCTCTCTCTGGTCCTCCCCCTGCTTGTACTCTGTTTCTCTGTCTCTCTCTCAAAAATAAATAAACATTTAAAAAATGGTATATTTTTATACTATGTCAATCACTATGTATGACTTTCATCACTATGTTATCTTCTTGATGGATTGCATCTTGATGAATATAGCTTAAATTAGTCATCGCTGGTTTAGCATATTTGGTTTAAAATTCTACTTTGTCTAATTTATTAAATTTCATCAAATGAAGTGACTGAATCTTTAATAATTGGATCTTGGTCTTCTGCCTGGGCCTTGAGAAGGAATAATGCAATGAGAAATGAGCCCAATCTTTGATCTGATCCTTGAGGGTATTGATCAGTGAAGATGTGGTTTTGTTGACTAGGAACTAGAGAAACGGTAGAAGATGGGAAACCTGTAAAAGTCCTGAGTCTTGAATATACACCAGAGCCAATACAATTAATGGCATTCGTTTCTCTTTCATACTTCTTTGAAACCCAAACCCATTTTTCTGCCTCTCCTAAAGTCAGGGCATGTCAGGCCTTGTAGAGTTGAGGTATGGGCCAGGATAAACCATTAACACTTTATGTATACCCAGTGAGATGCATGTTCTCCCAAAGAAAACAGTGTTCCTTCGGTGAAACCATTCTACCATGAGACCAGAGGTGCGAACATGGAAGAGAAAGTAGTTGGTTACATTTTATCTTTGTTCTTAAATAAATATGCCTCCTATCATATTTGGTTAAATTATGTGGGCTGAGAAGAGGTGTTATTTAATTCAACTACGTCAGATGCCACTCATTTTTACTCCTGCCCAGTAGGACTAATGAAGTAGGCAATAAGATACTGACAGACTGAGTGTGTGAGGAGTGGACAGCCCAGACACAAGAGTGGTATTTCAGGGGTCCCAGAATAAGAGACTAGAGAGTCCACAAAATGCACATGGAGAAAGAGGCACTGTTATACATCTTCCAGGCCCAGGGGGGACAAAATTTTCTTAGGACAGTTCTAGATGTCAACATTCTTCATCCCCTTCTTCTTTCTCTCTACCTGCACCACTACTCTAGGGAGCTTAGGTATACAGCAGCTAGAGGGAAGAAGCAAAGTAGAGGAGAAGATACAGAAGTTAGAAAAGAAGAATATTCCCCGGGAATTGTGCTTGAACTACATCCAGAGCTGAGGAGTCTTATTCTCCCTTGAATTTGATATCAATGACAAGATCTGTATTGGGGGATGATAGGACATGGGGGAGGGGGGTAATTATATTTTGCATGTAAAAATGATGTGATTTGTGTTGAGATAGAAGACTGTGACAAATTGTATCTTCCAAAGGTGGATATAATAAAAGCTGTCTTCCTACCAGCCACCTCTTATTTGCCCTGTCTAATCAGCATGTTCTTCTGTGTTATGACCTTGCCATTCTCCATCAGTTTCTACCTTTTTGAATCTGGTTTGACCTTAGTGATTTGCTTGATTAATAGGAAGTGGTGGGAGTGATGTTATTATGTATGTTCAAGGCTAGTCATAGGAAGACTTGTAGCTTCCTCCAGAGCCTCTTAGAATACTTTCTCTCATGAAACTCTATTTCTAAATCCAGCCACCATGCTGAGAAAAGTGCAAGCTCAAGAAGAGGAACATGCAGTGTTGCAGTTAACAGCTCCACCTAAGCTCCCAGCCAGTTGTCAGCAATGCAAGCAAGCCCTCTTGAGAACCTAACCCTATTCAACTTTTGATGCCAACATCTGGCAGCAATTGCATGAGCAGCCCCAAATGAGAGCCATGTAGCTGAACCCAGACAGCATACTGAACCATGAAAGATAATCATAAAGGTAGCCTATATTCTCTGGTAGGTCTAGTGCTGACTTTGTGACCCAACAGACAGTGAAACTATCACAAATGTAATCTGTTTTTTTCTCTTCCTTTTCTGAATATACAGGTACCAAAAATAAAAATGTTCTTTATCTATCCCTTTTCCTCCCACCTTCCTTTCTTAGAAACTTGATTTCTGCCATTCAAAGATTGTTTTAACTATCTGTGGTTTCTATTTATCTTTAGATTCTTAATTTCCCTGTTTCTAAGAATTCATTGAAGAAAGATATCTGTTTTAGTAAACTCTTCCATCATATACCTTTGCAAAACTTAAGAATTGAGCCCCACAAACTTACTTTTCAGTAGTATAAGTATAAAGGGAGAGAACTTAGGTAAAATCTAAGTGAACTTGTCCTCATGTTTTATGTCCTGAATATCAAGAGCTTAGACAAGCCCTACAACTGAGAAATTGTAAAATTCAAAATTTTTAACATATATAAACAATTATTGCATATCAGCATTGGTTATACTGAAAAAAAAAACAACTGAGAAAAGTGGAGTGGAGATTAAAATTTTTCATTCAGCAAATATTATAAAGGGTATTTTCCATTTTGCATTAGACTTCTGGTCAATCCACAATCAATCATGGCTGAATCCTTGTAAAGATTCAGTCCATTCACACAATTTCCAGTGACATTTTATAATGAATAATTCACAAGCCTAGTTTGATGAGAAAGATACTTTCCTGGCAAAACTGAAATGTATTGATAAGTTGAACATTTCCCTCACTTCTTAAGAAAATCATCTAGACAAAGTGTTCAGTCTCATTTAGTGAGTTACGTGATGAACAAGTTATGTACAGTTTCCCAAATGTAGCATGAAGTTTAAACAACAGATGGAAAAATTGAAAGAAAAGGACAACTGATTTAGAGAATGACATCAGAGACTAAGATTTAATGTCAAAGCAAGTGCTTTCAGGAGGAAATACAAAAAGAATATACTGAAGTGTTCTCATGGACATATGAAAAAACTTGTTTCCTTTAACTTCCCAAGAAGAATTCTATGAGTAGAAATGATTTAAGTTGAAGTAGTTCTTCCTAACTACGTTGATAATATCCACTATTTTTTGATAGAATAACCACAAACATAAATTTTAATCAATTATAAACAATATACCTATACAATTAACTAATCATTTGTGGATTTAATTCAATATAGAATACTGTAGTAGTTGCCTCACCCTTAATCTTACTCAAAAATCCTTTCTTTATTTTATTTTTTATTTAAAAATTTTTAATGTTTATTTATTTTTTAGAGAGAGAGAGACAGAGCATGAATTGGGGAAAGGCAGAGAGAGAGGGAGACACAGAATCCAAAGCAGGCTCCAGGCTATGAGCTGTCAGCACAGAGCCTGATGCAGGGCTAGAGCTCATGAACTGTGAGATCATGACCTGAGTTGTTGAATGCTTAACCGACTGAGCTACCCAGGGACCCCCCTTCTTTATTTTTACAGTAAAAAGTAGAAGTTGGGTGGTTTTGAAAATTTTCTTTGAGACCTTCTGATTAGCACTTTTGGACAATAGAAAGCATATGAATTTTGCAACAAAAGTTATCTGGTTGTATAGATTTCATGTGAGTGGGAGTTAAATCACAGAGCTTTTTGAGACTAAGTTCTCTCATTTAAAAATGAGAATGAGGCATATCTACTATGGAAAATTAATCAAAGTCATAACATGCTCCAAGTTGTAAACCACCAACCCCCTTTGCTCATCAGGGTTAGGTGTCTCTCTGTGCTCTTTTTCAGTACCCTGTAACCAACTCATTGTATAGTATTCCACTTGTCTGATAACTCATGTAACTTATGGGTAGGGGCAGTGTCTTGCCTGAAATTGTGTGCCCAGTGCCTATCCTGAGCAACTAGGTTCTCAGTGAATGAATGAATGAATGAATGAATGAGACATTCAAGGCTGGCTCACTTTTCTCTGAATTTACATATTGTATATTGAACAGTACGGATATTACAAAATATTTCCACCATCACAGAAAATTAGTAACCAGACCTAGTTTTGGGTGAAGAAATGATATTTTTTACAGGAACAGTGCAAGAATGAGATGTTCTATTTGTTTAAATATGTTACAATTATCTTCTGAGAATGCTGCCCCCCATCTTAATGTGACTTACTTAAACACTTGACAGTATTCAAATATTACATGTTTACCATAAGTAATAATAAATCATCTTTGTGGTGAGAATTAGAGGGGCTTTATATGTTCATAAAGAGTAATGTGACCAAACCATGATCTCCTAGAACAAGATGACTTGTAGTACAAACATAGTGGTAAATGTGACTGAGTGCTGAGGGAGCTCCAGCTGATCTAAAAACTCTATTTGTGAATAATTTTAAATCAAGAGGAAAGTTGGCCTATATCCTTTTTTTTCAAGATACTGTGATTTTATAAATTGTTAAATGCTTTAATAACAATCCTCAAGGGGACTGTGTGATATTCAGCTAAGTAAGAGATGCAAAAAAAAAAAAAATGGTGATATCCCAGTTATTGAAAGAGATTCTAAAATATTTTTCTAGAAGAGGCAGACACTGAACTTTATATTTAAATGTTATGCTAATGTTCATTCCTTTGAAGCAGTCAGAAAAGGCTCTCACACAGATGAAAGAGTATGAGATCATTTGAAACTAATGGAATCTCTTGCAGTTTCTGAGGCTATTTATTGCTTCCAGAGTAGGCTCTCTGACCCCCCATCTCTTTTTCAGCACCTGTATATATCTCCACACAAGTCCTGCCCTGGCTGAAATTTGGAAGACAATAGTTAGTTAGCATAAATAGTTCATTATGTTATTTTCTAAGACTTGAAACAGCAAAGAAAGAATGTGGATATCAGCAAAGAAAACATTTTTCTAATTAGTCCCCACCCCAAACAATGTTGTTCCCCTTTTGATACCCAGTTTGTCTACTATTTCCACTGTTCTACTTCTGCATTCAGATTAAAATTTTATATCATTTTATTAAAGGAGAGAACCCAAAACATGGTGGAGTAGGAGGATCCTTAGGTCACCTCATCCCATGGACACACCTAGGCAACAGCTAAACCTGTACAACTTACTCTGAAAATGACCTGAAGACTGGCAGAACGCACCTTCCACAACTAGTCATAGAGAGAACGCCACATCGAAAAGGGTAGGAGGGGTGGAGATGTTGGGAACCTGATCCTGGGTGTGACTAATCACCAACAGAAGGGACATCAAAAGCATGGAGAAGTGAGGGGATCATACACCACAATGGATATCACCCAACTTAGGGACCTGCACTGAGAAGACAAGTCCTCATAGGTCTGGCTCTGCAAACAGTAGAGCTTCCCTCCAGAAGCTTTCAGCAGGACTTAACTCCGGGAGAGCAGGAGGATGATAAGACAACTGAGTTCCCACCCTTAAAGAGCCAGCATACCAAATAGCTTAGCCCACAACACAGCACAGAAGTAGCAGTTTGAAAAGCACATGGGATATATGTGAAGGAGAGCTATTGACTAATCTTAGAATGTGTGTTGGAGGGGCAGGGATCTGCAGGAGATTTCTCCAGGAATAATCTCCCCTCCCCTGTTTCTCCCTCCCTGAGCCCAGATAGCCAAATACGAGCAGGAGCCAACACTAACAATCTCCACCTACCGTGCTAGCATCATGTGCCCTGCCCTCACACTCCCGTGTGCACCCACACCACCCAACACCCCCACCTCTTCAAGCATCCCACCAAAGCAGCTCCTGTTCCACTATACTTGGCAGGCAGCCCTGACTGGGACCAGCACCACTCCAAAGTAACTCCCGTCCCAAGTGGGAGGAAGATAACACACACACGTTAGCGCATCTATAGTTTCTACAGCTAGGCCTCTTAACTGACTGTGCAGGAAGCAAGCCCTGACCTTCAGTGCACATAAAACTGTGGCGCACAGGCTAATTCAGACCGCAAGGCTGGCTGCTAGCCCTGCCCACGAACCTGCCCAAGGCAGCTGCAGCCACTCTTCTCAATAGCACAGAAAGCAAACCCTGCCCAGTGTGCCCACAGTAGGCAAAGCAGTCACAGCTCAGCCACAACAGGAAGACACACACAGTTCACATAGGGAACACCCCTGTAGTCCCTGGTCCTGGTGACCAGGGGTATCGCACTATAGGGTACGAATGACTTCTTCTACATAAGACCATTATTTACTTTCAAGATCGGGAGACATAGCTAACCTACCTAATACACAGAAACAAACAAAGAGAGTTAGAAAAAAATGAGGAGACAGAGGAATATGTTTCAAATGAAAGAACAGAACAAAATCACAGTAAAGAAAAAAACGGTAAATGAAAGTGATAAGCACTCTTCTTGATAAAAAGTTCAAAGTAATGGTCATAAAGATACTCACTGGACTTAAGGAAAGAGTAGATGGACTCAATGAGCACCTCAGCAAAGACATAGAAAATATATTTAAAAAATCAACCAGAGCTGAAGAATTCAGTCGCTGAAATGAAAAAAAAAAAAAACTATACCTAGTGCAAATCAACAGATTGAAGAATGTGAAAGAATGGATCAGCGATCTGGAAGACAGTGTCATTGAAAGCAACCAACTGAAGAGCAAAAAGAGAAAAAGAATATTAAAAAATGAGAATAGGTTAAGGGAACTCTGTAATATCAGCAAACACAAAACATTCACATTATAGGGATCCAAGAAGGAGAAAAGAGAGAAGGGGGCAGAAAATATATTTGAAGAAATAATACTAAAAATTTCCCCAATCTGGGGAAGGAAACAGACACACAGATCCCAGGAATCACAGAGAGCCCCTAACAAAATTAACCCAAGGAGATCCATACCAAGACACATATAATAATCAAAACGGCAAAAAATGATAATACAGAGAGTTTTAAAATCATCTAAAGGAAACGTTACATGCAAGGAGAATCCCATAAGATTGTCAGCTAGTTTTTCAGTAAAAACTTCACAGGCCAGAATAGAGTGGCAGTGTATATTCAAAGTGCTGTAGAGAAAAAACCTACAATCAAGGATATTCTATCCAGCAAGGTTGTTATTCAAAATTGAAGGAGAAATAGTTTTCCAGACAAACAAAAGTTAAAGGATTTTATTACCAAGAAACCAGCCTTACAAAAAAAAAAAGTTAAAGTGAATAATTTAAGTGAAAAGGGCCAAACTAAAAGTAAGAAAATTATAAGAGGAAAAAATGCACAAATCAAATCAAATATATAGTAAAGGTAGTAGATTAATCACTGATAAAGCCAGTATTTAGAAAATAATAAATAGAATGGCAATAAGTATATACCTATCAATGATGATTTTAAATGTAAATGGACTAAATGCTCCAATCAAAAGAAATAGGATGACTGAATGTATTAAAAAAGAAGACTCATCTCTATGCTGCCTACAAGAGACTTGCTTCAGCCCTAAAGACATATACAGACTAAAAGTAAAATGATGGAAAAAGATATTCCATGCAAATGTAAGCAAAGATGTATATATATTTATAAAATATAGCAATAATTACATCAGACAAATAGACTTTAAAACAAAAACTGTAACAAGAGACAAAGGGCACTATATAATGATAAAGAGATTAATCCCAAAAGAGGATATAACAATTGTAAATACCTATGCATCCAACATAACAGCACCTAAATATTTACAGCAAATATTAACAAATGTAAAGATAGAAATAGATCAAATTATATATCAATATATTGATTATTGATATTGGAATTCTTATCCAAAGTAGATAAAGAATTTATACAACTCCACACCAAAACGGTCATATGAAAAACAGTCACATGAGAACCTAAATAGACATTTTTCCAAAGAAGACATACAGGTGGCCGAAAGACACAAGCAAAGGTGCTCAACATCACTCATCGTCAGGGAAATACAAATTAAAACCACCATGACATGCTTCTCACACTGGTGAAAATGGATAGTATCAAAAAGTTAAGAAATAGAGGTGCCTGGGTAGCTCAGTCCAGCTCTTGATTTCAGCTCAGGTCATGATCTAAGTGTCATGAGTTCAAGCCTCACATTGGGCTCTGCACTGACAGTGTGGAGCCTGCTCGGGATTCTCTCTCCCCTTCTCTCTCTGCCCCTCCCCACTTACACTATCTCTCTCTCTCTTAAAATAAATATTTTTTTTAAAATGAAATTACAGGTGTTGGTGAGGATATATAGAAAGAAAGAAAATTTGTGTACTGTTGGTGGGAATGTAAAATGGTGCAGTCATTGTGAAAAACAGTATGGAGTTTAACTAAAAATAGAATTCTGGGAATTTTCCCAAAAAAACAAAAACACTAATTTGAAAAGATATATGCACGCCTATGTTTATTGCAGCATCATGTATAATAGCTAAGATATTGGAGGTAACCTTGGTGGTCATGGATAGAAGAATGGATAAAGAAGAGGCAGCTATAAGTGTGTGTGTGTGTGTGTGTGTGTGTGTGTGTGAGTGTGATGGAATATTACACAGTCATAAAAAGGATGATATTTTTACCAATTGTCAGAACATGGGTAAACCTAGAGGTATTATGCTAAGTGAAATAAGTCAGAAAAAGACAAATACCATAGGATTTCACTTATATATGGAATCTAAGAGACAAAACAAATGAATAAGCCAAAAAAGCAGAATCATAAATACAGAGAACAAACTGGTTGTTGTCACAAGGGAGGGGGTGGGGATGGGCATATGGATGAAGGGGAGTGGGAGGTACAGACTTCCAGTTATGAAATGAAGAAGTCACAAGATGAGAGGTACAGCACAGGGAATATAGTCAATGATATAGTAATAGCGGTGTGTGGTGACAGGTAGTAGCTACACTTGTGGTGAACATAACATTTGGAGCTTTTGAATCACTGTGTTGTACACTTGAAACTAATGTAACATTGTGTGTCAACTCTACTTCAGTAAAAAAAAATGACTCCTTTAAAAAAAATTATGTTTATTTTTGAGAGAGACAGAGCACAAGTGGGGGAGGGGCAGAGAGAGAGGGAGACACAGAACCCAAAGCAGGCTTCAGGCTCTGAGCTGTCAGCACAGAGCACAACATGAGGCTCAAACCCACGGACTGTGAGATCATCACCTGAGCTGAAATGGGACATTTAACTGACTGAGCCATCCAGGTGCCCCCAAAAGACCCCTTTTAAACATTCTTTACACTTCCATGATAGTTGTCATATTTTCTAGTACCCATTTTGAAAACATTTTTCATATTTATCAAAATAAATATTTATTGAGTGAATATTACTAAGGGGCCAGGATCTGGGCTACCAACAAAATTAAACAGTCTTTGCCCTCGTGAGGATTATAGTCTAGTGGGGGAGAAAAACATTAAATAACAGTTCATAGAAATAACTATATACTTACCATTTGTTGAGGGTTAAGATGAAAACGTAGAGAAAAATCTCTCCTGTGGAAGTAACACTTATGTGACTTGAAGGAGAGTAGAACTGAGTCTTGGGAAGGTAAGGGCAAAGGCCCCCCCCGTGGGGAGCCTTCCAAACTGATATGGGCCTGGCTGGGGGCAGGGTTGGGGGGCAGCACACATTTTATATAGATATAATTCAACTGTTTAGGAAATAATTCAGTGGAACTAGATTTTACATGCCAAAGCAAAAGGCCTATTTGGTTATTCCTAGAGGACTCAAAACAGCCACAAAATCTGCCCAAGATTTCATCCAGGAATGAAGAACAAGTAAGGGCAGAAATGCAGATTTGAAGGTCCAGGGGGAAAAGAACAGAATTTCGTGATAATTTTATCCTATCCAATCCTGCTCATTCACTAAAAGAATTAGGAAAGGTTTTGTTTGCTACAGATTTGCACTTAGGAAGCATTCCCTGGGTGCCATCTGGGGACTGAATTAGGGGGAGCAAGGACACTTTCCGGGAGACCCTTGGGGGATCAGTCACCTTGGGGAAAGATGACAGAAGTCTGGAGGAGGCTTGACAGCAGGAGGGTTGAAAAGAAGCGCAAACATGTGAGATGTAAGTATAAATACATAAACACCAAAAACTGCTTATTAATTTAGTGACACTCTCGAGGGTTTGTTTATTATGCCAGCATCCTTACCCGTTGGAAAAACAGTAAAACATTTTGTGCTATTTTGAGTCCCCTGAGCTGCAACTGTCAAGGTGGGATTCAACACCCTGGGATTTTTATAAGGGGGAAGGCCTGAGAAAAGGAAATGGGGAGAGCCAGGCACCAGGGGGAGCTGTGACCTGCAAATGCAAGTCTAACCCTGGGGGTGAAGGAGAGAGTTCCAGGAGCTCCCCCACCATTTAGCAGGGCTCTAGGGCTGGTTCCTTTAGATAGCAATTGCTTTTTTAAACTGCAGCTTTTTTTTTTTTTCTGTGCCTCAGGGCAGACAAATCTGCTCGTGGTCTCTCAGTACTATTTCTCCCCATTGCAGTTGGCAGCATTGAGGGTGGGGTTTCCCTTCATTACTTTGTCTCCGTCTCTCTTGCTCCTCTCTATGTGGTCTCTCTGTCTTTGGTTGTGCAGATGTTCCATCAGCTTTCAGTTCTTTAGGAGGAATTTCTCTGTAAATAGGTATAGATTTTGCATGTCTGTCGAGGATGTGAGTTTAGGGACTTCCTATGCCTCCATCTTGGACCAGAACACAAAAGGAGTCTGAAAGAAAGAGAGAAAAAGAGAAAGAGAAAGAGAAGGAAAAGAAAGGAAAGGGAAGGGAAGGGAAGGAAGAAGGAAGAAGGAAGGAAGAAAAGAAAAGAAAAAAGAAAAGAAAAGAAAAAAAGAAAAGAATAGAAAAGAAAAGAAAAGAAAAAAGAAATTGCTTGGAAAAACTGTTTTAGCTCCTTAAAATGATGACACTAAGGCCAAGCATGGGCTTTTATATTTATTTCTCCCCCCAAAACAGGCTCAAGTGTATGATTCATCTGAAAGATTTTGCAACTAGAAAATCATAATATGAAATAGAAAGAGACAGCCTCAGGAATGTTGGATAGAATTCTGTTTTCTCAAGTAGGGTCCTTGATTTAAACAATAACCATTCTTCAGGAAGAAAACTCTGAGAAAAGGATAGTGTGTGTCTTTCAAACTCCAGCAAATGCTTTGTGAAGAAAATGGAAATTGAGGACCAAGAAATGCAAACCTTAGATGAGCATTTTCCTCTGGGACAAATTAAGTGGTTGGAGGAAAAGCTCTAGATGGAATAGTTTTCTCTTACCTTCATGGTGCTTCAAGAGGAGATGGAAATCTGGATTTGAATGTGAAAGATCCTACAGTTAAATGTGGACAACTAATTTCATTTCATACAAAATATCATGCAGACCAATCTCTTTAGCCAAAATTTGCCTCCTTTGCATTATTAGACTTTCTTCCTTTGCTCCCAGTTATGCTTCTACCTCTCCCTTCGTCTCAGGGTCTGTTCAACTCCTGTCTTCCTGGGTTCTGACTCCTGCTCTAAATGCCATGTGTGTCTTTGACCTTAATGACAAAATGTTCTCCAAAAACAAGGGTCAAATTCACTTATCAGGTTTTGCAGCTCTTGATCAACATGTTGCCCGGACCTCTAATCCTAGAACCAGACCTCCAGGCCAGACCCCGCAAAGAACAAGCAGACAAGGCTCCACACCAACAAAAAATAACAGCTCCCCAAATACCCTGGCCCCCTGCCAGGTTTGTGCAAGTATAACTTATCATCTTGCTGGTGGAAGAGTGAGATAAATGAGAACTCAGAGGACCAAGAAAAACTAAAGCCTGTCAGGATGGAAGCAATCTCAGATATCGTGGAGCCTTGGCCCAAATTTGATGCCAAAAGGGAGTGCTGAGGTCACACCCCGGATGTCTTGGTTGGCATCATAAAACTCCAGAAAGATTCAGTGGTTTAAATTCTTCCCTTAATTCTGGGCCAGAAATTCTTAATTCCAAGGAGGAAGTACAGCAGAAAGAAGGAGGAGACCTCAGAGCAGAACTAACTCCTAGACTCTGATTTATGGGCATAACTGCCAGATATAGGCATGTGGCAAAGGATCATCATTCTTGTATTTGCTGACACAGCTTTGAAGCCTCATCCCCCACTCAGGACTCTTGGCCAGGGCTCAGTATGGAAGACAGGAAATAATAATGGGGACTGATTGTGGGGGAATATGTCAGTGAGTATGACGTTCGTGAAGATTATGCTTGGGAGAGACAAACTGCAAAATATCGAATACTGAAGCTAGCAGTTGTCTAAATTCTTTTCACTAATCCCCACATGCTCCTGCTTGGTATTATAATTAATATCCATTACCCACTAGGAGAGGAGAGAGTCAGCAGCCATCACCAGACATCTGGCTTTGAAAGCAGCTTTGCTGCAGAGATTACAACCTGTGCCACTGAATCCAAACAGCATTCATTCTTGGTGGTCTCGAGCATCCTTGCATCCAGAGAAAAGAATCACTTTGCTATTTTTTTATGGCTTGATTATATTATTGCATAAAACATTTCGGCTGTATTGCTTTCTGGACTTCCCTGTTTTATAACCGACAGTCCCACTGAAATGTGAAATGCACCTAATATTAACAAAGGCAATGTCTCATTCCACGTCTCTGATTTCATTTAGGCTTGAAGAAGTAGGCCAACATCACATAGAGTACAAAGCATGGGAGCAGAGAGGCCTAGGTTTGCTCCCAGCTCTGCGCCTTCAAAGGTGTTCATTGGTGACCTGAAGTAAGCCACAATAGTTGTCTCGGTCTTAGACTGTGTTGTCCTTTGAATGATGGGGTAGAATGAGATAATCTCCAAAGGCCCTGGTATCTCTAACACTCTACTGATGAGCTCAGGCTAACATCTGAGACAGATTCATGAGACTTATCTTCAAGTTTTCATGGCTATAATGAATGGAGTGGATGACTAAGGGCTGAAGTATTGGGAAGATATCTTGGAAATTTCCTCATATAGACATCAGAAGAAATAGTTAACAGAGACTTTTGTACCATTTCTGTTTAATATTCCTTATTTCTATGGACAAGAAATAAAGGTTCTGAGAATATCTTCAAAAATAGTATGGCACTCTCCTCTTCCACCCCTGGAGGTTCCACTGGGTAAGAAAGTGGTGAAAGACACGTGGGAATTTGGCCAAGCACTCCCTTCTGCAGCACTCATGGGAAGGAGGATCCAAGGATTTGCTGACAGCCAGCTAGGGGGCCATTTTGAGCCATCTTCAGATACTCTAGAGACACTGTGCTCTTTCAGTGAGGAAAAGCCACACTTATTAAAAACAAAAAAAAACAAAAAAACATACTCACTACCTATTTCCTGACCCATTGCAGACCACCACAGTCTTCTCACCAGTCTTCCAAAATGTAAACAATACTGTAGCAGCCATAATGCTTCCATTTACATTTCTGAGGCAATATTTTTAAGATCCTTGAAAACTAGATTGACAACCACAGCCAGCCTATCACTTCATTTTTTAAATTACTGGTTATAGTGCTCTTTCATATCTATTTCTGAGTAGAAATTCACTACAAAACTCAGTGCTTGAAACAATGATCTATTACTTTTCATGTTTCTGTGGGTTGATGAGAAGGCGTTTTCTGCTAGACTCACTTGGGCTCACTTGTTTTGCTGCATTCATCTGGAGAGAGTCTCTGACTCCTTCACTGATGTCTGGCAGTTGGCCCTGGCTGTTGACTGGGGGACCTCAGTTCTCCTCGGTGAGGCCTCTTATCTTCTAGTGGGCTAGACTGGTTTCCTTACATGGTGGTTTCAGGGCAGCACTTCAAGGGAACAAAGTGGAAGCCACAGACTTCTCATGGCCTAACCTCAGAAGTTGTATGTTATTTCTGGCGCATCCATTGGTCAAAGCAAGTCACAAGTCCAGATCAGAGTTAGGAGGTGGGGAAATAGACTGTCTCTTGCTAGGAGGCACAGCGAAGTCAAAGAGACATGTACGCAGGAATTGCTGCTCTTTTCACCTCCATCTGCCACAGATAACTTCTACAGTGAGGCAACCCATAAGAGACTCTTAGATACAGAGGACAAACTGAGGGTTTATGGATGTGGGAAAAATGGGTGATAGGAACTGAGGAGGGCACTTGTTGGGATGAGCAGTAGGTGTTTTATTAAGTGATGAATCACTGGATTCTACTCCTGAAGCCAAGACTACACTGTATGTTATCTAATATGAGAATTAAAAAATTTAATAAACAAAACAAAAAATAAAATTATAAAAAATAAAATGATTTTAAAAAGTAAAACAGTACAACCATGGAAAAAGCAGAATGTATCAATAACAATAAATAAGGAAATCAAAATCAGCCTTAATCCCACCACCCCAGGAGAATGACTATTAACATCATCGCCTGTATGCCCAACATTTTTCTATACATCTTTACATCAGGTCAAAAAATACACACTGTTTTGTTCCCTGATTTTTATAACCCAACAGTATGTCCTGAGCATTTCCTTATAATGTACCTAATATCTCCTATTTAATGGGCCATAATTTAATTATGTATTGCAAATATTTTTACTACTATAAATAATCATGTAGTGAAATTTTTTCATATAAATCTCTGTGCATATCTCTGATTATTTCTTTAAGGTTAAGTCCATAAAGTAAAATTGCTAGGTCAAAAGAAATATATATTTTAAAATTTTGAGATATTTTGCTAAATGACCTCCCATAAAAAAGTTAATGTTATGTTCTCAGCAGAGAAATATAAGAAATCACTGTTACTCTCTTTTCATTAACTCTGGTGAATCTGAGAGGTAAATACTGACATTCATAATTATATTAATTTGTATACCATTGTCAATAATGTTAAACATTTTTTCCATTTTCTCTTACCCACCCAGTCTATTGCTTGTCTCTCCCTCTGGGGATATCAAGAAGAAAGAATGGAGAAGAAGGAGTCTTAATAGAAAGCACTTTCCTTAATAGTCATTATATTCATCTCTTTTTCCTATAGGTAAGTAGTTTACTACAAATGTGAGCACTTAAAAGTGATAAAATAATTATGTCTCATGAGTCAAAGAGACCAGGTCTGGTGGGGAAGAGGAAAAGAGAAGGAAGGAAAAGGGAGGGAGGGAGGGAGGGAAGGAAGAAAGGGAGAGGCAGGGAGAAAAAGAGAAGAAAGGGAAAAAATTATGTGCTTAAGAAAAGGTAGAGGTGAAAAAAGAAAGCAAGAATTAATTTAATGAGCAGAGATGGATCAGAGAGGTTTAGAAAATTAATATTGGCTGGATGTCAGTGTAGAACATGGGGTATAAGAACTAGGGAGACTGGGAAACCCATTACTGCATTTGGTATATGCCAGGGTTGACCCTTTTCCACCAAAACTCAGTGGTTATCCTTAAAAAATTAACAAAAGATCTTGAAACCTCACGGCATATTTCAACAGCATGGTATATTTCAATAGCACAAGAGACTCTAGTTTCGTCCTCAACTTGAAGCAAATAGAACCAGATAAAAAGGTAGAATAAATTCATTGGCCAATAATCATGCATTCATTTATTCAGCCAACCAACAACCATTGGTATCTGCCATGTGGCAAATACTCTGTGGGTACTAGAGATATAGAGAAGTATTAAGTAATGATTCTTGTTCCCAAGCAACTTAAAATCTAGCCAATGTTAGGGAAGAGAAACAACTGGGAAGAGAAGAGACACCTAATGATATCTAATTTTTTAGACTATGAACCTATGGTGTATCCACAGTGACTTACACTTACACAGCCTTACACTTTAACATTTGTGGCATTAAACTTGTCTCATCATTAAGAATAAGCCAGAAAATATGGCTTTTTTTCCCAAAGCATAACTTAAAGCAAGGCACCTCCAATCCAGAATCTCCCAGATTGTATTTGTTCTCACATCATGACTAACACCAAAAAGGATTCCAGGCTCAGCCACATGCTTTTCCAGAAACAATCTTCCACTGTGAGTCTCTGATCTCTGGCATGAAGCCCGGGTTACTCAGCCCACACTCCCTCCTCCTTAATAACGGGTCATCACTTGGGATCTCAGGTCCTCTTGTGTTAGCAGAACTCAATCAGGACCATCTCAATCCCCAAATTTTGAGTCTAAAGAATTACTTAAGTCCCAAAATGTCATTCTAAACATGAGATTCTAAGGAGTTTAAACTTCAAAGTGAACGTGTTGGAGTCTTGGTTACTTTACTTTAGGAACCTCTTTGTCCCCTTTATAAATTTGCTTTCCTTCTCCCAGTGACCAGTTCAAATTCCAGAAATCTCAAATCAGTAACTAACCAGATGTTTCCCAATCCCATGTTCTATTCCTGGATACATGAAGATGATTTATTTACCAGTTAGACTTAATTCAGAGATTACGATAGGAATTAGAGCCTGGTATCAGGAAATGCCATCAACATAGAAGTGTATTATAGGTGGCCAAATGAATAGAAGGCAAAAACCAGAAACCTGGTTTTAGAAAGCTATATTTATTATGTTTGTCATGTTTATCAGCTGCTTATCAGATATCACCAATATCATACAGCACAACCGTAATCATGTCATTAAAATGTATGTAAATTTATTTTTAATAAGATTTTTTTCTGTCTACATACACATATATAGAGAGAGATAGACATACTGAGGCTTCTCAGTTTGTCTCTGATCAGTTCGGCTGCCCTCTTACAACTTAAAGAATTAAAGGGTACATAGTTCCTAAACTTCAGGAGTTATGGTGGATCTTGACTCACCCTACACTCCATTTCACCAATAGACAATCTGAGGTTCTTTCAAAAAAAGCATTCATTGAAGAATCCAACGGCTGAGCATGTACTCCTAGAATTACAGCAGGTGAGATACTACCAAAAGATATTTCTTTTATTTTTTATTTTTTTAAGTTTATTTATTTTGAGAGAGAGAGAGATAGAACAAGCATGGGAGAGACAGAGAGAGAATCCCAAACAAGCACAGAGTCCCCTATTCAGGGCTTGAACTCACCAACTAGAGACCGTGACCTGAGCAGAAACCAAGAGTCAGATGCTTAACCAACTGAGCCACCCAGGACCCCACCAAAAGACCTTTCAACAGCCCTCTACCTTTTACCACCTCCTCTTGGGCAGTTGGCAGTTTCCACAGGTCTCTCCTTTTTTACAGGGGCTCCCGTCAATCTCCTCCTGGATCCACCCCCTTCCTGAATCAGAACCGTGGAATCCTCCATTGCTTCTCTTTAGCTAGCACACAGGGACAGAGATAAAATAACAAGTGGAGAAGAAAGCAAACTAGGATGGCTGCCATTACAGGTGATCCCAAGGTGAATCTAATAATGCAGACTTGACCTTGACCTGTGTCATCTTTAAACCACTCCACCAAAACTCTGTCTACATTCAGGAAAATCCACATGTCTGTGCCTCCTCTAGTCTTCACCATGCTTTACCCCCTTTCTTTTCATTACCTCTTTTCTATTCTCTCCTCCAGATCCTCTTCTTTTATTATCTCCTCCCCAGTGTGGGATCTGCAATAATCTCCACCTAGTATCTCTCTCACCTCTGCTTTAGTCCTTCCCAACAGTTAAGTTTGTTAGCCAAGCATTACCACAAGTAACTTTACAACAAATGCCAACAACATACTATTGTCTATTAGACATTTCCAGCATCCAAAGAACCTAGATGGTCTAATTATTGACCTTCTGGACAAATAAATTCAGTGAGCCACTCTGGGATACTCTTTTTGGACACTGCAATGCAAATTTTCTTCTTTAATATTTATTTATTTGTTTTAATGTTTATTTATTCTTGAAAGAGAGACAGACAGACAGAGCATGAGCTGGGGAGGGGCAGAGCAAGAGAGGGACACAGACTCTGAAGCAGGCTCCAGACTCTGAGCTGTCAGCACAGAGCCAAACTTGAGGCTCAAACTCACAAGCCATGGGATCATGACATGAGTCAAAGTCGATGCTTAACCAACTAAGCCATCAAGGTGCCCCGTCAAATTCTCTTCTTATAACTGACTTGAACCTGATTAGAACCCTGATTAGTGAAGAGACTTTATGGTTTCACAGCTAATTGACAGAATCAAATCAAGTTTTATAGAACCATTTTTTTCTCTGCTTGATGGTGTAAAACTCTGCAGTTTTAATCAGGTACCTATGCAACACTTGAGCAGATTCCAAAGATAATTTTTGAGGGATGTATGGCCCTATCTCCAAGAGAACCCATGACTGATCTCTATTCAGGGTGGGCCAGCAGCTCAATTTTTTAAAGTTTTTATTTAAATTCCAGTTACTTAACATACAGTGAAATATTAGTTTCAAGTGCACAATTTAGTGATTCAACACGTACACTATCCAGTGCTCATCAATACTAATGCACTGTTTAATCCCTATAACCTATTTAACCCACCTATCCCCACCTCCCCTCTGGTGACCATCAGTTTGTTTTCTATAGTTAAGAGTCTGTTTCTTGTTTTGCCTGCCTCTCATTTTTTTCCCTATGCTCGTTTGTTTTATGTCTTCAATTCCACATAGAAGTGAAATCATATATTTGTCCTTCTTTGATTGATTTATTTCACTTAGTATTATGCAATCTAGCTCCATCCATGTTGTTACAAATGGCAAGGTTTTCTTTTTTTTTTTTTTAATGGCTGGATGATATATATTCTTTATCCATTCATCTGTCAATGGAAGCTTGAGTTGTTGTCATAATTTGGCTATTGTGGATAATGCTGCTATAAACATTGGGGTGCGCATATCCCTCTGAATTAGTGTGTTTGTAACTTTGGGTAAATATCTCATAGTGCAATCGATGGATTATAGGGTAATTCTATTTCTAACTTTTTGAGGAGCCTCCAAACTGTTTTCCAAAGTCAGCCTCTCTATTTTTATTTGCATTTCAGTTTTTACATCTAAAATCAACTTGAATGGTTTTTCATGTACTGTCTACAGTATATGAATCCATAAGATGAAATAGCAGCACTTCCATGCCTCATCCGAGAACTAACTCTAGCCAAAAATAGAGCTAGAAACTTGTGTTCAAGAGACCTGCAAACTTCCTGTGGTTATTGGTTTTTCTGGTCTCCTACTATTTTATTCAGAAGCACCATGAGTTTTTAAAAGTTAAACATACATTCAAATGCAATTTATAAACTGTAAACATGTACAAATAAGTTTACTATAAAACATTAAAACAAAATGTTACAGAATGAGAAAATTTTAATAAAAAGAGAAGCTCTATTATTTACTTCTAATTACTTTATTACTTCTCCTCTTTCATTCCTATTTTTTTTTTTATTTAGGTCTTCTCTGTCTTGCTCTCTCTTTTTTATTTATGTGTCAGGCTTATCAATTTTGTTTATCTTTTCAAAGAACCAGTTCTTAATTTCATCAGTCTTTTTTATTTTTATTTTTTAGTCTCTATTTCATTTATTTCTATTCTTATCTTTATTCTTCCTTCTACTAAACTAGGGGTATTTGATATGTCTTCATTTCAATTTTTAAGATAACTTCATAACACCAGAAACATTCAAATTTGCCTTTGAATTTATAACTCCTATCTTACTATACATTCCTGCAGTTAAACAGTATAATTTAAGTAAGCAATGATAGCCCAGTGATTGTAACTAAAAATTATTTTATTTACAGATTTAAATTATCTCTATTTGGTCACCCTATCTGATTATGTAGAGTTTAATTGCATTTAAAAATTTTAATTCAGGGCACCTGGGTGGCTCAGTCAGCTGAGTGTCCAACTTTAGCTCAGGTCCTGATCTCATGGTTCATGAGTTTGAGGAGCACGCATAGGGTCATTCTGCCCCTCCCTTGCCCATTCTCTCTCTCTCTCTGTCTCTGCCTCTCTCTCAAAAATAATAAACATTCAAAAAATTTTTAAATTCAAAAAGTGAATACAAACTGAGTGGTATAATATTTTTTGTCTGATAAGTGCACAAAAATATTATGCTGAATATAAACAATAGCTTTAAAATTAACATTTGGTCTTTTTCACAGTTTTTGTAGTAAAACTAGAAAATGAATAAAGAAATAATGATTATTATTGATCATTACATAGTTACTAGAAATAGTAAAGATGTAGAGAATGTAAATATGTACATATGAAAAATAGATAGAGAAGAGGAGTGTTCTAGTGATGCCCTCCAGGTGTCAAATATGCTAGGCAAATTTGACAAATATGCCCCTAACTACAAATGTTGCCCAAAGGGCATTGTTACTGTCTATGTTGCCCAGGCTCACTGTAACCCAAGCACATTGTCTTGTGATCCTGTTTTCTTTTGTTTCCCTGTGGTTCTCAACAAACCCAGTACCCTGGGGTTCTCAACAAACCCAGTAGTTAATGCAGTTCAACTCATCTTTAATTGATGTTCTTCTGGTCATCTACTTTCTAGTTGATTTCTTTACCTGGCTCCTTTAAAAAAGTTTACACTTCTCTTATTAAGTTGTCTAGGCTATTATATTCATCTGTGCGTTGATAACTCTCAAATTTATATCTTCAACTCTCACCTTTCCCCCAGACTCCAGAAGTATATACCCAATTCCCATGTCACAGCTCCACCTGAATGTCTAATAGGCATATTAAATTGACCATGACCAAATATGATTTAATGCTCTTTCCATTATCCATGCTTTCCCCAGGGGTCTCCATTTTAGTAAATGGCATCACTCTTCACTATAATCTTGACCTTTGACTACTCTGTTCCTCCTTTACCCCACACCCAGTACATCAGTAAACCCTAATAGTCTCAAGCTGCTATATATAACCAAAGTCTACCCAGTTCTCACTCCTGCCCTTACTACCATTGGAGATCTGGAATTCTATAAGAGCTTGCTGCTTGGTTTCCTTGCTTACTTGTTTTATTCTAGACTCTTCCACAACAGTGGCCTTAGTAAGCTTTATAAAATATAAATGATCTTATATAAATAACTCCATCCCTAAGCAGAATGCTCCAATAATTTCCCATCAAATTTACAATAAACCCAGAGCCCTTATGTTGGTTGACAAGTGCTGTATAAGCAGCCTGGTCCCAGTTGTGTTTTTGACCACTTTTCTCACTTCTCTTTCCTTTACTCATTTTGCTCCCTTCAGACACACTGCTTTTGTTGTATTCATTCAACACGCCAACCACCTGCCTGCCTTAGACTCAATAATTGCTGGCCCCTTAGCCCAAAACATTTGTCCCAGCTTTTTCTATGGCTTACCCCACACATCTACCTACAGCTCATTGCTTACAAGTCATCTTTTCTGAAATATCTTCCCTGAACACGTTGCATTATATATAACAACAAAGAAGCATATCCAATTGCCTTACATTCATTTCTTTCCTTCAGGGCATTTTTCAATATCTAACATATTGTATAGTTATTTTCCACCTTAGAGTATAGTCTCAAGAGGGCAAAAACCTTGCCTGTATTGCTCACTGCTGAGTCACCAGAAATGGAATTAGTATAGAGAAACTCTATAGTTATTGAGTTAACAAATGAACTAATCTACCCAATTTTTACACCAAATCCAAGCCTGTGCTCTTTTGTGTTCTCTGTTTTTCTTTTATTTCCTCAAGCCTTATCAGGGAATTAAGGAAACATCCTTGCCTTTTTGCTGATATCATTGAGCCCCTTCTCAAAGTTTCCTGAGAGACATAGGTAGAAGACATAGCTGTTCCTCAGGAGGCATCTTTAAGGAAAGGAACAGTGAGGCTGGTCACAGCAAAAGAATAGCCAGGCTTCCTCACCTGACAGCCTCCAAGAGTGGTCATCCAACAGCCATTCTCTGCTTCTTCATCTAGCTTTTGAATCATGGGATTAAATCCTGGTGACCATGTGATCCATCCTGGAGACTGTATCATATATGGGTCCAATGATCTTAAATAAGGGATTGTAGAGATCCACTTAGTTTCTCAGCCACTAATGATGTAAAAGGAGGTCATATGACCCAGAACTGAACAATGACATATCAGGGGAAATCTTCTTGAGTTTCTAGAGAGAAATCTGCTTCCAAACTAAAATTGCAAAGCCTCCAGAAGAGAATGGTCTTACCCTAGACTTTCCTTTCTGTGGGGAATAAGTTTAGGAATTCCCAGAGCTTGCACTGATGGGTTAACAAGGCATAAAGTAATAGAAAGCCACAGGATAAATGCATCCAAGATAAGGTAAACAAGATTAGGTAAGCAAGGCAAAAGCCCTCAGTATAGGATAAAGGTGTAGGAATAGGAAATCTCAGGATGAAAACATCCAAGATTAGGTAAACAAGATTAGGTATTCAAGGCGGAAGTGCCTGCCGCTCAATTTAGTACAATAGCAGAAAGCTGCTTTCACAGGAACAAAGGACAAAAACAAGCAGATAGGGCTATAGATCCCAGTTGCCCAAAGCTGAGCCAATTAGCAAAAGAAAGCTGACCCTGAGGTACCATTTTCTGTCTTTTTTTTCCCCTAGGCAAGTTTAGGTAAACAGAGGTGGCGCCTCATGTCTGCTGTAAACAACCATCTGCCCAGTGCCTGGATTTTGTTTTGTATTGACCCAAACCCCTAACACTAATATCTTCAAAGCTCCCTTTCCCTCACGCCCATAAGTTAATGTTCACGATTTCACTGTCTCTTTGTGCACATCTATCATACTTGTAAGCCTTCTGATCCTAATAAAAATGGAGCAAGGACTCTTACTCAGGGCTCTTGTCTCCTGGACATTAGCCTCTCTTGCATTTCAGTCCTGCACCAGCTCTTTTGCTGGACAAGAGGGAACTCTTGACTGAAGATGGGATACCTGCTACCTTGGGCCTATGAAAAGAGAAGATCAAGGATGAAAATCCAATGAACTAAGGATAGTAGAAAAAAAGGGAAGAGATCAGGCTTGATCTGTAATAAGAACCTTTAATCAAACACTATGCTTCTGGTTAAGTAAATAGTATACTTCCTTGTTTGCAAACCAGTGCTAATCATGTTTTCGGTTACTTTTTCACAAACTAGATTATTCAGGGACAATAAAATGATGTCTAAACAGGTGACAGATAGGGCCCTCACTCAGCTGACCATAAAGTCACCTCTTGATGATGAAGGATCAAACAAGAGATGTATTATATGGGGCAGTTAACAGAAGGCTCAGGTGACGGCCTTATCAGGTTGCCAAGAAGAAAGGAAGGGAAGAATACAAAGGCAGGAGGACTCCCCTTGGCAGGGAACCAGAACAAGGGCAACTGTTGCTTATCACGGACTCACTGAAGTTTATCACAGTTGTGTGTCACACCCAAGCAAGCAGTTCTTTGAAATTGTACTAGGGCATGTGTTTGTACGTATGTGTTTTCTTAGGTGTTGAGAGGTGCCTAGGTCAGTTACCACAGGGTATAAAATATCTTTTCCTGGTCAGCCTTTGCAGACTTCTTCTGAACTCATCTGTGAGTGATTTCTCTGCAGCCATTCTCCCTGATTCTTCAAACAGCTTGGAGAGATCCAGACTCTTCCATACTGGCACTGATTTTCTCCTATTTGTTCTCTCTTAAGACTCTTCATGTCATCTTTCCCCTTCCTTTTTGACCATAGTGGAGCTCAGAGATCTCAGTGTTCTATCTTTCCTCCCAGCCTTAGGACAGTGGTGTTCTACAGGATGAAGCCTACCTCTTGCTTCCTTCTCATTCTCGTCCTCCTTCTCCAGCTGATGATCCCAGGATATGCTCAGTGTTCCTTGGACTCCATCGTGGATAAAAAGATAAAAGAAGCTCTCACTGGCTTAGGTAACTGACTGAGGGCAGGGAGTGGGAGAGAACCCCTGATCATGCCACCTATTCCTAAACCTAACTTCTTCTCAGTCCCATCCCCAGCTTCCAGCTCTTATTAAGTCTACTCAAGCTTAATCTTCCAACCAGGGCTTTTTCTACTCCCATATCCCATTGGACTCCTGGCTAAAATTTCAGGTTTCCCTGATGATAATGAGCTTGATGATGATGGTAATGAGGATGCAGATAGTTATAATTTATGGACACTCATTATGAATGAGATATAATGCAAAAATTTACAGTGATGACCTCATTTAATTTCCACTTTATGAAGTAAGTACAACTATTACTTTATTTTATAGATGAGAAAACCAAACTTTAAAACCTAGTGAGTATCATGATTATGGACACAGTACACCTCTGAGGTAAAAGAGATTTGGAAGGGGATTATGGGAGACAGATATCATAGGCAATACCCCTTCTTCTCTCCTATTCAGAGTTAAATACCATCCCAGCGAAGAAGATTTCATGTACCAGTATCTTTAGCTCAGGCAGACTGTCTTCCTGCCCTGCGGGTAAGTAACTTCATGAGGAGGAATGGTAAGATGCCCTGCGCCCTCCTCATCCATCCCCTGGCACCTACACCTTCCCCTTGACTTGTATTAGCCTGAAGCTGAGTTTTAACCTCTGGTTCCCAGTGATCTCTTACCCATTATTTCCCTTAACGGTGCTACTGAGGGCACTTGGGTTTCTGTCTCTTCCCTTACCACCTCCCCTTCATGACCTCACATACCAGCCCTCCCTCTTTTCATTGTCCTCTTATGATCTGTCACCTACCATTCCCCTGTCCTTCATCTTTCTTTCCTGATCTATTCCCTTGTTTTGGTAAGTAGGGACAGCATAGAGGTAACTATATCATGAATCTATAGAAAGGAATGCCCAGGCCCTTCACTTTCACAGGCCTCTTCCATGACCCTATACCTAAGTTTGTTTTGGTGATTTTTGTATTTTTTTCCTTAAAGAGGACTCTCAAAATCAAATTAGCTTTTAGTCCCACAAAACTTACAGCTACACCTGAGCTGCACAGATATGGAAAATGGTAGGCATGCACCTCTCTCCTCTCAAAATCCGAGGGTTTTTGACATCTGTGTCTCATCTTTTGCAAAGGGTTCTGACATCTGTGTCTCATGTGTCCATATAGGAATGGTTGTCACCGGCTGTGCCTGTGGCTATGGCTGCGGTTCTTGGGATATCCGGGGGGAAACCACGTGCCACTGCCAGTGCAGCACTATAGACTGGACCACTGCCCGCTGCTGCCACCTGACCTGAGGGGGAGGAGGATGAGAACCCAACTGTGTGACTATGACTGTAATGAAACTATACACCAAATATGAAACCTAACTCAACCTGTCCCTTTCATTTGTTGCAACCTGCTTCTTAGGTAGTAAAGACAATGTTTTTTGTGTCTCTCTGTGTTTGTATTTTTGATATTACAGTTCCTGGTTTAGAATTCCTCTAGCCAGAAAATTTCTCCAGTGTCCCAATTACTCCATCTAAGCAAGGATCAGTAAAACTATGGGGAGAATGGGGAAAACTGAGATTGATATTCCAGCCTCCTGTTCCCTCATTGTTTAGCAAAAGGACAATGACTATGCCAGACATTTTGCTTGGCCATAGAAGTACAGGGAAAGAAAATAACATCCATGTCCTATGAGGCTCACTGAATAGAACAGTGGGTTCCAAACTACATGCCAGCAGATTTTTCAAGGTGGAGGAAGGCAAGGGTACTTTTGAAAGAATAAATTTCTAGATTTCTGGCTTGTTTATATAGGTTTCCTAAACCTATGTGTCAAAGACCTATTTTGATCAAAGTGATTAATCTGCCATTGTTTTTCTCCCCCATAACAAAACAAAAAGACAGCATTTACCTGCCATTGAACCTTACCATAACTCAGCACAAGGGGATATAAATATCTGCAGAATGGAAAGGAATGATCCAAAATACCAGCACCAATGTTGAGTGATCTGGTGACTGGGTAGCAAGTCCTTTCACAAGTTGCAGGACTTTCAGTGTTTGGTGCAATATCAAAAGAGGGTATCATCCAGGTATCAATTGGTAGACCACCAAAAATAATTTTACTAATAAGTTTCAGTATGATTTTTAACAAATAACTCAAAAGGAATTCAAACAAATTGAATGATATTACTATAATATAATTTTTCCCTTCCTACATACTTAATTATGAAGTAATTATCTCAAAGCTTATAAATATGAAAAGAAAAGAAAAATATATTGGCTCTAAATTTCATCTCTCTCTAGGATTATTTATTCATGGATAAATAAATTACTCAAGGAAAAAAAACCAGCTCCATCTCTCTCATTTAAGAATTACATTTCCAAAATATACCATTGGTGTTTATTACTTATCAGTGTTATGGATATTTGTTCAATTGTGTGCTATTAATCAGTGTAATAATAACTCAATACCCCTACTTATGGCAAGAAGAATGAGTATTTGAAAATAGAAACCAAAATCATGTCAAATTTTTGTCCAAATTACACATTCTAGTGACTTCTCATTACGCAGAATATAAAATCCCAAGTGTATATATATATATATATATATAAATATATAAATACACTATAATAATATGTATAAATATAATATATAAATAATATATTATAAATACATTTATAATTTATAAATAATTAATTATAGTGTAATTATAATAATTACATTATTAATAATAATAAAATTATTAATTATATATAAACTCTGAGAAAGAGTTTGCTTCCTAGATGAAAAATGGAGACTCAAAACTGTCCCTGACAATTTTGTTGCTTTAGATTTGGGTGTGAGATGATGAGGTCTGAAGCTGTGACCATGAAGTTAGTCAACCATCTTGTGATCTTTGAGGATAAACCACAAGGATAGTGATGAAGAAGCAGGGAAAGAATCTGAAGCTGCCAGAACAGATTATCTGAACAAAGCATAGAATCACTGAAACCTCATGTCTTCATAAATAAATAATCAATGTTTGTATTCATTCATTTTTACATTTATTGACTTCTGTGTGATCAGCAATGGGATTCGTTGGTGGCTAAAATAGGCAAAAATTACTGCATTCATGGAGGTTCCATTCCAATACTAAGCTTTGTTAGTGTCCCACAGACAGAATTAGTCAAGGATAATGTAATAGTATCTGAGCAGATGACAACTAGAGTCCTAAGACCAAATCTTTCTGTCTCTTCCAGTTGAAGGAATGAACAAAAGGTCTGTAATGAGACATGTCAGCAAACTTGGCAATTCCTGCAAACCAGAGGCCAGGCTTATGGGACTGCCAGAAACAGTGGGGTGGGGGGAAGAGAGAGATGGAAAGACTTCCTCGGCAGAGAATCAGAGAAGCGGCAGCTCGTCCCTCTCTTGACACAGTGGAGATTGTTTCAGCCTCTTTCTGAAAGCTTGACCCTTTTCGGTTGCCTTAGATCCCAAGTACAGCCTGTGTTTGTTGGTGGAGGGGAGGGAATACCCTCTCCACATGCTGCCATGTTGAAAAGCATCCCTGCACTCCCAACCTTGGCAGCCCTTTCTTTTTTTTTTTTTAATTTTTTAAAATGTTTTTTATTTATTTCTAGGAGAGAGAGAGAGAGACAGCGTGAGCAGGGGAGGGTCAGAGAGAGAGAGAATCACAGACTCTGAAGCAGGCTCCAGGCTCTGAGCTGGCAGTCAGCACAGAGCCCGACACGGGGCTCGAACCCACGAACCGCGAGATCATGACCTAAGCGAAAGTCGGACGCTTAACCGACTAAGCCACCCAGGCGCCCCTTGGCAGCCCTTTCTTAAACCTGGCTGTGTAAGCCTGATGCGGAGCTCTCTTCCCTGACATCTCCACCTCTCCCTAGTCTGGCTGCGGTCCAGCTGTCCTTTCTCGCGTCTCCCCGCTGGACCCCAAATTGTTTTCATCTTCTCTACATTTTTTTTTTTTCTCATGGCAGGACACTGTCTTCCATCAGGATGAAGACCTCTGTTCATCTCCTTCTCTTCCCCCCTTCCAACTCATGAGCTTAGGTGACGCTTTCAGTGCTGCTGACACTTCAGCAGATGAAAAGGTAAGAATAGCTCTGGGTGAGCTGGCTGACTAATAATGGAGGTGGGGGCAGTTATATCCCAAATTCTCAATCCTACTATTTGACTCTGTTCCATTTCCTAACCCATCTCCAGATGGCAACCTCTAACTGGAAGATTTACACCCAAACCCCCTGCCTTCGATGTGCCTAATGGGCTCTTAGAGCTTTAAGTGACTCAGTGATGAAGTCTGCATCTAACATTCTTGAGCACTTAGCATGTGCTAGGCACTGCTATGCATTCTGTTATTATTTTATAAACTTCTCACTATAACTTTATGAGGTAATACTGTTATTTTCATTATACAGAAGAGAAAACTGAGGCGTATACAAGTTCTGTAATTTATCCAGCAGTACACAACTATAAGCAGAAGGGTGATGTGGGATTGGGAGCTGGGGGCTGGCCAGAGTGCGTCCTGTCCTACCTTTTTGTCTCTCCTATATAATGTAAGCCTTCAGACTGCATGAAACAGCTCTTCTGTAGCAGTGTCACTAATGAAAAAAATCTGTCCTGCCTCTCACGTAAGTAATTATATGAAGACGGCAATGCTTGCTAATCCCATGCCTTTTCTCACACACCTGTGCTCAGACCGCCAACACATTACCAGCAGATTGTCTCCAAACTCAAGATTATAATGTCATTGGGTTGGATCATAACTCCAATATCCATCATTTCCATCCCTCCCTCCCAAGGGGTTACTTAGAGACCTGAGATTTCTTTCCCTCCTTTCCCTCTTCCTTAACCGTCCCCCTCCAGTCTTTCCTTTCGCCCAGTACTCTGCCATATCACCTCCTTCCTCTTTCGTGTCTTCCATTTCCTCCTCCCAATCTAATCCCATGATGTTTCTGCCCTACCCAAAGGGAGGAGGGAAAGGATAATTGGGGAGGGCTTGCTCCTGTGCCTATGCCTGTGGCTCCTGGGATGTCCAAGGGGAAACCATGTGCCCCACAGTGCAATCCTGTAGGATGTACACTGCCCATTGCTGCTTTCTCATCTGTGTAAAGGAGGTGAGGTCTGAGTCTGGGTACCATGAAGGCAATAAAACCATGACCCCAACCAGGAAACCTCCACCCCTCTTCTTCAAGCCATGACTTCTCAAGTCCCCTTTACCTGTGATATCCCTGCTTTACCAATAGTAAAGATAGTCCCTTCATCTCTTTGTGTCTTCGGTGTTACTAGCCCCTGCTGAGGTGCTGGGAGAGGGCAGAGAGCATGTAATGGGTTGGAGGAAAGATGTTGTAGCTATCAACCAGAGCCTGTGACCAGCTACACAGGCAGAGACATTAGAAGTTATGTTTTACATTAATTAATTATTTCTTCCTTTTTTCTCCCCATTAAGTTTTATGGAGAGCACTGGGTGGCAGCTAATGTTTTTGGTTTTAGTTTTCATTGGGGAAAAGAATATATAGCTAGGCTCCTTCCACACTGCCTTCTACCAAAGCCAGAATTATTGTCAGAGGGTTATTTCTATGTTGTTCTCTCTCCTGACCTGCTCCTTTTCCTGCCTTTCGTTGGACTCTCCTCAGTTACTCAGCTTGGGTGTACATCTATCTTCTGCTACAATTCTGACAGATATAATCACCGCTAATAAGTCTGTCCCTCCTCCATCCCTTTATACCTAAGGGAGTATAAGGCATTTAGAACCTTCATAGAACTTACATACTCTAGATAATCATATATTTCAGCCCTGACTGCTCTCTGTTGATGAGAGCTCATGCTGATGGCTTCATTTATATTGCATTGCCACAAACTAAGCCCAGGCTCTTAGTTTTTTGAGGAACATTAGCACATACTGACATGCCACTATTTACGAAGTGCTACGACAGGACTTTTACACACAGTATATCATTTAAAGTCACAAGAATGGCAGAGACACTGTACTCATTGCTCAGGCCAAATATGTTGGAGTCATCCCTGATACCTCTTTTTTCCTTATCTGACACATGGTGGTACTCAACAAAGGTTTTGAATGGATCAATAAACACTTCTGTGTTAAAGGCGTTATCTACATTTTGCAGTGGCAATTGAGGCTGAAGGCCATTGAGAAAACTGCCCAAAGTGACACAGCTGGGAAGTCAGAGTTGAGAGACTGTAACCCTGTTCTGTGTCATTCTGAAGCTGCATTTCCCTTACACCAGGCTGTGCCCCAATGTGAACCTCCACATTTGCCTTTGCTCTTTCTCATCCTGCCCTACCTGCTGCAACCCACTGTGCCCATCTGGGTAAGGTTCTTTCCTGAAATCATCTCTTTCCAAATCACGCAAAAAATTTCACTGTTTCCCTACCCCTTCCATTGCCTGTATACCAAGCTTACCATCCTCAGCTTTGCTTCATTGTCTTCCACAAGCAACTTTTGTATCAGTTGAAAATTATACAGCAGCTCTGTATAAAAACTGAGGAATTGTTACAAACTGAAGGATACTAAGGTGGCATGACAAATATAGTATGGGATTCTAGACTGGACCCTGAGAAAGCAGGATATTAACAAGCAAACAAAACTAGAAAAATCTGAGGAAAAATAATCTGTAGTTTATTTAATAGTATTATGTTGATGTTTATTTCTTAGTTTTCCTAAATCTGATTATACAAGATGTTAATATTTGAAAAACCTGAGTGAAGAGTGGAGAACTTTATTATTTTTGTAGCTTTTCTGTAACTCCAAACTATTTCAAAATAGAAGTTTTTAAAACTTTTTTTAATGTTTATTTATTTATTTTGAGAGAGAGTGAGAGAGTGAGCCTGCAACTGAGGAATGGGCAGAAAGAGAAGGAGAGAGAATCTCAAACAGGCTCTATGCTGTCAGTGCAGAGCCCAAGACAGGGTTTGATCCCACAACCCTGGAATCATGACCTGAGCCAAAATCAAGAGTTGGATGCTCAACTGACTGGGCCAGCTAGGGGCCCCTACATCTACTAACATCCATAGCAGTCTATTTTCAGTCTGTCTGCTTCAGGAAAAAGCAAAGTGTCTGTGAAATATCAGGCATCAAAATTTCATTTTAGGTGGACAGAAGGGAGAAGTCCAGAATACACACTTAAGTCAGGTAGTCATCTTCTTTCTCATGCTGGGAGGGATATCAGTCAGACCACTTACAAATGAGTTACTTTCTTATCTGGACAGAGTACAAATACATTCAACTATACTGATGTCATAGTTAGTCAAACTGAAGAATACAATGCCAAATTTTCGATATGTTTATACAAACATTGATCTTGGCCCTGAATATACTACCAGAGCTAATCATGTAACTAAATCAAAGAAAGGTATATCAAGAGTGGATTGTTTTGCTTTTTCAACCCAGTGAGAGGGGGATGGTCTTTTAAGGTAGAAACAGTCCCTATAAAAATTTAAATGTAAGGAGTGGTCAGCAGGATGGTGGAATAGGGAGTTTCAGCCCTCATTTCTCCACAGAGACACCATTTTGACAATGATATACACACCACAATACCTTCATGAGAAGTCTAAAATCCAGTTAAGAAGTTGAAGTACTCAAGATGAGTGTAGAACCTTTGGTAGCTGCGTTGAAACACCTGAGAAGAGAAATTTCACTTTCTGCACATCAGCCCCTCTCCCAAGCCAGTACAGCATCAACACCAAGATGGTCTTAGACTACAGTCTCTCCCTGCAGGGCAGGGAGGGAAGTGTGCATGCAATGTCTTGACCTTTCAGCATGCTGCCTGAAGGGCTGGTTTCTGTCTCGCCTCACCCAGAGCACTGATGAAACCAGCGGCTAAGACCAAAGGAAAAGGGAAGGATGGTTTCTGTGCCCAGCACTGCTCTACAAGCTTGGGGAGAAAAAAGTAAACCAAAAGAACTTGAGATTTCTCTATAGGAAAAAAGAAAGAGGAATGGAGTGTGGCTCCAATGTCCTAAATCTTGATATGGCAATCAGACACTAAAGGGAGCAAGAAATTATGGGCTCCTGAAAAGAAACCAAGAAATCCTTGAAATTAGGAATTTATATGCATAAGTCCAGAGAAGACAAATTCATAGAAAAGGTTTGAGAAACACGCAGAATCTCTATCAGTGCTTATTGGTGAAGGAAGGTCTTCTGACCTTATCAAACCTGTCCATAAAAACTGGGAGAGGTGGCTGTTTCTTCCAATGCACAGGCACCAGCACAAAGCTACAAAGAACATGAAGACTCAGAAACGTGACCTCAAAGGAACAAAATAAATCTGTAGCAACAGATTCTAAATAAATGGAGATCTGTGAATAGCCTGACAAAGAATTCAAAGTGATCATCTTAAAGAATATCAGTGAATCAAAGGCTCAAGCTTTCCTCATTGTTATGAATAATGCAAGCAACTGTGAGTCAGGCCATGCCTGGATATTTCTGCCAAATATCTCCCAAATAGTTGTTCCTAATCAAGGCTGGAGTCTGGCTGGTAGTAGCAAGGCGTGTATAAATTATTATACAAATTCCCAGGATGGAGGAAGAAATAAACTGAATTTTAAAAGATAATGAGTTGAATAGGAATCTCATGGGGGGGATACAGCTGTCAAATAGCACAGTTCTTCAGCTGTGAGTTAGGTAATATGTATGTGTGTGTGTGTGGGGGGGTATTCTGACCAAAACTTCTCTCTTTTTATAATCTAAAATACCAAAGGCATTAGAGCACATCTAAGGTAGATGGGATCTCTTCGCAAGGATCTTCCCCTTACCTTTACAGGATTTCAGAGGGACCTCCAGTACCCTAGTCTCCAGTAAGTCTGATTTTTTGGTAGGGTAGATCTCTGTGATCACCTAAAACCTCATCAGTTGATGTTAAAAGGGAACAACTGAAGGATGGCCATATGATGACAGGACAGTCTGGAACCAGCAGAATTGGAAAGTTTCACCCTGCCTTGTTTCTCTTCACTGATCCCCAAAATTAGGCTGTTGAGCACCAAGGGCTGCACTATGATTTTGAGTGCCTTCTAAATACATTTATGATTTGGGTTCCAAAAAATTGCCAAGTATTCTTGACTTAGATAAATGCAGACTGTTAAAGTGTATGGTGGATTAGGCCTGATTAGAATGATGATGAACCGTTTCCCAGATCTACAATTGATTGGATTTATCAGGCCCAATGTATATTGCACCTAGCATATCCACTGACAGACTTTTTAAAGACCGATATCACTCTTCACCATGTCCATTAGCCCTTCTAGCACAGAGGAGGAGTGACTGATGTATAGAGCTGGGATGGTACCATCTTTTGGACACAGCAAAGGAAAACACACCTGAACATATGAGCTTGAAAGGTCTCCTGGGCTCAAATATGTTTAAAACATATTCTTGTGTTTGGAAATGTCTATACTTACTGGATATTGACCTAATGTCTTAAAGTTCTCTGACTAATCAGAAATTACATGGGCTAAATTGCCATGATAATTGAAAAACTGAAACAAAATTTAAGAAAACACCTGCCATCTGATGGCCTGAATGCTTATCTTTAAGGGTATGAAAGCATTAATATAATGTTCCTTTTGTGCATGGGAGCAATAAATGCCATAGAGAATAAAATAGTACCAACCCCATCAGTAATGGTGTTTAGATAGAATAATAGTGTTTTGGTCTGTTTCCCTATTATGAACTTGTTTGTGACAGGTGAATTTTTGACTGGATTCCAGCCTAATCACTTCAGAATAATGGCTGGATATGAGGTAACTGAACAGTAAGAAGTAATAAGTAATAAGCTCCCAGATATTGAGCAGCTAAAATCACCACCTGGTTGTAAATCATAACCACGACTACCCCTTCAGATGAAAATGGGCTCTGGTGCAAAAATTTGTTCACCTCGCCTAAAAATGTCTGAGGTCAATAAAAACAATACCACTGTGAAACTGAACATTAAGCCTCCATCCTTTGGGTAATTCTGAGTTCAGTGACCAGACCATGGTTTAGATGTGAGAAACCAAAATGACCATAAAATGTGATTAGAAACATCTGGCAATAATGAAGAGTGTCAGTGAGCAAAAAGCACTGGGCTTGAGGAATGCCTTGGTAAAATGTCCTGTAGTACACTGGTTTGGATAGATGCTCTTTGCTTCAGATTTTGTTATAAATGCTTTATCATATGATTTAATTCTTTGTGATGCTATAAGTCTTTGGCTTCAAGCCTTGTTAAAATAATTTTACAGCTGTATCATAGTTGAGGTTTTCCTGCAGAATGACCAAGGGATCAATTTCCATCAGCTACTGAAATGAAAAATAAGCAAAATTATAAGCTAGAGATAGTTGGACAATTACAGACTTGAAGGAAAGATACGAAAGACAACCAAAATGAACTGTGATCATATGCTCAAGACAAGGGATGCTGTGTGCTTCATGGTTAGATATGCCAAGCTCTTATATAGGTAAAATTTGAACAGGCTAAACGATAGAATCTTTCTAGCAATATAGGCTCCACATAGGTTCACATTTATGTCAAAGCAGAAGACAGTGAACTGCCCGTGGCATATATGTAAGTCAAATGATATCCATGGTATGGATCCCAGAAGATGACCTTACTCAACCTGGAGAATTAGCTTAGCTTGATAACTCAGACTATAGGGAGACTAATGTTGTTCTTGCCCTGAATTATAGAGGTCTTGAGGTGGTTGTGCAAGCTATATGGAAAGATGGGGCTGGCTTGAGTAGGAATTTCTGCAAACATTAGGAATGAACTCAGGAAAAAAAGGAACTACTCTGTCTGAAGGTGAACTTTAGAGCCAGTGTTCCTCTTTTGGCTATTCAGGATTGACTTCCACCATCACATTAGACTGAAGTTCTCTCTAAAAGGCCAGCCCAAGTGATGTACCTCTACCAATACCTGGTCAGTGACATTGTTCTTTCTCTTTTTTTTTTTTTTCTTTTCTTTCTTTCTTTCTTTCTTTCTTTCTTTCTTTCTTTCTTTCTTTCTTTCTTTCTTTCTTTCTTTCTTTCTTTTCTTTCTTTCTTTCTTTCTTTTCTTTCTTTCTCTTTCTTTCTCTCTGTCTCTCTCTATGTCTCTCTCTCTGTCTCTTTCTCTTTCTTTCTTTCTTTTGACATTGTACTTTCTTCCCATTAGTTTTTCTTCTTCCAGCTGTCTCCTGAGCACTCAACCTGCTATAACCTGGCTGCAAGGCTTTCCAATCCCTATTCTTCCAAGAGTATTCATGTCCCCAATCCCAAGGCATCTTCTTATTTTTCTCTTCATTTCCTGTTCTGTTCCAGGATATAAAAGATAAAGCTCTTTCTTCTGGTAGTCATTTTCATCTTCCTTGAGCTGGTGGCCCTCGAATGGGCCCAGAACATCTCAGGAATGGCTGTGGGTGAGAGTATAGATACAATAAATGATTCCCATAGCAAGTGACCTGGGATCTCCCACCCATATTCAGCTCCCTAGACTCCACGACATATGAACAACCAGATTCCAGACACCAAGTCTAGCACAGATTGTTCTCACTCTTCATGGAATTCATGACCGAGATGTCCCTAGAATAACTTTGGACACAGTGACTTCTTGCAGGGACTCAAGTAGGTGAGATCTCTGAAAAATTGTCTTGACACCAGCTCAGGAACTTACTCCAATTCCCAAGCACCTATTTCCCCTCCCCACCACCTCATTGCACCAGACCAGTACATCTGAGTCACAATCCCCAACATGTCTTCCCTCATCCTTATTTCCTTGGAGGGTGATGCTGATAGAGCTCTAATTTCTATCCTTTTCTTCTTCTTCTTCTGTATATTAAGGTCTCTTTTGTCTCTTCTTTCAAAGACATTTTGCCACCTGTTTATCTGCAAGTCTATCTCTTCTGTTCTCTGGCTTCTTGCCCTCTTCTTAGATGGTACTTTAAAAAATTAATATTTATTTATTTTTGAGAGAGAGAGAACATAAGCAGGGGAGGGGCAGAGAGAGGGGGAGATGCAGAATCCAAAGCAGGCTCCAGACTCTGAGCTGTCAGCACAGAGCCTGATGCAGGGCTCAAACCCGTGAACTGTGAGATCATGACCTAAGCCAAAGTCAGATACTTAACCAACTGAGCCACCCAGGTGCCTCTTACATGATACTTTTTGAACTCCCAAAGGTAGGGATAGGAAAGCCACAAGGTGAAAAATGGTTAGCAGGATTGAGGTAGGGTATCCAGAGTTAAGAATTTCTCTCTTCCCAAATTTAAGGGCTCTATTGTCTGTCCCATATTCCATGCAATGTAACCTCATCATTGGTTTTACTTGTGGCTCTGGCTATTTCTCCTGGAATGTCCTATGGGAAAGCATCTGCACTACCAGTGTGCCATTAGACTAGACCACTGCTTGTTGCTACCACCTATTCTAGAAGAAGACAGCTAAGGTATTGCTCTTGTGATGCTTTAAATAAATCTCAGCTCCAATCAGGAAACCATAAGTAACCTAAGGTATATCTTCTCAACCCAAATTCCCTCTGCCTGTGACATTGGTGCCCAGGTAATACATATGGTCTCCACATTTTTCTGCCTCTGTGCCTTTCCTTGCTCTAGGAAATGGTAATTAAGAACTAAAATAATTACTTCTTTTAATTTTCTCAATGTTTTCCCTTTCTCCCTCATTTCAAGCTGTTGTCCGAGTTTTGTTAATCCTTGCTTCAAGGCCTTTGGCTAGACAGAAATATGGAGTGCCAAGTACATGATTCTTCTAGTACCCATTAAAGAACCTGTGGCTCTTCCCATGTGAACCAGTCAAGGTGTTATTGAGTGCACAGGAAAAGAAGGACATTTTCTCATACTAAGGACAAGGAGAATACACTTCCTGGGTCTAGCAATTGGAAAGAGGCCCAAGGTCATTCCTAGTAGTAGGAATGTCCTTACTTCCCCTTCCTTATTCCACCTGGATGAAGTCAAGCCACCTGGATGAGGTCAAAACACCTCAAAAAATAAAGACCCAATATTTTTCAGGGAGATTAGCATCCAGAGAGCTTAGTACCCTAAACATGAAACAGCAGAATTGGTGTCCACAATGGGATCATAAAATAAGGACAACTCTGGTCTCTGGTAAGTGACTGATGATCAAAGGGGATTTCAGTATTTGTTGGCTTTAGATGCTTACTCCATTATAAAGTGTGCAGCCCCAGTAAAGAGCAAATGAATTTGCTACAAGCCTGGAAGAATGAGGGATGAGTCAAAATTAAGTTGACTTAGAGAACATAAAGAAAGGAACTTCTTGCATATCCCAGTTTGTGATCATGGAGGATGCTCCCAGCCACATCTCCTGGATCCCAAGTGTTCTCAATTCAACTCAAGAGAATTATGCTCTGGGAGCCAAGAAAGAAACCCCATCATCCCAGCCCTCTCTTTATTCCAAAAGCCTTTACTGAACCTGGTTCTGAGCACTATCTAGGTTTCAGGGACACACAGAGGAATATGAACCAGCAGTTCCCCTGAATATGGTGAGGTTCAGGGTGCCAGGGTTAGTTTGGTCACAGCTCACACCCTTCTTTGTTTGCTGCTGGTCACATCTGCTGCCTCACCCTCACCCGAGACAAGTAGGATGTTTCTCTTGTTCATGCAGAGACCTGGCCACAACCTGGCACATATTCTTCAGGGTAAGCCATTAGTTGAGGCAGACATTTGGAAGGCTCACCTTCTCACATAATGAGGATTTGAAAGTGCTAAGCAAGTCGTAGGGAATCAGCTCTCCCAGTGCCAGTGATCAGAGTCCTTCCCATCTGAGGAGGAACAAAAGCAATGAGATGATACGGAAAGAGGATTGGTAGGATTTTACATCTTAGACAAGGAAAAGGTTGACCCAACTTCACTTTTTCCTTTGTGGGGAATAATTGAAAGTTCAACTCAAAAAGCTATTGTGAACTTTTAAAATATCTGTTGATTAAAATATTTTTCAACAAACATTTAGTGTCTGTGGCAAGTATTTTTGACAAGTATTAGGTATACAACAATGACGAAGATACAGCTATTGCCCCTGGGTATTCATGGAGTAGTCAGGGTGATAAAAATATAATTTCAAAATAATGCAGTAAGTGCGGGATGGAAAGGCTGCCCCAGATACGAGAGAAGCGCTGATTTAACCACCTGAAACATACTGAGCAGGTGAGAAACCATTGAGGTTGGATGACTGGTAGAACCTCTCACATAGTAAGTTCTCCACTAGCACCAGCTCTTACTGTTGACTCGTCAGTTAGGCGGGCTTATGGGCACATGGGCCCAGGTCTCATGTGATAAGTGAAGGTGACTTTCATGCTTCTACTTTCAGTGCCTCTATTATTCTTTTAAAACATACTTGTGAAAGATTTTTCATTTATTAGTGAAAACCTAAACAGTCTGTATGACTCCTGTTTCAAAGGAAATGAGAGCTTTTTCCTCTTCTTGGACATTTTGTGGTTTTGCTTTGTTTTGTTTTGTTTTTGTTTTGTTGTGTTGTGTTTTGCGATGGACCTGTACACAGGCAAGCCAGAGAGAAGAACCACTATTTGCCTTGGTTACCTGGACCTAACCATATTTCTTTCTATTTTTTCTCATGTGTCTCTGCTCAGAATCATTACCAAAATGTCCTCTCTAGCTAATGAGGATTAAAAAGAAAACACCTAAATGTTAAGAAAAAGCACGAGCTTGAGATAGTTGTATAATCTCTCTATGCCTGTTTCCTCATGCATGAAATGGGGATAGTAATAATATGTAGCTGATAAGGATGTTGAAAGATTGAATAGATAGCATATATAAAGCATTACATAAATATTAGCTTTGTTTATGCGATTAAAATATTTGTAAACTGGCTTTTCCAAAGTACCAATTCAGAGCCTAGTGCATAGTGAGTGCTCTAGAGTATTATTTATCTTGCCAAATGTACCACTTCAATAACATTACTATCTGCCATTGACATTAATCCCTTTCTTGTCTATACCAAATCATCGCTTTTTCCACTATAATGAGTCTGGCAGAATAAGGCCTTCATCAAAAGCAAAGTGATCAAGCAAGGAGATGAGGAACTGTGCCAGGGATCCATCCATTTATCATTCTAGAAAAGATAAAGAAGACAGTTCTGAAGCATTAACTTATGAGCCTAGAATTCTAAATTACTTCACCTATAAATCTAAGCACCCCATGAGTGAGACTTACACCTGAGCTGAGAGCTGAAGAATAATGATGTTATTTATCTGCCAGGGCCTCACGGATAGTAGAGGTCGCAGAATTAACACTGATAATCAAGACTGCTGAAGAAGTGCTGACCACTCCAAATAAGCCCAGGCATTTTATCTGGCAATAGCCTCTGTCGAATACTTCAGATAATTCTAATTGTTGTATAATTCTCAGGAAACAAGAGTGCCATCAACAGGAAATTCTCTGGTCATAGTTTGTTTTGCTAGCCTCGGGTGGTTTTAAAGGGAATGATATTTCTTTTTCTTCCCAATGAAAAGCAATTTGTAATTAGTAGGATTAAAAAAACTTTTCGTTAATGGTTTTAGTCTTCTTTTTCTTCCTCCTTCAAGAATTTAACAACCTGTGGTGGTTTAAATGTAGTCTTTACATTTTAGAAAGAAAATTGGAATTGATCATTGGTATTGGTTATAGCAATATATATATATATATATATATATATATATATATATATATCATTTTAGATTAAGCTATATATATATATATATATATTATCATTTTAGATTAAGCTGTCTGGTTAGTAAATGGAAAAGAATGAGGGATTTAAAAACAGTACTTGCTAAGGACAAATACCATAAACTTTAATGATGTTCTTAACAATTGTTTTTAGATCACCAAATGAAGCCAAGACGAAATTGAGCACAGTCCAAATCACCTAGTGACTATTAAAGAAATGCCCCAGCAGGAGAAAAGCCGTTTCTTTTGAATTCAAGATAAACTAACAACATATAACAAATAATTTCCTGATGTTTTGATTAAAAAGTGTTTAATACAGTCAATGAAGTCATACCAGTTCTGAGACAAGATAACTGGAAAGGTGCCTTGATTTTTGATACTCTAAAAAGCAAGTTGCTGGGAGATTTGTGAGGGGTTTCAGTCTGGAAAAGATAGAACTGTAACAGGACTGCTGACATAGACATGGCTTCCCCTAAGCAAGTGGTAATTGAACATCACTCGTCTTGGCCACCCCGTGTTAGGCACAGCGATGCAAGGATCTTTCTGCAAGTGCTGAAAATTGACCTTGAGAGCTGTCATCAACCCAAGGGCAGTAATTAAAATGGAAAATTGAGAACAAGTTCAGAAGCAAAAGACATCATTTCGGTCCAGATCTGAAGTAACGTAAGTCACAGGAAACAATGTTACACACAAGAAGAAAGAAAAAGGCACAAGAGCTAGTCCTGGGTCTGCCTTTAATTCATTTTTGGCTTTAAACAAGTTACTGAAACTCCCTGGACTTCTAGTCCATATCATCAAGGGGTAAAATGTGGGGCTGAAGCTTGGGCTCACCATAGGAGAGCACCTGCTGGGTGCCAGGCAACCCTCTTTCGATGGAAGACTTCCCTAGATGACTGGATCGGTCTTAGAATCCAAAGAAAATGGGAGTTTCTGGAGATGATGAAGAAAGATTCTCTCTCCTGTCTAGATTTTCACTGACTGGTGGAGAAGAAAAGCTTTTAACAGTTAAGCACATAAAAGGCACATAATAAATGTTGAAGTGAACAGTTTGTTGTGGTTCATGCTAGTCCATTCACCATGATTCCTTATCATTGAGGGACATACAAGGATGCTGCATTTATTTCCTATAAAGTGGAAAAATACCTGCCTTGACAATTGCTTTCAGCCTCACTGGTAATTAAATGCAAATTAAAGTAAGATAACATTTTCATTTATCAGACTGGCAGAGGATGAAAAGAATAGTGTTATCCAGTGTTCATATGAATATGTAAGGGAAAGGGCACTTTCGCATACTGCTGTTGGGAGTGGAACTGATTCTGTTCTTTCCAGAATGACAGTTGGACAATACAAGTTTCAAAAGTCCTTCAAAAAGAGTGTATTTTCTAGAAATTTCTCCTGAGGAAACAAGAGCCCCTAAATATATATAAGATTGTTCCTGCCACACTATTTAAAATCGTGAAAGTTGGAGACACCCGCCTCTGATCCTGGGTGAGTAACTGGCCGTGTCCAGCTAGTCTTCTTGCAGATTGGCAACGCTGGGCCTCAAGCCCGCCAGCATTGGAACTGGAATTACAGCATTGGCTCTCCCAGATCTCCAGTTTACCAGCAGCAGCTTCTGGGGACTGTCAGCCTCTGTAATCATGCCACATTGGAATACTGCAGTGGTGGCTGGGGAGGGATCTTCATGGGGCATCACGGGCATCCACGGTGACTGCAGAAGTTTGCAGGCTTCATGAGAGAAGTATAGCAGCCAGTTTTGCAACCTCAGGACAAAAAACACACTCCAAGCATGGTGGATGAGGAAGGAAGAAGCTCTACTTTTGAAGTAAGCGCATCATCCTTGAACTTCAGTCCACCCTTGGCCAGCTTGCTTTTAAAACAGAAGCAATACCCTCATGCTGTGAGTGGTCAAACCCTAAGAAGCAGGTTTCTGTTATATGCAACTTATATGTTACTAGGATGTATATGTTAATGAACCATCTTACATGTAAGTTCTTATAACTAAAATCTATGTCCAGCTTGTTTATTATGTTCTATTGGGGTGTGTTGTCAAATACAGTAACAACGACACTCTTAAAATTATTGCTCCATGCACTAAGTTTTGTTATCGGATAGGGCCAGTGCCTCTTTATTACCTCACTTTTTAAAAAATACCTGATCTATATTCAGAAATTTATTTTTCTTTATTTTTAATTTTTTAATGTTTATTTATTTTTAAGAGAGCGAGAGAGAGACAGAGCACAAGCCAGGAAGGGGAAGACAGAGAGGGAGACACAGAATCCTAAGCAGGCTCCAGTCTCCAAGCCATCAGTACAGAGCCCCATGGGGAGCCTGAGCCCATGAACTGTGAGATCATAACAGAGGCTCAACCGACTGAGCCACCCAGGGGTCCCTATATTCAAAGATTTATTCTTCCTGATGAACTCTGGAATTTTCAAGTTGGTCCAACCCATTTTATCTTTTGGATGGAACTATATTAAACCTATAAAGTAATTTGGGGAGAATTCGTGCCTTGACAACATTTCATCTTTTCATTCTTGAGCATGGTATACCTATCTGTTTTTTCCAAGCCTCTATGTCTCTGAATGAAGGTTTGTAGCATTCTTCACATATATATTTCTGAACAATTCTTTTTATGGTTACTGCTAAATATTTTATGTTTTATTGCTATTATAAATAGAATTTATTTTCTATTATATTGTATAACTGGTTATCGCTAATGGAAAAATCATTGATTATCAAATATTCTCTTGTATGTATTTGACTGCTCACTTATCCTAAGGGTTTTCAGTTGATACTTTTATGTTTCCTAGGTATATAATTGTATTATCTGTAAATAATGATGATCTCACCTTGTTTTTAATAGACCACTTCTCTCTGTTTATATATTTTATTGCATTGAGCAGAAAAAATGTTGAACAACAAGGGAAATAGTCATGTTTATTTTGCTCTTGATTTTATAAGACATCTATTGTGTCCCCATATATACATTCTACTGTTTTAAGATAAATATTCTTTTTTATGCTAACAAATATTCTCCTATTCCTGATTTTTAAAGTTTATAAAAATTTGAAAAAATAAAATCATGAGAACTATAAACGTAAATGCCCATTAATAAATTAGTCAAGTAAATTTAAAACATGCATAAAATGGAATATCATACACCCATTAAAAATAAAGAGAAACATTAAATTGTTTATAAACTAATCTGGGTCTGTGGGTGATAAAATTTGTGGTGAGAGTAGATTTATTTTTTTCCTTTACCCATTTTTGAAATTCTCTCCAGTGATGACTGATCAATCATGGACTTAACCACCTGAAAAATGTTGAGAGAATGAGAAACAGCTGAGATAAGGTTACTGGTAAAGCCTCTCAAATAGCAGGCTCTCAATTAACAATAACTCTTACTACTGTCTCATCAATTAGATGGACTTATGGGCACACGAGCCCAGGCCTCATGTGATGAGTGAAAATGGAGATTCATCCTTCCACTTTCAGTGCCTCTATTGCTTATAAAACATTTTTCAAAATATTTGTAAAAGATTTTCTATGTATTAATGATAGCTTAAATGAATGGCCTGTATGATTCTGGTTGTAAAGGAAATTAGTGCCTTTGCCTCTTCTTGGACTTCTTTTTTTCTTTGCAGTGGGGTTATAGGCAAGCAAATGAGAAGAACCACGATTTGTCTTGGTGACCCAGAACTAACCATTCTGCTTTGTGTTTTTTCTCACGTCTCTGCTCAGAATCACTACCCAAACATACTCTATAGCCAATGAGAGAATTAAATAGCGAACACCTAAATGTTAGGAAAAAACATGGTGTTTGAAAGTTATTTCCCCTAGTTTCAGAATTTTAATTAAGAAATACTGTGAAACCACAAGTTTCTATATGATGTGTGAATCACATTCTAGAACTGCAAGATCTTTTGATAAAATATTGACTTGTGCTACTTAACAAGGCCAATATGTCATAGGACATGGTCACCCTGCTTTTAGTTCACTTTATTGAATGATATAAAGACAAACCATTTCTGTAGCCATTAAGAATTACAAAGAAGAGTTGACTCTGTCCCTCGATTATTTGTGTTTTCAAAGCACTAGATTCCTCCCTCCCTCATTGACCCTTCCTTTCTTTTCATTCTATTACCTCCTTTTCTTTGTCCTCACTCCTTTCTAGCATCTTCCTAACCTGCACTGCACTTAGCCTGCTGCTTTCTCTGAGACTCACGTGGACAGGCCATTGATGCAGTCAATCTTACCTGTGAATCTTCACATTGGAAGCAATCTTGGTCCTTCTCTGTAGAGTCTAAAAACTGTCTATTATTGATATTTTTCTTCTGCATAAGAAAAGCATGGTAATCATTAAAAAAAAAGTACAGTCAAGCAAAAAAAGAAAAAAAGAAAAAAGAAAATGAAAGCATCTGTACTCTACCATCCAGAAAACCACTGTTATATTTAGAATGTACATTTCCAGTGTGTTGCTATGCATATAAAACAATTCTTTTACAAAAACTAGATCATAATTAGATCTTTTACAAAAACTAGATCTCACACAATTTCCTAACCTATTACCTTTTCACTTAATCATTATACAAAATTTTCCACAGTATCCACAATTCTCTTTTTTCCCATTTCAATATAACAAATATTGCTTTAGAGCTACAGTAACAACTCTGTTACCCTACACAAACCAGAGGAGAACCAGACAAACAATAGCTCTGTTTGCAGACACAAAACAAATACAAGTCAGGTGTTAGGAACCGAGTGAACAAGGTGTTGTAAAAGTAAATGCCCAGGTGATTAAACCTTGACCAAAGGCTAGGAAAGGACGCCCAAGGGAGTGGCTCTACCTTCTACCGAGAATGTAGGTATTTGGGTGCAAATATGCTCACAGAGATGTTATCTACTTCTATCTGATGCTTTCTCACCTAGTTAGGTCTACCAGGTGTTGTATATTTTAACATTATGTTTCATAACTCCTATTAGCCATCTGTGTGTAGATAGGCTTGTTTCTTTGCCCTTGCCAATCAAGAAGGTATTTGCTATCAAACAGGTGTCTACTAGACCTGTGATTTTAAAAAAAAAATATAGAGAGAGAAAATAGTAACTGACTATTTCTCCAGTCTGGCCCCAACCTCAGAACTGCCTGTTGAATGTACTGTGGGCACATTGTCTGGGTTCAAATTCCAGGCAAGAGGCCTTGGGAAAAGTTTCTCTCCTTCTCTAAGCTTCTTTACTCATCTGTAAAATGGGGGTAATTATTCCACTTCACAAATATATCATGGGGATCAGATTAGAAAATTTATGTTATTATCTGGCTTAAAGTTAGCATTTTTATTTATATTAGTAATAGTAGCTGTATTAGTTCATCTATTTGGCTGACAATGGCAGGAGGAGAGACGAATGGAAGCCTAGTGTCTCATACAACAGGATATTCCCAAATGACTGGTGGTTTCCTGTCACAGAAATGGTTTCTGGATTGCTCCTAGCGTCTCTAGAATGGGATTCCTCACCAAGACCATCTAGAGAGGTCATAGGGTCACCCTCCTGCCATGCTCCAGACCAATTTACTGCCTGAAGAGTTTTCCTTTTTTCTTGTCTACTTTGCATTGTTTCTTCAGATTATTGTCCTACTCTCCATACAACTGGAACTCACTCCCTTTAAGAAGTACTCTGAGTAGGAATATTTGGGATAAAAGCACCTTGACACCAAGGAAGCCCCAGAATCTCTTCCATAAGCCAGTGCTTGTGCTCTCAGCTATGTATCCTATTTGGTCCCTCCTTCTTTTGCCAGCAGAATCTGGACCCATGATCCCTCTTCTCCATTTCTCCTGTGTTTTGTGAGTTATCTTATTTACATTATATATATATTCTCTGACTAAATTTGGAGATCAGATGCTGTCATTTTTTTTCTGTCTAGTAAATATCCACCTTTAGTTTTACATTGACAGAGAAAGAATGGAATGAGGAAAACAGACACTTGAAATATGCAATTCAGGATAACATTCAGGACATTAAATTATGCAGGAATTGCCCATTTAAATGTTAAGGTCAACAAATTTCTTACTTCTTCAAAAGGGAAAGAATATATTTATAATCATAATTATTGCAATAAATGTTTCTCTGCTTTGATATGGAGACTTGGGAAAGCAGAGGAGTAGTTTACTGCTTTGTCACTATTTTTGAGGGTAGGAGTTAAAAATTTTTTTTAATGTTTTATTTATTTCTGAGAGAGAGAAAGAGAGAGACAGCGTGAGCAGGGGAGGGCCAGAGAGAGAGGGAGACACAGAATCTGAAACAGGCTCCAGGCTCTGAGCTGGCTGTCAGCACAGAGCCCAATGCAGGGCTCGAACTCACGAACCGTGAGATCATGACCTGAACCAAAGTTGGACGCTTAACCGACTGAGTCACCCAGGCGCCCCAATGGTAGGATCTTAATTATGGGTCTCAGAGCCTTAATGTCCTCATCTAAAAATGGATCAAAAGTACCTGCCAACATCACAGAAATGTCATGACGCTCACACAGTGTTTGTGAAGGGACTTAACAAATATTGAAAGTTTTATAGATTTAATTATTAGTTATTTTTAAGGAGCTTGCTCTTTCATAGGTAAAATATTTTAAGAAGTCCATCCGTGGAGAAGATGCTGTAAGTTACCTTCCAACAAGTTTTGCTGGTGTTTAAGAAATAAAATATATTCCTTTCAAGTTCATTTCATGTATTCCTGTTGCCAATTATTTCAGGAAGTTTTAAATTTGGTTTCAATATTATTTCATACAGACAGCTAAGAATATTTAACAGATTTGATTTCATCCATCAATTAAAGAGAATTTTTGTGCATTTCATATTTTAATTCTTTCACGCTATAGCATTAGCACTTCCAATATGGTTCCTCTACAGGCTGGGCACAGGAAGCAGATGGCAGGTACAGTTGCTGAGAGCGGACGTCTGGTCAGAGCAAAGCGGGTATTGCAGTGATAAGATTCGCTTCTGCTGACCTGCAGGTGTCTCTCCTGCTTTGTGACAACCTTGCAGGAGAGGAGCAGAAGGGGCATGGCTTTTGAGTCACACTGACCTGGCTTCAAATTTTTGATAGGTCTTTTCATTCTGGTTTCTATTTTTTTTTTTTTTTAATCTTTAAGCTGTAGATAATAAGTCCTACCTTGCAGCATGTTTCAGGACTAAATAAGATGAAGACTATTAAGTAACAAACCTGAAACTTAGAGATTAAAAAGAATGCTTCCTTTCTTCTTCCTCCACCTCCAAGCTGATGTTCTCATTCCTCCTGCTGAGCCCCCAGCCACTCTGTTCAGCAAAGTGAGGGTCATGTTAGCATCAAGCTCAGTTGCTGCATGTCTCCCATTTGGAAGGATTCTGCTGTACAAGACTATTTCCTAGGTGGGTGCTAACTGGCTGGTCATATGGAATACAAGTGAATTCAAATCTGTGTCTTGATGAATGTCTGCTCATTGAATATACACCTATTTATCATAAGATAGCAATGACAATTTTTCTCAGAAACAAATGTTTCTGATTTACATATATGTGGCTGATGCATGAAGTGGGTTTTATAAATCACTATGTCACCACCACCAAAAAATGCCCTCTAGCCATATTAAAAAGAGCCCATGACAAGGGGCCTATCAAATTGAATGGAAAGGCCATAAAACCATCAGTTCATTTGACATAAAACTGATATATTATGTGATAATGCTTCAAGTAGAACCCGGGACCCCATTCATCACACAGGCTGCTCGTTGGCTAGGTTCTGAGCTGTGTGTTAATGAAACCTTCGCGCTTGGCCCACACTGCAGATTGCAGGGCCCAATCAGCACTGGGGACCTACACACCAGAAAATGTTCCCGTGGAAAATATGTTGTTCACTAATGAGCTTTCCTGGGAGAAAGTTGTATTAGGACAGAGGTCCTGCAGATCCTTGGGGATAATGTCTTCATGTGTAAAGGGTGAGAATAGATGCATGGCTCTCTGTAAGAGAAGTGCATTAAGACTCATCTGGCTGATCTATAAAAGTGCAGGGCCTGGGCATCCCCAGCTTTAAAAAATCTCTAGGTGATTCTGATGCTCACCCTGGGTTTAGCCTTTTTATTCAAAGTGTCATCCCACTACTAACAGCATCAGCATTTGCTAGGAGCTTATTAGAAATGCAGAATCTTAGACTTATGACATTAGAATCCGAATTTTAACAAATTGCCCGCAACTCAATGCACATTAAAATTTTAGCAGCATTGGGGCACCTGAGTGGCTCAGTCCTTTAAGTGACCAACTCCTGATTATGGCTCAGATCATGATCTCACAGTCAAGATGTCACTATTGTAAGATGGAGCCCCGCATCAGACTCTGCACTGAATATGTATTCTGCTTGGGATTTTCTCTTTCCCTCTCTCGGCCCTCCCCCACTTGTGTGCGCCCTCTCTCTCTCCCTCTCTCTCTCTCTGCCCCTTCCCCATCCGTGTGCACCATTTTTTCTCTCTCTCTCCCTCCCTCTCTCTCTCTCTCTGAAAATAAATAAACATTTAAAATTTGAGCAGCATTAGAGAAGCCTAGGCCCCATATTAACATCTCTTGGGAAGCTTTTAAAATCCCAGTGCAGGGCACCTGGGTGGTTTGGTCAGTTAAGTGGCTGAGTCGGGCTCAGGTCATGATCTCACCATTTGTGAGTTTGAGCCCTGCATCGGGCTCTGTGCTGACAGCTTGGAGCCTGGAGCCTGCTTCAGATTCTATGTCTCCCTCTCTCTCTCTCTGCCCACCCCTCTCAAAAATAAATAAACATTAAAAAATTAATATCCCAGTGCTAGGAGCACCTGGGTGGCTCAGTCCTTTAAGCATCTGACTGGCTCAGGTCATGATCACCCTGCTCAGCTGAGCTCATGAGTTTGGGTCCTGCATTGGGGCTCCGTGCTGACAGTTCACAGCCTGGAGCCTGCTTTGGATTCTGTGTCTCCCTCTCTTTCTGCCTCTCCCCTACTCATAATTTCTTTCTCTCTCTCAAAAATAAATAAACATTTAAAAAATGGTAATAAAAATCCCAGTGCTCAGCTGTGCCACCGACTCTCATCAGAGCCCTAGGGGTGGAATCCAGGCATCAGGCTTTAATCTCCCCAGGTGATTCTAATGTGTAGACATGCTTGAGAACTACTAGCTTAGAACCTCATTTATAGTTTACACCTGAGGCGTAAGCTCGTCCTGAATGCATGACGTCAATGATGGAAATGCGCAGAATCACTGATTTAAGGAAGCAGCTCCAAGCAACAGCAGAAAGGAAAGCAGCATTCTTTATTGAGGTCCTCATTCAGCCAGGTATTGTTTCATTCTTTTTTATATACCTTCAAGACAACACTGCTGGGTAGGAATTGTTAAATGTTTTTCAAATGAGAAAATCGTGGCTCAGAGAGGTAAAATGATTTGCCCAAGGTTGTGTAGCTAGTGGACACTGTGCATCCCACAGCAAAAGTCATTCTGTGTTGCATTACCCTCTCCTCTTTTGGTTCCATTGCTCCTCTCCTACTGTGCCTCTGAGGATATATTAGCTTTTTTTAATGGGAGCAAAATTTCAGAAGTGATAAGGTAGAAATAAGGTGACTGCCCTTTCCAGGGTCATTCTACAAGTATCATCAGAATGGAATGTAGAGAAATATCCAAACTCAAAGCTATCTGGGATAGGATCAATAGAAGGCTCCTGAAGGAGCAAAGATTTGCTCACCTGAATGGTGGTGCCAGGTGGGATCTTACTTTAGTGTCTTTACTCCGATTGACAAATGCAGTCTCCTTAGAATGTAATGCCCATATTTCTAAGTGAAATTTAGTGCTCACTTGAAAAAACAAAAACACAGCCTGATATAATTGACAATCAGCTGTACATACTTAAAGCCTACAATTTGCTAAGTATTGATATATTTGTATATTTATGAAACTATCACCACTATCACAGTAATGAACTTATCAGCCACCCACAAAATATTTCTTTGTGTTTCATTGTAATAACTCCCTCCTGTCCCTCCCCACTTCCAGGTAACCAGTGATCTGCTGTCAGTATAGATAAGTTTGCCTTTTCTAGAATTTTGTGCAAATGGAATCATATAAGGTATACTCCTTTATTAGTCTGGCTTCTTTCAATAATTATTTTGAGATTCATCCAAATTGTTGCATGTATCTAATGTTCTTTTCGTCATTTACCCATTTACGTGGTGAGAGGTTGTGATACAGGAAGAAATATATGTTTATTTGGGTTTTGTCTCTGGTTCCTGACACAGAGATCGTAGAACCCTTGAAATTCTCTGAGGGATGCCTGTCTTTAGGATGTTAATGAGATGACTCTTGGCTAAAAGGACCTTAAATGGAAGCTGGTCAACAGAGAGACCAAGGTGTTTTGGAACATTCAGCCCCGTGCCACCCCTGTCTCCAGGGAATGGAGAAGGACTAGAGATTGAACTAATTGCCAATCCCCAAATCAATCATGCCTGTGTAAGAGAACCTCCATAAAATCTCCTAAATTATAAAGTTCAGGAAGCTTCCAAGTTGGTGAGGACATCTAGATCTTTGAAGGTTACACACTCAGAGAAGACATGGAAGCATCATGTCCCTTCCCCCCATACTTTGCCCTATTCATCTCTTCCATCTAGCTGTTTTTGAGTTGTATGGTTTATAAAAACTGATAATAGTAAGTAAAGTGCTTTTCCCAGTTCTGTGAGCAATTCTAGATAATTATCAACCCTGAGGCAATGGAGATGAGAACCCCTTTAGTCCAGTCAGTCAGATATACTAACAGGGACTTGTGATTGGAATCTGAAGTTTGTAAAGTCTTCTGAGCCTAAGCCCTAACCTGTGCGGTCTGTGCTAACTCTAGATAGATAGTTTCAGAATTGAACCAAATTGTAGGACACCCAGATGGTGTGCAGAGAGTTGGCAAATTCATTGTTGGTGTGAAACAACAACAACATTATTGGTGTCAAAGTGTGGTGAGTAAAGAGCTCAGACAGGTGTGTTTGTATTGCCTCTAAGCTGGAAAACCCAAACAAAGCTTCTATGAACATAGAATTATGTTCATTATAGGATCCCTCCCTCCCCCTCTCCCTCCCCCTCCCACAGAAAAAAAAATGTATATATTTTTTCTTCCAGTCTATGGCTTACCTTTTTATTCTCTTAATATCATCTTTCAAAGAGCAGTTCTTTTTTTCCATTGAAGTCCAATTAATTGCTCCTTTTGTGGATTGTGCTTTTGATATTGTATCTAAGAACATTCTGCCTAACCCAGGGGCACAAAAATATTCTTTTATATTTTCTTCTCAGATTTTTATAGTTTTATATTTTTGTTTGAGCTCTATGATCCAGGCATAAGCTATGGATTAAAGTTTATTTTTAATATGGATATTTGTTTCAATAACATTTGTTGAAAACATGATCCTTTGTCTACTGAATTGATCTTGTCAAAAAATGATTGTCCTATATGTATGGGTTTATTTCTGTACTCTATTATTTTCCCACTGAAATATTTTCCCACTGAAATATTTTTCTATCTTGACTGATGCGTCTCTGTCTTGACTACTGTAGCTTTAAAATTAGTGTAGAAATCAGGTAGTGGAAGTTCTCCAGATTTGTTCTTCTTTTTCAATGTTTGGAAATTCAGTTAAGATTGTGTTGAATTTATAGACCAATTTGGAAAAAAATGGTATCTCACCAATATGGAGTGTTCCAATCCATGAAGATGGATTCATATTTTTAGGTCTTAAGTTCTTTCAGCAGTGTCTGTAGTTTTTAGTGTAAAGGTCTTGCACATCTTTTGTCAGATTTACTCCTAAGTATTTATTTTGATTTTATTATAAAGATACTGCTTTTTAAATTTGACTTGTAATTGTTCATTGCTATTGCATAGAAATATAGTGGATTTTTGTTTACATTCTGCAAACTTGTTAAACTCATAGATTTTTGTATTTGTAGATTCCTCCATATTTTCTATAAAGAAAATATCAGGGTGCCTGGGTGGTTCAGTTCAATAAGCATCCAACTGGTGGTCAGGTCATGATCTCACAGTTTGTGGGTTTGAGGCCCGTGTTGAACTCTGTGCTGACAGCTCAGAGCCTGGAGCCTGCTTCCAATTCTGTTTTCCCCTCTCTCTGCCCCTTCACTCCTTATGCTCTTTCTCTCTCTCAAAAATAAAATAAAACAAAAAAATCGGAAAATGTCATCTGTATATAAAGAAAATTTTACTTCTACTTTTCCAAACTGAATGTCTTTCTTTTTTCGTGACTTATTTCACTGCTACAACATCCAACACTATATTGAATAGACATGACTGCAGATATCTTTACCTTTCCCCTGAGCATAGTCATTCAAACTAATTGTCAGCTATAGTTCTATTAACAGATGGTCTTTATCAAATTGATTATGTTTCTTTCTATTCCTAGTTGAGTGTTTTTTATAAGGAATAGATGTTGGCTTTTGTCAAACAGTTTTTGTGCATTAAGATTATAATATGACTTTTCTTCTTGTCTGTTATTAGGATGAATTACATGTAAAACTCACCAGCCATGAGATCATGACCTGAGCTGAAGTCAGATGCTCAACTGACTGAGACACCCAGGTGCTCTTCCATACAAATTTTAGTGCTTATTTGTTCTAGATCTGTGAAAAATACTATTGCTATTTTGCTATAGAATTCATTGAATCTGCAGATTGCTTTTAGAAGTATGGACATTTTAACAATATTACTTCTTCCAGTCTATGAGCATGGATTATTTTTCCATTTGTTTGTGTCCTCTTCACTTTCTTTCATCAATGTTTTACAATTTTCAGAGCATAGGTCCTTCACCTCCTTCATTAAGTTTATCCTAAGTATGCTATTCTTTTAGGTGTAATTATAAAGTAGGATTCTTAAAAACTTCTCTTTCTGTTACTTTATTATTGGTGTGTAGAAACAAAACACATTACTGTATTAATTTTGTATCCTGCAAATTTACTGAATTATTTCTAATTTTTTTTTGGTAGGCTTTATAAAAAATATATAGTATCAGGCTACCTGCAAACAGTAACCGTGTTACATATTCCTTATCAATTTAGATGCCTTTTTTTCTTGTCTGATTGCTGTCACTCAGACTTCTAGTACCATGTTAAATAAAAGTAATGAGAGTGGACCTCCTTGTCTTTCCCTTATCTTAGAGGAAAAGCTGTTTTTCACCACTGAGTATGATGTTAGCTGAGGGTTTGTCATACATGGTATTTGTTTTGTTGGTGTATGTTACCTCTAAAACGATTATATTTTTATTAAAGGATGTTAAATTTTATCAAATGCTTTTTCTGAATATTTTGAAGTGATTTTTACCCTTCATTTTGTTAATGTGGTATATCACCTTACTTGAGTCACACATATTGAACTATCTAATCCCTAGAATAAATCCCATTTGATTGTGGTGAATGTTCCTTTTAACGTATTGTTGAATTCAGTTTGCTAATATCTTGTGCAGAATTTTTGCATCTATGTTCAACAGGGATATTGGCCTGCAGGTTTTTTGGGGGGTTCTGGTTGTTTTTGGTAGTCTCTTTGTTTTTGGAATCAGCATAATGCTGGTCTTGTAGAACGTATTTGGAGGCTTTCTTTCCTTTTCTGTTTTTGGGCAGTTTGAGAAAAATATGTATTAACTTTTCTTTAATTTACCTATGAATCCAGCTAGTCCTAGACTTTTGTTTGTTGCTTTTTTGATTCCTGATTAAATTTTGTTACTAGTAATCAGTCTGTTCAGATTTTCTATTTCTGTATGAGTCCGTTTGGGAAGATTGTATGTTTCTAGGACTTTATCCATTTCTTTTAGGTTGTCTAATTTCTTGGTATATATTTTTTCATGTTAATCTCTTATAATCCTTTGTATTTCTATAGTATTGGTGATTTCTACTCGATTCATTTCTGATTTTAATATTTGAACCCTCCCCCCCCATTTTCTCTCTCTGTTCATCAGTTTTCTTTTATCTTTTCAAATAACCAGCTCATGGTTTCACTAATCTTTCTACTGTTAGTCTATATCTTATTTATTTATATTCTGATCTATATTATTTCCTTTCTTCTATTAACTCAGGGTTTTGTACTTCTCAGTTTTTTAAGTTTACTTATTTAGTTTGAGAGAGACTGAGACAGAGTGGGTTGGGGAGGGGCAGAGGGAGACAGAAAATTCCAAGCAGACTGCACTGTCAGCACAGAGTCCAATGCGGGCTCAAACACAAAACTGAGAGATCATGACCTGAGCTGAATTCAAGAGTTGGATACTTAACCAACTGAGCCACCCAGGAGTCCATGTTCTTCTTTCTCTAGTTCCTTTGGGTATAACATTAGAGCCTTCATTTGAGATTTTTCTTATTTCTTGAGGTAGGCAAGTATCACTATAAATTTCCTTATTAGAACTGCTTTTGTTGCATCACAAAGATTTTTGGCCATTGTGCTTCTATATTCGTCTGTTCAACTCTCAGTTTGTCAGTTCAACCCTCAGTTCTTCTTCAGAACGACCTCCTCTATAAATAAGTGTAAATTTGGTGTCTATGGAGAAGATAAGCTCTGAGTCTTCCTATGTTGTCATTGGAACTACTGCCTGTTGTTATTAAAATATGATATAAATATGGTAGAGTACATACATCTTAAATGTAAGTTCAAGATATATAGAACATAAACTGTAGATTCTTTCCTCCTATCCATTCCTGCACTTGCCCTTTCCATCAAGTGTTAGTTTATCTTATCTTTTTGAATTTTCTGTAAAGGGAATCTGTCGGAAGCTGCGCCGGCTCCGACAGGTCCAGGGGTCCTTGAAGGATGGACGGTGTCGGCGAAAGAGAGTGAGAGAGCCCAGAGATCCTTTCTGATCACCAGGCAGGCATCTCTGTCCTGTCGGTTTTGGTGTCTTTATTTATAGGTCAAAAGTTAACACGGCACCAGGAAATGGAATTTTTAACGGATAGCTCTTTGTGATAAGGTGTTTTTGGAAAATGTACAGAAATAGGTTTTACAGAAGTCTTCTTGCAGAACTGCCCCAATTATAGTGAGGTTGAGTAACTAAGAAAATAAGAAGGTGTTCACATTATAATAACACTAAGATTAAGTCATAGGTTTGTAGATACTCTTATCCATCCTCATCACAGCTGCCAGGGTAAGGGAAGGTGTTTGTGGAAAGTAGGCCTTAGGGAAGGGGCTGCTATACACCATCAGTTAACAAAGGTGTTATGTATTAACTTATCTTCTGCCCTTATCTGTTCCTTCTAAGTTAGGCTCTTTGTCTCTGGGCAAGACTTGATTTTCCAGTTACATGCTTTATTGCACCAGAGAGCCAATCATACCTTTAAAGAGTTTAGCTAATTTTCCATACATAGAATAGCCTCTACGAGTGCATTTACCATTGTGTCTACTTTTATGATTTCTTGAATAGCTAGGGCATGAAAGACATTTTTGGTTAGTTGATTTACATGTAGAGCTGTATGACTATCTTGGACTAATGCAACAGTAGAAACAGAATTGTACATGTAAAGGTCAGTCTTTTATGACTAATGAACAGGTCATTAGCCTGTTCATAGCTCAAGGGAAAGTATGGAGGGAAACAGGAGCTGCTGGAGAAACGATATCTGTTCCCATAATCAAAAGAAGAAGTTCCCACAATAAGTTCCTTCACAAGGTGCAATCATCATACCAGGGCAGGAATAAGGGGACAAATCACTCCCGATATTGATCAACAAGGTACCCTAGGGGTCAGTGCTCAAGCAGAAATAATTGAGTGGGGGGTAGATATTGGTCATCATCTGATTGGCAAGAGACAGTGCAAACTTGCTTTAACCTCATCAGGAGTTTTCTCCACTAGTAGGCTCAGAATGGCTCCCAACAGGAATCGTACAGTATGTATTCACTTTTATCCATATTATTCATTAAAATTATGTCAACATTATTTATCCATATTGTTGTCAGGAAAAATAGTCCTTACTTTCCCCCTTCTTTATAGTACTCTATTATAAGAATATACAACAATTTACCCATTATCTTGTTAATAAGGTTATTTCCAGTTCAGAGCTATTATGGATATTGCTGTTGAACTTTCATATACAGGTATTTTGGTGTACATACGTACACATTTATGTTGTGTAGATTACTAGAATAAACATGATGAATTGTAGAGCAAGTCTATTCTTAGCTTACGGAGATCTTGCAAATCAGTTTTCTAAAGAGGTTAGGTCAATTTATATTCCTATAAGCAAACTCAATGAGAGGTTCGTTTCACATTCTTGTCAAAATCTGGTAATTTAGGTTTTTGCTTGCTTATTTTCATTTTAGCCATTCTCTGTGTGTAGTGGTATCTCTTTGTAGTTCTATTTTTTTAGCTTTCTGAAAATTGATGATGTTGACTGTTTTTTATATGCTTTTGGTTATTTGAATATTCTCACTTATTAGGTATGTTTTTCTCTTTTGTTTATATAAAAGTTTACTTCTTATTTATAGAAGTTCTTTATATAATATGAATAGGAGTCCTTGTCTTATACTTGTATTTCAAATAACTTATCCCTGATTGTGGCTTCCCTTTTTTTTCTCTTAATAGGCCTTTTAAAAAAGGTTTTCTTGAGGTATAATTTACATGCCATTAAATCCGTCCACTGTAAGTTTATGGTTTGAAATATTTAGTGAATTTGTTCAGACAACCACGACTACAACCTAGTTTTAGAGTTCCAGAGCCAAAAATTGGAGGGGTAAAATTTAGCATAGTTTATACTTTGTTTTGTAGAGAGGATTCACTCCACAAGGAGAATTCATTTCATTGTAGCCAGATGTCCCACAAGTCAAGGTTTTTATAATAAGCATAAAATCTTAATTGTAATGAATTCTAGTTTATTAATCCATCCCTACCTGGCTAGAACTTCTTGTGTCTTAAGAGAAAATTCCACTTGTACTTATCTTCACCCTGAGAAGTTGATAGGGCTCCTGGAGATAAACCTCACAAAACTCATGGGCTTGGGGGGGGAGGGCTCTCTCTTATGCTGAGGCCCCAGTAGTGTTCATTTCTCAAGCTAGTTCACACAGTCTTCAACAATTAGCCATTTTCCCTGTTAGTGATTTACTCTTGCTGGTTCCAGTAGTGTCGTCTTCCAATAGGCTCTGATTCTATTTTCCTGTTTCCCATTTTTAGAAAAGTTTGCCGGTGACTTCAATTCTCGGATGGATTAAAGAAGAGTCCTTGATTTTTGGTTTATTCAGATTTTCCTTGTTATCAGGCTGGGAGTGATGATTTCCAGGCTCTTTACATGTTGGCCCAGAAACTGGAAGTCCTTATGTTTACTTTTGATATCTCTAGCTCAATATTATGATCAGAGAATATACATTATTACAACTCTTTGAAAGTTGTTGACAGTTGCTTTGTGGGACATGGTATGGTCTGCTTTGATCACCCTTTCATGTGTAACTGAAGAGAAAATGTATTCTGCAGTTGTTGGAAGTAGTAGTAATATATAGGTCAATAAGGTCTGTCACTTATTGAGACAAGTATAGAAAATATCCTAAAAGGATTATGGATTTATCTATTTCTAATTGTACTTATGTTAGTTTAACAAAGGCTTTGTTATTAGATATACCCAAATTGAGGATTATAATATTTCCCTTGAAATGAGCCTTTTTATCATGGTATCTTCTCTCTAACCCTAGTAATATTTCTTAAGGTCTATTTTACATTAATGCAGTTATGCCAAGCATATTTAAGTTAGTGTTTGCATATGATTTTTAAATATATTTTTAATTTCTACATTTTTGTGTTGTTACATTTAAGGTGATTCCTTTCAAAATATAAAATGGTGGTTGTTTTCATTTCATTTGTCTTATGTTTATAATCGGAGTTTGCAATACTGGCCTTTCAGTTAGAAAATTAAGGTTCCTGCTAGTTAATGTAACTACTAATATATTTGCCATTCAAATCTACACTTCTATGTGTTTTATACTTGTCATTTTTGCTTTGTTCCTTTTATTTTTCTTTTAAATGTTAATTTATTTTTGTGAGGGAGGGATAGAGAAAGAACAAGACAGGTTCCAAGCAGGCTCCTCCCTAACAGCATGGAGTTTAACACAGGGCTCAATCCCACAAACATTGAGATCATAACCTAAGCTGAAATCAAGCTTTGGATGCTTAACCAACTAGGTCACCCAGGCACCCTACACATTTTCTTATCTATATAGAAGATTTATATTATATATAAGCTGACACAAAATTTTCCATTTTTTATATCTCTGTATTTTATGTTTTTTTCTTTTTTTTTTTTAGAATAGTTTATTGTCAAGTTGGCTTCCATAGAACACCCAGAGCTCATCCCCACAAGGGCTCTCTTCCATGCCCATCAACCCCCTTTCCCTTCTCCCTCACCCCCACCAGCCCTCATTTTGTTCTCTGCATTCAAGAGTCTTTCATGGTTTGCCTCCCTCCCTCTCCCCAACTATTTTTCCCCTTCTCCTCCACCATGGTCCTCTGTTAAGTTCCTCCTAATCCACCTATATGTGAAAACATATGGTATCTGTCCTTCTCTGCCTGAATTATTTCATTCAGCATAACACCCTCAAGTTTCATCCACGTTGGTACACATGGCCAGATTTCATTCTTATTGCCATCTAGTATTCATTGTATAGATAAACCACATCTTCTTGATCCATTTGTCAGTTGGTGGACAAATTCCTAGCAGTGCTATTGCTGGGCCATAGGGGAGGTCTATTGTTAATTGTTTGAGGAACTTCCACCCTGGTTTCCAGAGGGGCTGCACCAGTTTACATTCCCACCAACAGTGTAGGAGGATGCTCGTTTCTCCACATCCTCGCCAGCATCTATAGTCTCCTGATTTGTTCATTTAGCCACTCTGACCAGCATAAGGTGGTATCTCAGTGTGGTTTTGACTTGTATTTCCCTGATGATGAGGAGCACCTGGATGTCAGGCTCTGCACTGAGTGTGGAGCTTGCATAAGATATTCTCTCCCCGCCCCCACTCTTCCCTACTCACGCTCTTTCTCTCTCTAAAATTTAAAAAAAAAAAAAAACCTCTCTCTTTAGTAAATGAGAGTCTGTAGGCAATAAATTCAGTTTACATTAGTCTCAGAGATAATGATTCATCCTGAGTTTTAAAGGATATGTTAACTGGAAATGGAATTCTGAGTTGGCAGTACTATCTTTGAGCATTTAAACACATTAGTGCTTTATCTTCTGACTTTCAGTGTTTCTATATAAAATTAGCTCTAAGTTTTATTGTACCTTTTAAACATCTCATAATACTTTAAGATGTCTTATTTTTCCAGCAGTTTTTCTATGATGTACCTGAATGTGGCAGCAGCAATTTCTTCTCTTTCCCTTCCCTCTCCTTTTCCCTCCTTCCTCCTTCTTTATTGTCTAAATGTTGCTTGGGGTTTGAATAGCTTCTTCAAATTATGACTTGTGTGTCATAGTTTGTGTCATTTTACACACACACTTTATGTCAGCTTAGAAAATTCTTAGTTACAATCTCTTTATATAACATTTATAACATTCTCATTCTTTTATCCTGCAAATCCAATTACATATGTTAGATGTTTTCACGTTTATACTTTTTTGCATTTTCTGTTTTTTGCTTTCTAAGCTTCAGCCTAGATATTTTGTACTGTTGTATCTTCCTATTCACCAATCTTCTCCTTTGCTATTCTATTAAACCCTTTAATAGTATATTACACTTAATTTTTAGTTTTGAAATTTTAATTAAATTCTTGTTTATCTTCTTTTAATCTGTCTCCCTGAATATATTGGTCTTAATTATTTAAAAGTTTTGTCTTATAATGAAATCTGGGATACCTGTGATTCTGTTTCTGTTGTCTGTTTTTTCTCTAGTTTTCCAGTCCTTTAGTCCTGTTTATTAGCATGCTTGGTAATTCTTGTGTGTGTATGGAATGACATTTAATTTGTATAAAAAAATTAAGGAGACTCCAAATTATGGTTATCTTCTTCTAGAGATTTCATCTTCTCGAAGACAGAACATAAGCAGATTGCTTTGATCCAATCAAGTCTGACCTATTTCTAGTTTGTCCTTACCGTATGTTCTTATGGTTCTCAAGGGAGTGCCTATATTAATTGTGAGCCCTGAACTTCAATTGTGAGATATTGTGGTTTATCATATAAATTATATACTTGGTCTTTATCCTTATTCCTAGCACAGAGCCCTTAAGACCCTTAGAATTTCTTAAATGATAAGAATAAGTGTCTTTTTACTCATAACGAGCCTCTTTCAACTACACATTGCTTTACGTTAATGAGAAAACTTTTTTTTTTCCCCTGAGAGAGAGAGAGAGAGAGAGAGAGAGAGAGAGAGACAGCGAGCGAGCACGAGCAAGCGAGCACATGAGCAGGGGAGGGTCAGAGAGAGGGAGACACAGAATCTGAAACAGGCTCCAGGTTCTGAGCTAGCTGTCAGCACAGAGCCTGATGCGGGGCTTGAACCCACAAGCTGCAAGATCATGACCTGAGCCGAAGTTGGACTGGTAACCTACTGAGCCACTCAGGCGCCCCAGTTTTGGAAAACCCCTAAAGATAATAAGGACTAGTTGCCAGGGGAACCAATCATTTGATTAAAAAGTTGGACCATTCAGGGAGTGAGAAGGGTTAGAGTTTAAAATTGGTCATTAATGACTAATTTAATCAATCATGTCTATGTACTGAAGCTTCCATGAGAGTCCCTGAACTACAAAGTTCACAAAGCTCCTCAGTTGATGAGCACATGGAAGATCTGGGAGGGTAACTCACCTAGAGATGGCCTGGAAGTTCTGACCTCCTTTCCACTACCTTGCCCTGTGCATCTTTTCCATCAAGCTGTTCCTGAGTGTTATCATTTTATAATAAACCAGCAACCTAGTAAGCAAAATGCTTTCTTGAGTTTTGTGAGTTATTTAGGCACAGAATCAAACCCCAGGGTAACCGAAACCTCTGATTTATACCTGGCTAGTTGAAGCTCAGGTGACAAACTGGACCTGTGATTGGCACTTTAAGTGGGAAAGCAGACTTGTGGAACCGAGCCCTTAACATGTAAGATCTGATGCTATCTCCAGGTAGCTAGTATCAGAATTAAAATTGTAGGACACCAAGTGTGTGTCCACCAGAAAGTGGGGAAAATTGCTTGGTGTGTGTTTGTGTATGGGAAGGGAACACTCCCTGACAAATTTGGGTGGCTAGAGTATTCTGTGAATGGACAGAAAAAAAGAGGTGTTTCCCCCCCCCCTTATTTTTAAAGAAAGGCAGACTGTGACCTGCAGCACCTCATTTGAATGTGTCTGGAGTCTTGGAAGCTTGACTGCCCTATATTCTCCTATAAATCGACCTCGAGAGCTTGTTTGGAGATTCTAGCAAGGGAGCGCAGCTACTCGTACACCTTTGATCAAAGAAAAGGTCCTCCTCTATCAGAGAAGGCCATCCTCTTTGACCAAGTGTACGGCTGCTGGAGAGATGCACATGGAAAGGTGGGGGAGGAAGGGCACACCTGCCTAGCTGACCAGATCAGCCAAATTAACCCTGGTGATCAATAGGGTAACAGATTTGCAGCCACATTGCCCTCATATCTAGGAGGTGTTTTTGCTTTATATATTTTCTCTAGAACCTTGGCAATGCCTAAACTTAGCATTAAGCTTCAGCAACTCATTTCTTTTTGATTTCTGGATTCTTGTCTGACACATGTGCAGTTAAGGAATTGGCCACTGCTTCAAGGGGGTGGAAATGCAATAAGTTCAGTCTTCCCTATCTACAGTTTTGTCTCTTAGACACTGGTATGGTATCTTAGGTTCTGGTTGTCATTAGCCATGAATTCTGCTTTGTTGTTTGTGTTCCTTATCTAATACTTTCTTGAGCAGTATGGAGTTAGTTACTTCTCAATATCTATGCCTACAAATTCCTCCAGGAAAAACTACAGCTTTGCTTCTCTCTCGAATCATGGTTCCTCAACTCCTGGCTATCCTCATTATTCTCCAATGCTTTTAATTAGATGTTTTGAAAACATTTTTAAACTAGATTTTACGGCTTTTTTTCAACTAAAGTGTTAGTGATACCAACTTCTCCAGCAAAACCAGATGTAGAAGATTTAAAATGCATTTTTATTTCATTTTAATGAAATTTCTAATTTTATAAACCCTAAATTCTAAACATATGAAAAATGTCAGTCCTACTTCTCTAAGGATTTTTTTGTCTGGTACATTGAGTACTTTAAGTTGTGGTTATTTATTAGTTCTAAACCCTACTATTAACCACCATGTAGTTATAACATTTTAAAATAATTATTTCTTTTTTTTTTAAATTATGTTTTCTTTCTTTTTTTTTTTTTTTACACAAATAGTTTATTGTCAAATTAGTTTCCACACAACACTCAGTGCTCATCCCCACAAGTGTCCTCCTCCATGCCCATTCCCCCCTCCCCCCCACATCCATCAGTCCTCAGTTTTTGTCAGCATTCAAGAGTCTCTCATGGTTTGTCTCTCTCCCTTTCCCCCACCATTTCCGCCCTTCTTCTCCCCCTTGGTCCTCCGTCAAGTTCCTCCTAATCCTCCTATACGTGCAAACATATGATATTTGTCCTTCTCTGCCTGACTTATTTCGCTCAGCATAACACCCTCAAGGTCCATCCACGTTGCTACACATGGCCAGATTTCATGGTTTCTCATTGCCATGTAGTATTCCATGGTATAGATAAACCACATCTTCTTGATCCATTCATCTGTTGATGGACACTTAGGCTCTTCCATGTTTTAGCTATTATGGAGAGTGCTGCTATGAACATTGGGGTACATGTGCTCCTATGCCTCAGCATTTCTGTATCCCTTGGGTAAATTCCTAGCAGTGCTATTGCTGGGTCATAGGGGAGTTCTATTGTTAGTTTCCTGAGGAACCTCCACACTGTTTTCCAGAGGGGCTGTACCAGTTTACATTCCCCCCAACAGTGTAGGAGGGTGCCCGTTTCTCCACATCCTCGTCAGCATCTAGAGTTCTCTGATTTGCTCATTTTAGCCACTCTGACCAGCGTGAGGTGGTATCTCAGTTGGTTTTGATTTGTATTTCCCTGATGAGGAGGGATGCTGAGCATCGTTTCATGTGTCTGTTGGCCATCTGGATGTCCTCTTTGGAGAAGTGTCTGTTCATATCTTCTGCCCATTTCTTCACTGGGTTGTTTGTTTTTCGGGCGTGTAGTTTGGTGAGTTCCTTATAGATTCTGGATATTAACCCTTTATCTGATATGTCATTTGCAACTATCTTTTCCCATTCCGTTGGTTGCCTATTAATATTCTGGGTTGTTTCCTTGGCTGTGCAGCAGCTTTTAATCTTGATGAGGTCCCAATCATTTATTTTTGCGAAAATAATTATTTCTAAGAAAAAATACTTTGAATTTATATTCTGCCAAATATCGACATATGGTAATGCTTTAGAAATGAGGTACGAGTTTTAGGAGTAAATTTCTTTACTTTTTCTAAAATAAAAGTAACAGAATTTTGGCAAGATGCATAAATAAAATTTATTAAATATAAAGAAAAATTCAAACCTTGCTTATATCCTATTAAGAAGGAAAAAGAAGGCTTGCTTATGTCCAAAAGATACTAAAATTGATGAATTTACTAAAATTCTACTCTGGAAACCAATATGGCACCATATGCTAACTAACTAGAATTTTTTAAAAATTTGAAAAGGTACCAAAGAAAGGGAAATGAGAAAATAAAAACCCGTATACGACAAAGAGAAAATCCCATTATTATTAGACTGAATACATTTAGATCTGGGAAACTTCAATTTCTTGCTAATACCCATTTACCTTAAGAAAATTGAAAAAATATTTTTCCCAAATCAAAGACTAAAATTGGAGGTCTAAGGATAATTCTCTAGGGCATAAGAATTATGAATCTGGATGTATTGGTTTCATCTTTGTGTTTACACAATAACAAACATTGTTCTTACTATGAAAAATGACAAAAATAACATGTGCACATAGATCAGGACTAGAAATAAATTAGTTCAGTGACAGATTTACAAGAGCAAGTAATTGAGAGTGCTCATTAACAGTTTTATTATGTTTATACACTGATATTTTACATTAAATATAGATTTAAAGACAGATTATATATACATAAAAGTTAGAATAAAAAATATGCTAGGGGCTGGAACTATGGTGGTATTTTTTCTCTTTTATTTATTTATTTTTTTTTTAAATTTTTTTTAATGTTTTATTTATTTCTAGGAGAGAGACAGCGTGAGCAGGGGAGGGTCAGAGAGGGAGTCACAGACTGAAACAGGCTCCAGGCTCTGAGCAGGCAGTCAGCACAGAGCCCGACGCGGGGCTCGAACCCACAAACCGTGAGATCATGACCTAAGCGAAAGTCGGACGCTTAACTGACTAAGCCACCCAGGCGCCCCTTTCTTTTAAATTTTACTGTATTCAGCATGCATTACTTTCTTAATAAAAATACTATTGGGGTGCTTGGGTGGCTCAGTTGGTTAAGCATCTGACTCTTGATTTAGGCTCTGGTCATGATCTCCTGGTTTATGGGGTTGAGCCCCATGTTGGACACTGCTGGCAGTATATAGCCTGCTTGGAATTCTCTTTCCTCTCTCTCTCTCTTCCCCTCTGCTGTTAGCATTCTCTCTCTCCCCCAGATTTAAATAAACATTTAAAAATACTATTAAAATAGTTTAGTTTTTAGTAAAATTCTGTGAAAGCTGTAATATGTTGGTGTTTAACCTCACTCTGCGGTGGCTGCCCGTTACCATCCTAATCAGCCTTTGATGAATCTTAACCATTCAGAACACTAAGTGAGAAGACCCTGTCTGCTTCTTATCTCAAAGGAAGAAATGGAGATACTTGCTAACCTAAACAGACCAGAGATGATCTCTGTCATAGACTGAGCAGCACTGATTTTTGACAATTAATGATGAGCAGTCAGGTTTGTAATTCCTTCAGTGGTTTTTTGGCAGTTTTGTGGGATTTTATCTACTTAGGCCTGGTGGGAAAGAGAAGATTGGCAGACACCTAGTTGTCAAGCAGTAATTGGGGAGAAATCTGAGTAAACTGTCAAAATACGGTTTTGAAAAAAAAAGTTTTAATCAAAGATGCAAAAGGAGAGTGCATACCACACACCTAAAACACTTCCTGAAGTGCCAGGTCCCGGTCAGTGTATGACACCTTTTTAATATAGTGCTATTGTCGGTGCAGGACACAAAACAAGCTATTAAAACACACAAAAGACAGAAAATGAGCCAAAATGATGAAATGAAAGAATTCTCCTTAAAAGAAATTCAGGAAGAAATGACAGCCAGAGGATTGCTCAAAACAGATACAAACAATATATCTGAGTAAGAATTTAGAATAATAGTCCTAAGACTAATAGCTGGGCTCAAAAAAGCATAGACAGAAAAGAATCTATTGCTACAGAGATCAAGGACCTAAGAAATAGTCATGATGAATTAAGAAATAATGTAAATGAGATGGAAAATAAACTAGATGGGTGACAGCAAGAATGGAGAAGCAGAGGAAATAGGTGAAATAGAAGATAAAATTATAGACAATGATGAAGCTGAGAAAAGGAGAGAAAGTAAATTACTAGACCATGAGAGGGGAATTAGAGACCTAAGTGATTCAATGAAATAAAATAATATCTGTATCCTAGGAGTTCCAGAAGAAGAGAGAAAGGGAAGCAGGTTTATTTGAACAAATTATAGCTGAGAACTTCCCTAATCTGGGGAAGGACACAGACATCCAAGTCCAAGAGGCACAGAGAACTCTCTTCAAAATAAAAAAAACAACAACAGGTCAACACCATGACCTACCACAGTAAAACTGACAAAATACAAAGAAAAAGTGAGCATTCTGAAAGCAGCTAGAGGCAAATATGCCTTAGCCTACAAGGCTAGACACATAAGGGTAGTTACAGACTGTCCGCTGAAACTTGGCAGGCCAGAAGGCAGTGGCAGGAAATACTCAATGTGCTGAATAGGAAAAATATGCAGCCAAAAATCCTTTATCCAGCAAGGCTGTCATTCAGAATAGAAAGAGATAAAGGCCTTCCTAGATAAACAAAAACTAAAGGAGCTGATGACCACAAAACTAGCCCTGTAGGAGTTCCTAAGGGGGACTCTGTGAGTGGAAAGCAGGGGACTACAAAGGTCCAGAGATATTACCACAAGCACAAAACCTACACATAACAATGACAGTAAGTCCATAATGTTTCAGTAATCACTCTGAATGCAAATAGACTAAATGTCCTAGTCAAAAGACACAGGGTATCAGAATGGATTCAAAATATATATATAAACAGGATCCATCTATATACTGCCTACAAGACACTCATTTTAGACCTGAGGACACCTGCAGATTGTGAGGGGATGAGGAATCATCTGTCATGTTACTGGATGTCAAAAGAAACCTGGAGTAGCCATACTTGTATCAGACAAACTAGATTTTAAAGTAAAGACTGTAACAAGAGATGAAGAAGGGCATTATATCATAATTACGGGGTCTATCCATCAAGAAGAGCTAACAATTATAAATGTTTATGCCCCCAATGTGAAAGCACCCAAATATATAAATCAATTCATCACAAACATAAATAAATGTATAGACAATAATACAGTAATTGTAGGGGACTTTAATACTCCACTTACAGCAATGGACAAATCATCCAGGCAGAAAATCAATAAGGAAACAACATCTCTGAATGACACATTGGACCAGATGGACTTAAAAGATATATTCAGAACATTTCATACAAAAGTAGTAGAATACACATTCTTCTCAAGTGCATATGGAACATTCTAAAAAATAGATCACATTCTGGGTCACAAAACAGCCCTTAATAAAATATAAAAGGATTGCTATCATACCATGCATATTTTTAGATCACAGCGTTATGAAATTTGAAATCAACCACAAGAAAACATTTGGAAAGCCTCCATATACATAGAGATTAAAGAACATCTTACTAAAGAATGAATGGGTCAACCATGAAATTAAAGAAGGAATTAAAAAATCTATGGAAGCAAATGAAAATGAAAACATGATGGTCCAAATACTTTGGGATGCAGCAAAGGCAGTCCTAAGAAGAAAACACATTGCCATCCAGGCCTGTCTCAAGAAGCAAGAAACATCCCAAATACAGAACCTATTCTCACACCTAAAAAAAAAATTAGAAACACAGCAGCAAAGCAAGTCCAAAGCCAGCAGAACAAGAGAAACAAAAAAGATTAGAGCAGAAATAAGCAATATAGAATAAAAAAAAAAAAAAAACACACAGTAAAATAGATCATTGAATCTAAAAGTTGGTTTTTTTGGAAGAATAGACAATTGATAAACTCCTAGCCAGACTTCTCAAAAAGAAAAGAGAACCCAAATAGATAAAAGCACAAATTAAAGAGGAGAGATCACAACCAACACCCAGAAATACAAATGATTATTAGATAATACTATAAAAAATTATATGCCAACAAACTGGACAATCTGGAAAAAATAGACAAATCCATAGACACCTACACACTACCAAAACTCAGAATTGAAGAAAAAAATTTGAACAGTCCCAGAACCAGTGAAGAAAATGAATCAGTTATCAAAAATCTCCCAACAAATAAGAGCCCTGGGTCAGATGGCTTCACAAGGGAATTCTCCTAGACATTTAAAGCAGAGTGAACACCTATTCTTCTCAAGGTATTCCAAAAAACAAAAATGGAAGGAAAGCTTTCAGACTCGTTCTATGAAGCCAGCATTACCACGATTCCCAAACCAAAGACCCCACCTAAAAGGAGAATTACAGGTCATCTCTCTGATGAACATGGATGCAAAAATTCTCAATAAAATTCTAGCAAATCAAATTCACCAGCATATTAAAATAATCATTCACTATGATCAAGTGGGATTCATTTCTGGACTGCAGAGCTGATTCAGGATTCACAAATAAGTGTGATACATCACATTAATAGAAGAAAGGATAAGAACCATATGATCTTGTCAATAGATGCAGAAAAAGCATTTGATAAAATACAGCATCTTTTCATTATAAAATCCTTTAAGAAAGAACATACCTTAACATCATAAAAGCCATAAATAAAAGGCCGAAAGCTAATATCATCAAGACCAGAACATGATATGGATGTCCACTCTCACCACTGTTTAACACAGTGTTGGAAATCCTAGCCTCAGCAATCAGACAACAAAATAAAATAAAAGCATCCAAATGGGCAAAGAAGAAATCAAACTTTCACTTTTCGCAGATGACATGATACTCTGCGTGGAAAACTTGAAAGACTCCACCCAAAAACTGCTAGAACTAATGCATGAATTCAGCAAAGTCACAGGATATAAAATCAATGTACAGAAATCACTTGCATTTCTATACATCAATAATGAAGCAACAGAAAGAAATCAAGGAATTGATCCTATTTACAATTGCACCAAGAACCACAAAATACTTAGGAATAAACCTAGCCCACGAGGTAAAAGATATGTACACTGAAACCTATAGCAAACTTATGAAACAAATTGAAAAGACACAAAGAAATGGAAGAACATTCCATGCTCATGGATTAGAAGAATAAATATCGTTAAAATGTCGATACTACCAAACACAATCTACAATATTCAATGCAATTCCAATCAAACGGCACCAGAATTCTTCAGAGAGCTAGAGCAAACAATCCTAAAATTTGTATGGAACCACAAATGACCCTGAACAGTCAAAGTAATGTTGAAAAAGAAAACCAAAACTGGAGACACAAGTCCCAGACTTCAACCTGTATAACAAAGCTGTAATCATCAAGACAGTATGGTACTGGCACAAAAACCGATAAAATAGATGAATGGAATAGAATCGAGAACCCAGAAATGGTCCCACAAAAGTATGGCCAACTAATCTTTGACGAAGCAGGAAAGAATATCCAATGGAAAAAAGTCTCTTTAGCAGCTGGTGCTGTGAGAACTGGACAGCAACATGAAAAAAATGAAGCTGGACTACTTTCTCACACCATACACAAAAATAAACTCAAAATGGATGAAAGACCTACATGTGAGACAGATAACCATTAAAATACTAAAGAAGAGGGGCGCCTGGGTGGCTTAGTCGGTTAAGCGTCCGGCTTTCGCTTAGGTCATGATCTCGCGGTTCGTGGGTTCGAGCCCGGCGTCGGGCTCTGTGCTGACTGCCAGCTCAGAGCCTGGAGCCTGTTTCGGAGTCTGTGTCTCCCTCTCTCTCTGACCCTCCCCTGTTCACGCTGTCTCTCTCTATCCTAGAAATAAATAAAAAATATATATATAAAAAAATACTAAAGGAGAAAACAGGTAACACCGTCATTGACCTTAGCTACAGCAACTTCTTACTTGACATGTCTCTGAAGGGAAATAAAAGCAAAAATGAACTACTAGGACCTCATAAAGATAAAAAGCTTTTGCACAGCAAAGGAAATAATCAATAAAGCTAAAGGGCAACCAACAGAATGGGAGAAGACATTTTCAAATGACATATCAGATAAAGGGTTAGTATTCAACATCTGTAAAGACCTTACAAAACTCAACATCCAAAAAACATATAATCCAGTGAAGAAACGGGCAGAAGAAATGAATAGGCACTTTTCCAAACATCTCCAGATGGCTAACAGACACGTGAAAATATGCTCAACATCGCTTATCATCAGGGAAATACAAATCAAAACCACACTGAGATACCATCTCACACTGGTCAGAGTGGCTAAAATTAACAACTCGGGAAACAACAGATGCTGGTGAGGATGTGGAGAAAGGGGAACTCTTTTACACTGTTGGTGGGAATGCAAACTGGTGCAGCCATTCTGGAAAACAGTGTGGAAGTGCTTCAAAATAGAATTAGCTTATGACCCAGCAGTAGCACAACTAGGAACTTATCCAAACGTTACAGGAGTGATGATTCACAGGGGCACATGTACCCCAGTGTTTATAGTAGTGCTATCAAAAATAGCTAAATTACAGGATTATGGAAAGAGCCTGAATGTCCATCAACACGAATGGATAAAAATGTGGTATATATATATTACCCACACACAATGGAATAGTACTCTGTGACGATAAAGAATGAAATCGTACCATTTGCAGCAACGTGGATAGAACTGGAGGGCATTATGCTAAGACAGAGAAAGATAGATATCATATGTTTTAATTCGTATGTGGAATTCAAGAAACTTAGAAAAGCATAGGGGAAGGGAAGGAAAAATAAATTTCAGAGAGGGAAGCAAACCATAAGAGACTCATAAATACAGAAAACAAACAGGGTTGATGGGGGTGGGGGTCTGGGAGGTAGGGAAAATGAATGATGGCATTGAGGAGGGCACTTGGGATGAGTACTAGGTTTTTATATAAGTGATGAATCGAGAATCTACTCCTGAAGTCAAGATGACAACACTGTAGTTTAGCTAGCTGGACAATAAATTATTTTTAAAAAAGGAAAAAAGTTTTCATCAACCTTAATAAATTATCCCTTGGCTTCGTTTTCACTTTTGTCATAATTTTCAGTCTTTCTTTTTTGTTCATGGAAATCCTGAAAAATAAGCCAATCATTTTGAACACCTCATCAACACCTTTGTCTTATCGCTTGTAAAATTTTATTTCTAGGGATCTAACCAAGTCCTCTTTAACAAGTTTTATTCTGCATACTCAGGGATAATTGAAAGACTCAGGAGAAGGCTTCCTGGCTACAAATTGACTAGGGATTATTACAATACTGTCAAGCCCAGTCATCTACAGTATCAGTGATATTATAAGTACTCCAGGTTTTACTGAAATTTCCAGGTAGGATATAGAAAGTCACCTATAAACCATGATTGAAAGACACTCTAGGCTGCACTTGTTTTTTAAGCCATTGTCTTTCCCTAGAATGGCTATTCTGTCCTATTATATAAGTTTCATTTGATTCACAAGGCCCATTTACTCAATGAATATTTGCTGAATACCTACATTATGGCAGATAATGTTTTAGGCAATAGACAAATAATAATAAACAAGATAACATGAAGAGTTCTGTTGTCATGAATCTTATATATGAAAAAAATAAGCAAACAACGGAATTTTAGGTGAAAAGGAGAAAATGGTATCTGTGGTAGAGAAGAGGTCTGTTTTCATCACAGGAGTCAAAGAAAGCTATTCTGAGGTCACATTTGAGCAGAGAACTGAAAGAGGAGTGAAGCATGTAGTCTAAAGAATGTTCCATGTGTAGAGTACCTAAGGTAAGTCCTAATACGATTGAAAATCAGCAAGAGCTAATTCAACATTTCAACAGTGAGAGCTAATTCAAATTTCAACAGCTAATTCAACAGTGAGAAACTCTGATTCACCCATCTCACAATGACCAAATTATTTTTTTAATTTATTTTTATTTATTTTTTTAATGTTTTATTTATTTCTAGGAGAGAGAGAGAGAGAGAGCGTGAGCAGGGGAGGGTCAGAGAGAGAGGGAGTCACAGACTGAAACAGGCTCCAGGCTCCGAGCTGGCTGTCAGCACAGAGCCTGACGCGGGGCTCGAACCCATGAACGCGAGATCATGACCCAAGCGAAAGTCGGACGCTTAACCGACTAAGCCACCCAGGCGCCCCAGCACAATGACCAAATTCTTATAATAGCACTTGTCTGTGTCATTCATTTGGCACCAAATGTAGGTTCATTATAATACTAGCTATCTTTGAGAACTTGAGATGCTTGCTCACCACTTTAGATTCAGCTACTTTCTCCCAGGAACTTGTGCCTCTTGATACACTCAAAACCAAAAATAGTACTCTCATACAATATTCATTAAACACTCATGATGACCATAATCTGATGTAATGACCTGCAGTATTGTCATGCCCTCAAAGAGCTTATCAACTCTTGACTTATAGAGTTGGGCTAAGAGCAGTGAGAGGAACTGGCTATCTGGGGAAAAAAAAAAAAAAAGTACCCAATAAACGTATGTTGGTTTTGAACTTTTGTTTAGGTTTATTTTGTAATGATTTGATAATTTTATAAATGTGTTCACAATTAAAACAGTACACTTAATTGGAATTACAGTTAAAGTGAATCACCGTTAGTTGCTGAAACATGGTTTTTGTGACAGCCATTTAGCATTAAAATGGTTTTTCTGGGACTAAAACAATACAAACTTCATAACTATGGCTTATAATTAGCCTTGCTTTTTGTCATATAACAAAGACAGAAATCAAGGCCTATGATGCTAGTTTTTTACACCATTGCTATTTTATTTAAGCTGAGATAACACATTGACAGATTATTCACAATGCAGAAGTGTGTTACTGCAATATTGGAATCCTAATAGTGGTTGTAAAATTTCATGGTTTAAGAAAATGATACAACCCCATAGATACATGTTATAAAGAAGAATATGAGGTTTGAAATTAAAAGGTGAAGCATTTGTATATTGCCTTTTAAAAGTGCTGATCATACACCATCAACTTTGAAGTAAAAATACTATAATTTTGGCTTTGTTCTGAGTTAGAAAAGTAACTCCCTATGATAATATTATTCTAAAGTTGTTTTACTTCTGCATGTATCCAAAGAAACAACCTGGTGATTTTCAAGTTGTGTGTGTGTGTGTGTGTGTGTGTGTGTGTGTGTGTGTGTGTTGATTGATCTACAATATTGTATTAGTTTCAGGTATACAACATAATGATTCAATATTTACATACATTAAGAAATGGTCACCACAATATGTCTAGTTATCCATTTTCCACATCTTTACCAACACTGGTTATTATCAAAAGGACAAGAAACAACAATTTTGACAGGTATGAGCTGATATCTCATGGTGACTTACATTTCCCTGATGGTTAGTGATGTGGAAGATTTTTCATGTGCCAGTTGGCCATCTACATGTCTGGGAAAATGTCTATTCAGCTCTTTTGCCCATTTTTAATTGGATTTTTTATATTGAGTTTTAGGAGTTCTTTACATTTTTTGGATGTTAACCCCTTATCAATTATAGCATTTCCAAGTATCTTCTCTTACCCATTTGGGAGAAGGTTGCCCTTTCATTTTGCTCATGATGGTTTCCTTCACTGTAAAAGCTTTTTAGTTTGATGTAGTTCTATTTGTTTATTGTTATTGCTTTTGTTGTCCTTGCCTGAAGTGACAGATCCAAAAATATTAAGACCAATGTGAAACCTACTATTTATGTTCTAGGAGTTCTGTGATTTCAGATCTTATATTTTAGTCTTTAATCTATTTTGAGTTTATATATATATGATGTAAGAAAGTGGTCCAGTTTTCCCAGCATCATTTATTGAAGAGACTGTCTTTTCCCTCATTGTATGTTTTTGACTCCATTATTATAGATTAATTGATGATATAAACATGAGTTCATTTCTGGGCTTTGTATTCTGTTCCATTAATCTATGTATTGGTTTTTGTGCCAGTACCAAATTGTTTTGAAATCCAGGAACAAGACACTTTCAGCTTTGTTCTTCTTTCTCAACATTTCTTTGGCTACTGTAGGTCTTTTATGGTTCTATACAAATTTTAGGATTATTTGCCCTAGTTCTGTGAAAAATGCCATTGGTGTTTTGATAGAGATTGCACTGAATTTGTAGATTGAGTTAGGTAATGTGGACATTTTAACCATATTCTTTTAATCCATGAGCACAGTATACCTTACCATTCATTTGTGTCATTTTCAACTTCTTTCATCAATGCATTACAGTTTGAGTCTAGATCTTTTACCTTCTTGGTTAAATTTGTCCCTAGGCATTTTATTCCTTTTGATGTGACTTTTTAATGGGCTCTTTTCTTAAATTCTCTTTCTGATGATAGTTTATTATTAGTGTGTAGAAATGCAACAGATTTCTGTATATTAATTTTATGTCCTGTACCTATACTGAATTCACATAATAGTTTTAATAGTTTTTGGTTTTGTTTTGGTGTAATCCTTAGGAGTATTTTTTTTTTAATGTGTTTTATTTATTTCTAGGCGAGAGAGAGACAGCATGAGCAGGGGAGGGTCAGAGAGAGAGGGAGTCACAGACTGAAACAGGCTCCAGGCTCTGAGCTGGCAGTCAGCACAGAGCCCCACACGGGGCTCGAACCCACGAACTGCAGGATCATGACCTAAGCGAAAGTCGGACGCTTAACCGACTAAGCCGGAGTATTTTTTTTTTTTTATGTATAGTAACCTGTTATCTGCTAATAGTGACTTTTTCCTTTCCAATTTGGATGCGTTTTATTATTTTTTTGTTGGCTCACTGCTGGGACTAGGACTTCCAATATTATGTTGAATAAAATAGGTGAGCGTGAACATCCTTGTCTTGTTTTTGACCTTAGGGGGAAAGCTTTCAACTCTTCACCACTAAGTGTGATAGCTGTGAGTTTGTCATATATAGACTTTATTATGTTCAGGAATACTCCCTCTATATCCACTTTGTGAAGAATTTTATCATGAATGGATGTTGTACTTTGCCAAATGGTTTTTCTAATTTTATTTAGATGATTGTAGGATTGTTATTCTTCATTTTGTTAAAATGGTGTGTGTTCATTGATTTGCAGATATTGAACCTGGCTTGCATCCCTGGAATAAATCACACTCGACATGGAGTATGATCCTTTTAATGTATTGTGGAGTTCCATTTGCTAATATTTTGTGGCTAAATTTTGCATCTATGTTAATCAGGGAGATTAGCCCACAATTGTTTTTTTGTATGGTCTTTGGTTTAGATACTGGGGTACAGCTGGCTTCACAGAATGAGCTTGGAAGCATTCCTTCCTCTTCAAATTTTTTGGAATAGTTTGAGGATAGGTGTTGGCCCTTTAAATGTTTGGTAGTATTTACATGTGTAGCTGTCTGGTCCTGGACTTTTGTTTTGGAGTTTTTTGATTACTGATTCAATTTTGTTACTAGTAATCCTGTTACTAGAAATCATTCTGTTCAAAATTTCTATTTCTTCCTGATTAGTCTTGGTAGATTTTATGTTTTTAGGAATCTACCCATTTCTCCTAGTTTGTCCAATTTGTTAGCATATAATTGTTTATAGTAGTTTTTAAATGATCTTTTGTATTTCTGTGGTATTAGTTGTAACTTCTCTTTCATTTCTAACTTTATTTGTTCCCCCCCTTTCTTTTGACTCTGGCTAAATGTTTATCAATTTGTTTATCTTTTCAAAGGACCAGTTCTTAGTTTCATTAAACTTTTCTATTTTTAAAACCTCTGTTATTTATTTCTGCTTCGACTTTTATTTCCTTCCTTCTAACTTTGGTCTTTGTTCTTTTTCTAGTTCCTTTAGATGTAAGATTAGATTGTTTATTTGAAATTTTTTTGTTTGTTTGTTATTTAAGGTGGGCTTCTATCATTATAATCTTAGAACTGTGTTTGCTGTGTTCCATAGACTTTGGAGTATTGTTTTCAATTTTTTTCGTCTCATGGTATGTTTTTATTTCCTTTGATTTCTTCACTGACCCAATGATTGTTTAGTAGAGTGTTGTTTAGTCTCTGGTTTTTTTTGTTTGTTTGTTTGTTTTTGTTTTTCAGTTTTCTTCTTAGAGTTGATTTTTAGTTTTATACTGTTGTAGTCAGAAAAGGTGTTATGATTTTAATCTTAAATTTTTGAGACTTGTTTTTGTGGCATAATATGTGATTTATCCTGACAATTTGTTGTTTAAAAAGGTAGTTTGATGTTATAAAGAGAAAACACTGATTCTGATCTCAGGAATCTAGATTAGAATCATGGCTCTACTGCTTAATAGTTGTGCAAACTTGGGTAAACCACTTCCTCAGTATTCTTATCTCCTAAGTGGAAATGGCATCTTTCCTACATACCTTCAAAACTTTCAGTTTCTTTGATCATTGTCAGTTTTCAACCTTGTTAGGCAGTATTAAAAATTAAAGTTCATGTAGTTCAAATGGATCAATCAAATGTTATGGGGTGTAATATTTTATGTAATAAAATTATTTTTAACATTCTACTGCTATGTGAAGTAAAACTAATGGTCATCTTTTCAACTTCATCTTTAAGAGTTTTTAAAATTTTCTATTGAAATATAATTGACATGTGACATTAGTTTCAGGCATACAATGTAATAATTTGATATCTGTATATAATATGAAATCACAGTAAGTCTAGTTAATATCTGTCACCATTCATAGTTAACGTTTTTTTTTTCTTGTGGAGAACTTTCAAGTTCTTTAAAATGTTTTATTTCTCAGAGAGGGAGAGAGACAGCATAAGCAGGGGAGGGTCCGAGAGAGAGGGAGATACAGAATCTGAAACAGGCTCCAGGCTCTGAGCTGGCTGTCAGCACAGAGCCCAGTGCGGGGCTCGAACCCACAAACCATGAGATCATGACCTGAGCTGAAGTCGGACGTTTAACCAACTGAGCCACCCAGGCGCCCCAAGAACTTTCAAGTTCTATTCTCTTAGCAACTAACAAATATAGAATGCAGTTTACTAACTATAGTTGTCATGCTGTATATTACATCTCCATGACTTATGTTGTAATGAAATTTGTACCTTTTTACTGCCTTCACCCATTTTGACACTCCTCCCCTGCCATATACACATGCAACTACCAGTCTGTTCTCTGTACCTATGAGCTTATTTTTTTAAGATTCCACATAAAAGAGAGATCATATGGTATTTGCCTTTTTCTAATAGCATTATGCCTTCAAGGTCCATTCATTTAGTCACAAGTGCCAAGATTTCATTCTTTTTTTATAGTTGATTAACACTTCTCTGTGTGTGTGTGTGTGTCCCTTATTCATTCATTCATTGGTGGACACTTAGGTTGTTTCCATGTCTCAGCTATTGTAAATAATGATTCAGTGAAGATGAGTAGCATATATCTTTTCAAATCGGTGTTTTCATTTTTTAAGACAAATACACATGAGTGGAATTGCTGGATCATATGGTAGTTCTATTCTGAATTCTTTGAAGAAATCCCACACTATTTTCCATAGTGGTTGCACCAATTTGCATTTGTACCAGCAGTGCACAAGGGTTCTCTTTTCTCAACATGAATACCTGTACTTGTTATTTCTTATCTTTTTGATACCAGCCATTCTTATATGTATGAAGTATCTCTCTGTGGATTTGCATTTCCCTGATGTTTAGTGATGTTGAGCATAACTTCAGGTACCTGTTGGCTATCTGTATGTCTTGTTTGGAAAAATGTCTATTCAGATCCTCTGCCCATTTTTTTTAATTCAATTTTTTTGTAGTTGTAGAATTTATGTTTTGAATAGTAGTTTTTTTTATTAAACATTTTTTAAATGTTTTCTTTATTTCTAGGAGAGAGAAAGAGAGACAGCGTGAGCAGGGGAGGGTCAGAGAGAGAGGGAGTCACAGACTGAAACAGGCTCCAGGCTCTGAGCTGGCTGTCAGCACAGAGCCCGACGCGGGGCTTGAACCCACGAACCGTGAGATCATGACCGAAGCGAAAGTCGGACGCTTAACCGATTAAGCCACGCAAGCACCCCTTGAATAGTAGTTCTGTATCAGATATGTGATTTGCAAATATTTTCTCCCATTCAGTTCATTGCCTTTCCATTTTGTTGTACGGTAGCTTTTTTTTTTTTTTAAGCTACTTTAGCTTCCTTGGTTGTGCAGCTGCTTTTTAGTTTGACGTAGTCCCACTCGTTTTTATTTTGTCTCCTTTGCTTTTGGTGTCAGATCAAAAACTCACTGACAAAACTGATGTCACTGAGATTACTGCCATTACTTTCTTAGAGTTTTATGCTTTTAGGTCTTCAAGTCTTTAATCATTTTGAGTAAATTTTTGTGTGTGATGTAAGAGGTGTTTTTGTGTGTGTGAAAGAAAACTTTTTTAAAGTGGGCTCTGGGAACTGAGGATGAGTCCCTTTCAGTGTCCTAGTGGTGATTTTGTCCTTTTCAGTGATGTGACCAATGACTCCCATGTCTGACACTGCATTCTAGTCCATAGCTTTCAGCATAGCTTGTAATATGGATTCAAACAGGTGCTCTAGATTCATGTTTGTCTCCCAAAGGGACTCCTATATCCCATACATTTGTTTATTGCATGTGTTGCTGACCACAAAGTTGTCAGTCACCATCGGGTAGCTGATGAGATCTAGAGGGTACTGAAGGGCCTAAAGATCTCTGGGACCAACTGGGCAATTACTGGCTCAGTGTAGTACTAGCCAAACTACTTCTCAGAAAGGAGGTTGCCTACTATGTTCATGAGGGTTTCAGGCTTGATCTGCCAGCCATACTTTAGCTCATATAGGTTCATCCAGAACTTGAGGTGCAAGGCAGTAGACTGGACATTCATGGTGAGTCCAGCCAATCTGATATACAGCCAGTCAGCCATGGGAAAGATGTTCTGGAAGTCTGTGGTCACCACCTGGACTAATAATTGTATTATTTCCTCCCTTTGCTTTATTTTTTGAGGTGTAATTAACATAAAATGTTTTATTAGTTTTAGGTGTATAACACTGGTTTAAGAATTCTATACATTACTCAATACTTACCATGATCATTGTAGTCACGATCTGTCACCATACAATGTTATTACAATATTATTGGCTATATTCCCAATGCTCTACTTTTCATCTCCATGACTTATGTATTTTATAACTGGAAATTTGTACCTCTTGATCTCCTTTATTTCACCCAACCCCTCTTCTCTGGCAGCCACCAGTTCTGTGTATTTAACAGTCCTGCTTGTTTGTTCATTTGTTTTGTTTCTTAGGTTCTACATATAAATAAAATCATATGGTATTTGTCTTTTTCTGTCTGACTTGTTTCACCAAATGTAATACCCTCTAGGTCCATCTATGCTGTCACAAATGACAAGGCCTCACCTTTTCTTTTAATTTAAAAAAAAATCATTTATTATGGAGAGACAGAAATAGCATGGGCATGGGAAGGGCAGAGAGAGGGAGACACAGAATCTGAAGCAGGCTCCAGGTTCCCAGCTGTCAGCACAGAGAACGATGTGGGGATCGAACCCATGAACCGTGAAATCATGGCCTGAGCTGAAGTCAGACGCTTTTTTTGGGCTCCATACAAGCTTTAGTGTAATTTTCGTTCCGTGAAAAGTGCTCTTGGTGTTTTAATAAAGATTGTACTGAATTTGCAGATAGCTTTGGGCATTGTGGACATATTAACAGTATTAATTCTTCTTAAATACATTGGCATGGAATATATTTCCATTTGTTTGTGTCATCTACAAAATTTCCATCAGTATTTTATGGTTTTCAGAGTATGGATTTTTCACCTCCTTGATTACATTTATTCCTCGGTATTTTATACTTTGTGGTGCAACTGTAAATGTTTTTTTTTTCTTAATTTCTTTTTCTGCGACTTTGTTATTAGTGTATAGAAATGCAACAGATTATTTTGTATTCTCCAAATTTACTGAATACTTTTATTATTTCTAATAGTTTTTAAGTGGAATCTTTAGGTTTTTATATAGAGCGTATCATGTCATTTACAAAGAGTGACAATTTTACTTTTTTCTTTTTAAGAAAAAGCATTTTTATTTTTCTTGTCTGATTGCCACAGCTAGGATTTCTAGTGCTATGTTGAATAAAAGTGATGAGAGTGGACAGACATCCTTTTCTTGCTCCTAATCTTGGAGGAAAAGCTTTCAGTTTTTCACCTTTGGGTATGATATTAGCTGTAAGTTTTTCATATATGACCTTTATTATGTGGAGCTATGTTCCCTTTAACTTGACTGTTGAGCAACCATCATGAATGAATGTATTTTGTCAAATGCTTTTTCTGCATCTATTGAGATGATCATATAGTTTTTTAACCTTTTGTTAATGTGATATATCACATCAATTGATTTGTGAATACTAAACCATCCCTGGAATAAATCCTACTTGATTGTGGTGAATGATTTAAAAATGTATTGCTGAATTCAGTTGATAAATGTTGAGGATTTTTGCATCTCAGTTCATCAGAGATATTGATATTGGTCTGGTTTTCTAAGTTCATTTATTTACTTAGAGAGAGAGCAAGAGAGAGAGAGAATGAACATTAGTAGGGGAGGGAAAGAGAATGAGGGAGAGAGAGAATTCGGGTCAACACAGAGTCAGATGTGGGGCTCAATCTCATGAACTATGAGATAATGACCTGAGCCAAAAGCAAGAGTTGGACACTTAACTGAGCCACTTAGGTGCCCCAGCCTGTAGGGGTTTGTCTGTTTGTTTAATAATGCCTGTCTGGTTTTGGTATTAGGATAGTTGGCTTTGTAGAATAAAGTTGGAAATTTTCCTTCCTCTTAATTTTTGGAATAGCTTGAGAAAAATAGATATTAATTCTTCTTTAAATGTTTGGCAGGACTTTGTTGGGAGTTTTTTGAGTACTGTTCAATTACGTAACATGTAGTCAGTCTGTTAAAATTTTCTGTTTCTTCCTGATTTAGTTTTGGAAGAGTCTATACTTCTAAGAATTTATCCTTTTTTTTTTTTTTTTGTAGGTTGACAAATTTGTTGACATAAATTTTATAATATTCTCATATAATTCCTTGTATTTCTGTGGTATAGGTTATTTTCTCTTTTTTGTTTATGATTTTGAGTACTCTTTAAATTTTTTCATGTTTATTTTTGATTTTTAAAGTTTATTTTCAGAGAGAGAGAGAGAGAAAGAATGGGAAAGGGGCAGAGATAGAGGAGTGAGAATCCCAAGCAGGCTCCACACTTTCAGCAAGGAGTCTGATACAGGGCTCTAACTCATGAACTGTGACATCATGATCTGAGATGAAGTCAGATGCTTAACCAACTGAGCCACCCAGGTGCCCCAAATGTTTATTTTTGAGAGAGAGAGTGCACATGTGAGAGCAGAGTAGGGGCAGAGAGAGAGGAAGACCTGAGCAAGCTCAGGCTCTGAGCTGTTAGCATAGAGCCTGGCATGGGTCTGGATTCACAAACCACAAGATATGACCTGAGCTGAAGTCAGATGTTTAATGGACTGAGCCATTCACGTGCCCTACGTCCTCTTTTTTCCTTGATGAGTTTGGATGAAGGTTTATCAATTTAGTTTATCTTTTCAAAGAACCAGCTCCCGGCTTCATTGATCTTCTCTCTCTATATATATATTTTAGTCTCTATTTCATTTATTTCAACTCTTAATTTTCCTTCCTTGTAATAGCTTTGGTCTTTGTTAGTTCTTCTTTTCTGAACGCTTTAGGTGTAAGATAAGGTGTTTGAGATTTTTTTTTTTTTTTTATATAGGTAGGCCCATATCATGATAAGCTTTCCTCTTAGAATTGCTTTTGCTGCATCTCCAAGATTTCAGGCCATTCTGTTATTTTTTTGTAAATTTCCTTTCTTATTCATGGTTAACTCGTTCATTGTTTAGTAGCTTGTTTAGCCTCCATGTCTTTGTTTTCCAGGTTTTCTTGTAATTGATTTCTAGTTTCATACCATTGTGGATGGAAAAGTTGCTTAATATGACTGCAATCTTCTTAAATTTACTGAGACTTTTTTGTGGTCTTACATGTAATCTATCCTGGAGAATGTTCCATACACACTTGGAAAGAATGTGTATTCACTATATTTGGATGGAATATTCTGAATATATCTGTTAGGTCTATCTGGTCTAATGTGCCATTCAAAGACAGTTTCCTTGTTAATTTTCTGTCTGAATGATCTATTAATGTAAATGGGTTGTTAAAGTCCTCTACTACTACTGTATTACTATCAATTTCTCCTTTTATGTCTGTTAATATTTGCTTTATGTATTTAGGTGCTCTTATGTAAGATACATGGATATTTATAACCATTATATCCTCCTATTATATTGATCCCTTATTATATAGTGTGTTTTTATTTTGTCTCTTATTACAGTCTTTGTTTTAAAGTATATTTTTTCTAAGGATTGTTGCCCTGACTTTCTTCTTTATTTTTCCCTTCAATTTGCATGGTATATTTTTCTAGCCCTTCACTTTCAGCCTGTCAGTCTTTAGGTCTTAACTGAGTCTCTTCTAGGCAGCATAAACACATTTAATTTCTTAAATCTAGTCAGTCCCCCTAGGTCTTTTGATTACAGCATTTAGTCCATTTACATTTAAAGTAGTTATTAATAGGTATGCACATATTGCCATTTTGTTATTTGTTTCCTGGTTGTTTTTGTAGTTCTTCTAGGTTTCCTTCTTTTTCTATTGCTCTCCCTTGTGGTTTGATGGATTTCTTTAGTGTTATGCTTTGATGCATTTCTATTTTTTGTGTATCTATTATAGGTTTTTGACTTGGGTTACCATCAGATTCAATTATAACATCTTTTGTGTACAGCAGTCTATGTTAAGTTGATGGTTGCTTAAGTTTGAACACATTCTAATGGCATGACTTTTTAGTCCCTCCTCCATGTTTTATGTATTTGTTGTTATGTTTTGTAACTATTTTTTTTTTTTCTAGGAGAGAGAGAGAAAGCATGAGCAGGGGAGGGTCAGAGAGAGAGGGAGACACAGACTCTGAAACAGGCTCCAGGCTCTGAGCTGGCAGTCAGCATAGAGCCTGACGCGGGGCTCGAACCCACGAACCACAAGATCACGACCTAAGTGAAAGTCAGATGCTTAACAGACTAAGCCACCCAGGCGCCCCATGTTTTATAACTTTTTATTTTGTGTATCATATCCCTCAACTGTGTGTGTGTGTGTGTAACTGATTTTACTACTTTTGTTTTACTACTTTTGTTTTAATTCCATACTAGCTTTATAAGTGATTACCTTTACTACATGTTTGCTTTTAGTCATGAATTTTTTTCCTCTCATAATTTTTTTTTTTTAGTCCTTATTATGGCCTTTTCTACTCAAAGAATTCACTTTAACATTTCTTATAAGGATAGTTTAGTGATGATCAACTCCTTTGTGTGACTGGGAAACTCTTTATCTCTCCTTTTATTCTGAATGATAACCTTGCTGGGTAAAGTATTCTTAGTTGCAGGGAATTTTTTCCTTTAGGTATTTTGAATATATCATGCCACTCTATTCTGGCCTGCAAAGCTTCTGCTGAGAAATAAGCTAATTGCTTTATGGGTTTTCCCTTGTATGTAACTATTTTCTCTTCTGCTTTAAAAATTCCCTCTTTATGATTGCTTTTTGCCATTTTGATTATTTTGTGTCTTGGTGTGGACCTCCTTGGGTTCATCTTGTTAGGGACGCTCTATGATTCCTGGATCTGAATAGCTGTTTCTTTCCCCAGATTTGGTAAATTTTCAGTATTTCTTCAAATAAGTTTTCTGCGCCCTGCTCTTTCTTCTTCTGGGATCCCTATAACACAAAGGTTATTATGCTTAATGATGTTGCAGAGTTCCTCTTAACATATTCCCATTTTAAAATATTTTTCCCTTTTTGCTGTTAGCTTCGTTGCTTTCAATTATCCTGTCCTTCAGATTGCTGATTCATTCCTCTGCATCTTCTAATCTGCTGTTATTTCCTCTAGTGCATTTTTATTATTGAATTCTTCATCTGTTACTTTTTTGTTTTCTACTTGAAGTTCTCGTTGAGTTAGTCCATTCTTTCCTCAAGTCCAGACTCTATGACCATTACTTTGAATTCTTTACCAGGAATATTGCTTATCTCAGTTTTTAGTTTGTTCCTTGTATAGTCTTATTCTTTCAGTTGGTACATGTTCCTCTATCTCATTTGCTTAACTTTGTTTGTTTCTATGTATTAGGAAAGTCAGCCACATCTCCTTGTCATGAAAGTAGTGGCCTTGTGTAGAAGAGGTTCTGTGCTGGCCTGTAAAACGATCATCCCTAGTCACCAGAACTGAGAGCTGCAGTGGTGTCTCTTCTGTGGGCTACTTGTGCCCTGCTGTTGTGGCTAAGTCACTTGTCTTTATCTCAGCCTGCTGTAATGACCCACTGCCTGCTGGGTTTGGTCCCTCTGTTGATAAGAGGACTGTCAAGGCCATTGTGGTGGGCAATGCTGGCAGTCAGGGTAACTGTCTGCAATTAAACTCTCTGCCAGTTGCAGGCACACCAAAAGGTAAGGCTTGCTTCCTGCAAGGCCAACTGAAAGGCTTTCATTGATAGGCTGCAATCAGATTAAGCATCCACAGTTACCCTCTTTGCCACAGCTGCAAGTGCAAAAGCAGCTGAGCTTGCTCCCTGTGCAGCCAGCTAAGAGGCTCAGTTGGTACAATTGCAGGCACACTGGTATGTGGGCATATCCCCATTCTCCTCATTGCAGGAGACACTTTGTGGAGTGGTGCTGGTCCTGGCTGGTGGGACTTGCAGGGTACAGGATGCCTCCTGAGGAGCGTGAGTCTGTGGGGCAACCCAGGGGCAAGGCATGCAGTGCTAACAAAATCGGCGGAGAGTGTTAACATGCGCTCACACAAGTATCTGGTTTTCCTGTCTGGAGAAGAGAAGTGGTGCCTGCAGGTTCTTCCCATCACTACACCATCAAGCCCCCAGAGAAGTCTCCTGAAGATCTTTGCCCTTTCAGTGCACGTTGTGAAATTAATAAATAAATCCCCTTCACGTATATCCCAGGCTTCTGTGCTGTCTTGAGTGAGTTATTAAGCTGGCTCTTTAAAGGCAGGGACTCAGTTTCTTATTGCCCTCCTTTTCTCCCAGAGTTAAGGTGGCTGATTTTTAAAGTTATGTTTTTAAAGCCCTGTGATTTTAAATGCTCCTGAAGTTAAACATCACTGGTTTGCAAGGCAACACGTTAAGGGGACTGGTCTTCCCAGCGTGGGCCCCCTGTGCCTGGAGTGCCTGGTATGAGGTCTCATCCTTTTTGCTTCTCCATACTTGAGGTATCCCTCCCATTTGTGGTTAGTCTCATAGGGGTTTTGGTTTCCAACCAGTTTTCCAGCCCTCATACCTTTTTTGATGCGACCTCCTCTCTACAATGGACTGTGGAAGGTCTCTTCTGTCAGTCAGTCTTCAGGTTGTTTTCAGAGTTTGCTGTATAGGTGTAGTTGTTACATTGGTGGCCTGTGGGATGAAGTGAGCTCAGGTTCCTCCTACTCTGTCCTCTTCTCTGAACTTTCTCTCTTCCATTCATTCAATAAGGGTAGTTGAAGATTTAAAGAAAAATTTTTAAAAAATTTAAAGAATTTTATCGAGGAGCAAATTCAAACAGGTTAATGACTAGTGGGAGGTTTGCTATTTTAGAACATGAACTCTATCAGGCAAGCAGTCTTCCCCCATTTGACGTTATGTTTTGGTTGAGATAAGTAATTTGTTCATGATTATACAATATGTCAAAGATGAGAGTTCAATAATTCAAACATAGATCTGCCTGAGAAAGCCACTTTCTACTAATCCAATAGCAAACAAATTTTAGCATGCTTTAGGATATCTAAATATTGTGCTCATTCCAAATACAGATTCCCAGATGGCCTCTTGGAATATGTATCTTTTATAAACTCACTAGGTAAATGTGATGTGATCCAGGATCTATACTTAACTAGAGTCCATTGCCTGTGAAAATTGCCTACTCAAGAAAATCATAAATCATGTATCTTTAAATTAGTATTTATTTTTATTTGGCTATACACCAGCTATTCCTACTATAGTCCTAGAAGTCTTACTCAAGACGCTATATGATAAAGTATCCCAGGAACATTTTATAAGTATAGAGGATTCTTGCTAAATTTGAATCTGGTAAAAAATAATAAGCCTACCTTCCCTAACTTAACCATAAGATATAATTCATCATCATGATTGAGGCACTAATAATTATGTCAAAACAATAGGCATTAATTACTTGGAACCATCCTGAGCAAACCAAGATATCTGAAGGAAAAGTTAAACTAAGTTTTTCTCCCCATGTCCTACCACTATTATATATTTTTATATTCTCAATACCATGTTCCTATTCCAAAAACAAAAAAATCAGTAGGTTTACCATGTTTCATTTTATTTATTTGTACAAAGTTAATCCAAAACGGAGATCTAGCTGTGAAGTACTAAAAGAGAACACTAAGGGACAGAAGATCTGCATTCAAATCAAAATGCCACTTTGTAGATATGACCTTTGATAAATTATTTCTTTTACTTGGGCCTCAGTTTTATCATTTGTAAAGTAAGGAACATCCACTAAATATTCACTTTAGAGTTATTAGTGGACCAAATGAGGTAACAAGCAGTTTGAAAGTATCTCAAAATAGCTGGAAAATGTTATGCCTGTGGAGAAAATAAATTTGAAGAGAAACATTACAAGACGTATCTTCTGACCGCAGCTGTAATGATATTACTAGATGTTTACAGATAGCTTTGATGTAAATGTTGCTACTTCTGTCATTGTATTTCTGGGAAAGATGGGATTCTAGATTTCCCAGGAGCCACAGGATTGGCGGTGAGTACTGTTTAAGACAGAATGTTCCCGACCGTTGTCTTTTATCAAAAAGAAAAAAAATACCATTACCTTTAGCATCTGCAGAAATGGACATAACTTTCAAAAGTACAATCCTACTACATTCTCACTGCATACCAGCTACTGTGTCGTGTTCTCTGGCCCTATCCTTAGATCCAAGAATGGTCAGGTCAGCACCAATAAAATCTTGCAGCCTGATTTTGTGAAGAATGCCTGTGACCAAGTGCCAGGACTTTCAAGAATTAGAACTGGCCCAGGGACTAATTAACCATATGATCTTAGGCAAGATGTACTTATAAAATGAGGTGATAGTCTAGAGGATAATTTCATGTATCTTTAAATTAGTATATGTTATTTTTATCTGGCTATATACCAGCTATTCCTTAGCTACTATAGTCCTAGAAGTCTTACTCAAGACGCTATATGATAAAGTATCCCAGGAACATTTTATAAGTATAGAGGATTCTTGCAAAATTTGAATCTGGTAAAAATAACAAGCTGACCTTCCCTAACTTAACCATAAGATATAATTCATCATCATGATTGGGGCACTAATAATTATGTCAAAACTATAAGCTCTGACATTCTATAAGTCTCAATGACTGCCTTCTTGGGTATTATCCTATTCTTTGTCATAACAGGAAAGAAAACCATAACCACAGTTAAGCAGATACAGATGTTTTAAGTAGATTTAAAATACTTTCAGGATACATTTAAACTGATAACAGATAAAATCTTTTCCACACAGAAGTGAAATTGTAGATGTAAACAAACTAAGAAACAGTTGTTTTACAAGATAATTTGCCATATGACCATGACCTCAAGGTGTTAGACAATTATTGAAGGCCTTATAATTTCTGAATTTTTCAATTTTGAGAGATTCTTTGCATTTTAAGTGTCAGAAGACTGCCTTAATTTTTAGATATTTTCTTCCACATTTCCAAGTCTATTATAATCACAGAAGAAAACATTTAGCATACAATTAGAGAAATAGCAGATTATTAAATAGAGATTTAAAGTAACTCTAAGATACAAAAACAGCTGAGTCAAAACACTTATTCACAGTCTCAATTTCATTAATTTATGGAATCTATTTAAACATGACCCAAGTAACATCTTACATGGTAACTGAATTCTTTAGATTTGTTTAGAGTAATTTTTAAACACAGCATTTACACAATACTGTTTTCAAAATAGGGATTTTACCTCTAGGAATGAAAGTTCTTAGTGACAAGCCTAAGATAGCAGCTTAGTCCTGTGGATGTCAACTTTTGTCATAAGAAGCAACTACATATAAACAGTCCCCCATACCCTGCAGCAAGACAAAGTGAAATTAAGAAACTTTTAAGGCAGAAAAAAAAATCCTACATTGTAAGGTCCAAATGAACATAAGATCTCAATTATTTAACTCAGCAAGTGACTTAATTTACACATTACCTCCTTTCCTATTTCCTGATTTCTGACTCTGGGAATATTTATACTTTACCTAAATGTGCAAGGCATTGAGAACACAGAGGAGGATCAGACATGGTTCCAGTGGTGGGCTGGAAAATGTTTAACAAACCCATTCTTGGGAAAAGAAGACTTATAATATTTATGAATCTCTATGTGTAAATACTCCCACTGTGTCAGATTTCAAGGTACTAATGATTTGGTAACTAGCTCAAAAAATTCCTGAAGATTCAACAGTCATCTCTTACAAACTATTATTAGCTAAGCTCCAATACATTATGGATGGTCCCCAGCGTCAAGTAGCTTATAATCTCTCTGTGGGTACATAGTTAGAGGTTAGACAAGAATAGGGAAGATAGGGAGAAAATTTAGATAATTCAGTTACAGAATTTGTAAGAAGTTTTAAAAGTCAAAAGGAACAATACAAATCTATGGAATTTTTATACTTGTTTGCTATTCCACTTTTTCTCTTTACTTCAGGAAATTAAAAGGAAGCATATCTGCAGTAAAGGATAAGTAGAGTAAGAAGGGAAAAGGCAAAAAAAAAAGCATCCTATGATTTATGTTAACAGTGATGTTTACATCAGAAGAAAATGCTTACTAAGGGCAAATATAATGTAACTTAAAATTCAAGCCCTTTCAGTTCAGTTCTGGGTCCTGAAGATTCGTCCTGTCCTCTTTGGCTGCAGCTTTGATGAAATTAGCTAGCTTCTTTTGTACAATACTAAAGAATACACTTCTTCACACCACTCACACTATCAGCTCACAGTAAAAGGCAAAACTAAATTCTGCAATATGATAACTGAACTTTTTTTGCACAGTCACCTCCTTGGATCAGATCTTGGGTAAGTGCCGGCCGGGGTGACCAGGAAATTCTTCTGGTAACAAAACATGGAGTCTGCAGGTTGGGCATGTCCCCTGTTGCATCAGCCAAGGTCTAATGCACTAAGGAGCAAAAATATTCATGTCAGACTCTCAGAGTTAGCCTAATATATAATGTTACCAGCCAGCATGTCTTCTGGTAGATCTTAAAACCTTTTCTAGTAGATTGCTAAGCCAATTACTGGAATAATGGTACCTTGTCTGTGATTCGCTGAGCTATATAGCTGATGATTTTAGAATAAACTGGCTGAAACGCGTTCTGCTAAGATCCTTTCCCCAAGACCAATTTTCAGGATGAGTAGCACTTCTTCCTAACAAAGAGGCTGAGGAAAACTGCTATACATTTTTCCTCTAGTTTATTATATATTCTCACTTATAATCCAGAAAAAAATACAAAAGTGACTAACACCCTGTACCAAGTGCTAATGGTGTTTTGAACTTAAACTCCCTAGATGATGGATACACTATTCAGATGGCTCTTTGGTGACAAGAGAAGTATTCTTTGGCAATGAGCTATCTGTTAAGTCATTTGCTTGAGTACTAACTCTCCAAAAACAAATTTTACCTGTATAAATAATGAGAGTCAGATGAGGTGAGAGAAGATTAAGAATAGGCACTATAGGGGCACCTAGGTGACTCAGTTGGTCAAGCGTCCGACTTCATCTCAGGTCATGATCTCACAGCTTTTGAGTTTGAGCCCCACATCAGGCACTGTGCCGACAGCTCAGAGCCTGGAGCCTGCTTCGGATTCTGTGTGTCTCTTTCTCTGCTCCTCCCCTACTCATACTCTCTCTCTCAAAAATAAATAAAAACTTAAAATTTTTTTTTAAAGAATAGACATCATATATTAGGCTCACTAACTGTAACTCTAAAAAGTATTCTCAGTGGGTCACCTGCTTTCTCTTCTATGGGCAACGGCAAAGTATATTAAGTTTCATTTGTTTTCTGAATGGACAGGACTTTAATACTTCAAATGACTAAGTATCTTTCCTGGTATTTTGGGATTAGTCATTCTGTTTCTGTATCTTCATATCTGAGTAGATACAAACTATAATTCTGTGCTAGGTGTCACTATCTTTGAAACAGTGTTTTACATATATGGCTTGAATGAGCCGGCTATGTTCACTTCCCTGAGGCTTTATGTACAATTATCTTTTCCTGGGTCAGATTACAGCTTTGCACCAGAATACTTGGATATAAATTGTGTATCAATAGCATGTGCACAGCAACACCACCAGAAATTAATCTATACAAATGCCAAGAGTCAACAAAAGATATGTCAGTCTCGTATTTTTCTAATATCAAAACTGAAACTTGAACATCTAAAGAGCAAATACAAGGCCCAGACAGACTGTTAAGGTAAGTCTTTTGCTTTCTAATGGAAGGGGTCATCAGTAAATGGGGACAAAGGACACTATACATTATTTATAGCAAATTGAGATGAAGTGACGCTGCTCCTATGTCAATCTACATTCCCTCTAGTTCTATTTGAAACTACTCTGTATTATTTCAGTCTCATCATTGTCTCCTCTTTTCCTGTAAAGTGTATGGAGATCTGAGACAGCACAGTGCAAACTGGGGCTAGGTATGGGGAAAACGGGTGTAAATGTTTCTGTGTGATTCTCCAAAGCCGAGAGTCCTTTCCTGTGGGACTCGTGACACAGCTATAGCTGATGATACATGTATATGATTTCAAGTAAGGCAGTAAGAATCTTGCTTAGTTGAATAAATGGCAAAATGTTTAAGAAGGTAAGTTTAAAGGGTTACCTGAGAGTGGAATTTGTGGGCACAAGGCAAAACTGAGAGGTTTTCTGGAGAGAGATTCTCATGACAAATCACACAAGGCTCCTCTTCATCCTCCTCTTCATCCTAAGGAAAATACACAAAAGGGTCAATTCAGCTCCTTTCTTTCTCCCAAATTTAAATGTATTTAGAATTAACAGTCTCATTCTCACCAAATTATTGGCTCCTTCCCATGTGGCAGGCCCTTGGGAACTGAGGGGCCTCCAGGCTGGTTTTGGGGGCTGGGAAGCATTAGACTGTGGAGGAGTGAGGCTGGGTGAAACACAGTTACCGTTTGGCACAGATTTTCCTTGACTCTGAAAGTAAGAATATTATACTTTTTTTTTTTTCCAGAAGTGTTTTAAAACAGGAAGAACTGATATAGTAGCATAGAAAATAGGGTACAGTGAGAATTAGAAAAAGGATAAAGGTTGATTAGATTCGTAAGAAATCTTGAAACAAAATGTTAGCAATATTGTATACTCAGAGCCAGGTTAAACAACTCTATATGCCCTTTTAATTAAAACAAGTCTTTATAAAAATTAGAACAATGTCTTCCTTTAGAGTCAAAGTAACCTAGAATCAGTTTCAGGAGGTTCAGTTTTATTCTAGAATGATCAGGCAGTATTTTAAAAAGACTTCCTATACCATTTGTAAAGTTGAAGTTCAATTGTTAATCGATGTTTAAGATGATTACAGGATATTGATAACAGACATGAAGATAATTAAGACCGCTAACTACCTGATACAGAGTTTGTTTTGTTTTGTTTTTACCTGTGATCTCTTGGGGTCAATAAATTGGGAAATCTTGTATACAATTTCATCAAATGTCAGTCCAGATAGGGATTTCCCATGAATGTCCTTCAATTTCCGTAAGAAATCCGTAAGCTCCTTCCTGAAAGAGGTCAAATAAAGAGCAGTGGTGATTTTTCCTACTGCCTTGAGGGCATGCCCTCTATACAATACAAAATCCTATTCTGTGACTGGTATGTAGAATAGAGATGTAGCCCTATAGATTTCTGATCTAAAGTTTACCCACATTCATCTTAAACCAAAATGAAAACCCTTGAAGTTTAATATTTCTTTCCAAAAAGAAATTTTACCTGTTTTTGAGAACTTACTGTATGAAAATAGAGTTATCTATTTACTTATGTACTTACTGAGCTCTTTATATCATGTTTCTAACTGTTCTTACTCAGGACTAAAATATTACTTTTAACTTTGTTACTATACGTCTCTCTTCTGTGTTGACAGTTTAATCTTTGTTTTGTTTGAGTTTTACAAAATTAAAACTGAACAGAGAAGCTAAAAGACACATTAAAATAATGTACATAATTAATACGTTCCTTTTAAAATCCCATAGTCCACTGACCCAAAGTCTGTATACATTTTTTTGGTAGGATAGAGTAGGAGGAAATATTTTCTTTCTCAAATGAAGTGTCAGGTCATCAGCCTTGTAAAACTACCTTGGATTTACTATTCATTTCACACATACTATATGAACATATAACTGTATTATAGTTCTATTTTCATTATCTGTTCACTATATTTATAAAACCATAATCTAATCTTGAAGCATAACAATATGTTCATTAAATCAAAGTGTTAGCCTTCAAATGAAAATACTGGTGAAAAACTAGAATTATCTCCTTAAATACAAAGGGATAAAAAAACTTCATTTCCAGAGAAGAAAAATATCTTCCTGCTAAAGTCAGAACTGTGAAAAGCACCGCAAAATAATTATTTCTTGCACTTAGCTGTGCTCCCTAACAAAAACTAAGATCCCTAAATAAAATTAAGGAAAGTAAAATCTAATGTCTGGGCTTATATATATAAAACATACAATCAAAATTCACTTATGAAAGAGGTTATTAAGATAATTATTACAGTTGGTGGCATTAAAATTGGATAGGTTTATGACTAGTTATACTTTTTAGTAAATGAACAAACCTAAATTTAAAAATCTTTTCTCTCATAACTTGAGACTAATAAACTTAGTGGAGACTTTTAGCATTTATATAGAACACTATCCCTTTAAATTTCATTTTCCTTACCAAGGCCATGGAAAGGAAATATATTGGTGAGTATGCTTGTTTCATTCCCCTAATTATGGCTGTGGCAACTGTAGAGTATGATCTGTACTCACAACTAAATAAAAATTAAAGTACCTGGTTTGTTGTGGAAAAGCAGTTTTCAGCCTGTCTATAATCCTCTCCCAATTCATCATGGGGGGATCACTTCCCAGACCTGCACTGGGAGGAGGCATAGCCTCTCCCACAGGCGCCGGTACAGTCCAGGCTATACCAGTCATCTGTAAGGAGCACAGAGTTATAACCCATCAGCTTCAGTTATTAGTAAGTAACATTCCATGACAACATGGTATTTCCATACGTCATAAAATGGGTAGAATGAAGAGGAAGAATGCTGACCTATACATTTCCTTTTCAGAGTTTTTTTTTTTTTTTTAATTTAACTAGCACAGTAATACTACTTCTTGTTTTTAATTACTCTTATTTTAAAAAGGGAACATGCGAGTCTTCTTAACTGCAGAAATTACAGAAATAGAGTGTTTACTACTTTATTTTTAAAACAGTAAAAAACTAGAAACAACTAGTGTGCTAAGAGGAGAATGGGTGATTTAGAGTATATTTAATCAGGTAACATGTACCCCAATGTTCATAGCAGCACTCTCCACAATAGCTAAAACATGGGAAGAGCCTAAGTGTCCATCAACAGATGAATGGATCAAGAAGATGTGGTTTATCTATACCATGGAATACTACGTGGCAATGAGAAACCATGAAATCTGGCCATGTGTAGCAACATGGATGGACCTTGAGGGTGTTATGCTGAGCGAAATAAGTCAGGCAGAGAAGGACAAATATCATATGTGTGCACGTATAGGAGGATTAGGAGGAACTTAACAGAGGACCAAGGGGGAGAAGAAGGGCGGAAATGGTGGGGGAAAGGGAGAGAGGCAAACCATGAGAGACTCTTGAATGCTGACAAAAACTGAGGACTGATGGATGTGGGGGGAGGAGGGATGGGCATGGAGGAGGACACTTGTGGGGATGAGCACTGGGTGTTATGTGGAAACTAATTTGACAATAAACTATTTGTAAAAAAAATAAAAGAAAAGAAAAAGAAAAATAGATTTCTGAGTATAACACATGCCCATGAAAGGCTTTTTTTTGTTTTTTTGTTTTGAGAGAGAGAAAAAGAACATGTACAAGTGAGCAGAGGAGAAGGAGGGAGAGAGAATCCTAAGCAGGTTCCATGGCCAGTGCAGAGCCTGATGAAGGACTTGATTTCACAATTGTGAGATGATGACCCAAGCTGAAATCAAGAGTCGGACACTCAACAAACTAAGCCACCCAAGTGCCCCATATGTTTTAGTTTTTAAAAATTCTGTGGTGTAGTATTTATGGTAGGGCTTGTTTTCATATTAAATTTAAAAAAGTGCACATGCATGGAAAAGGTCTCAAGTTACAAATAATCTGTAAACACTGATTATTTCCTAGGATTTAGCTGCAGAATAATTTTGCTTTCTACTTTGTATATTTCTGTTATTTGCTTTTTTAATGATTTTTCAAAATATAAAAGTAGTTTATATTATAGTTGAACTTTCAAAGAAATAAAGATGAGACTACTAATAGAATGTCTGCCCCATGTCTCATGAATGTTACAAAGGTGGTGGGCAAGTTGTAGTGACAGCTCTGAGCCATGAAACCGTCAGTTCTGTCATATTTTATGAGTTCTTAGAAGCTTTAAGATTCTAATATCAGAAGTGATTTTTTTCTGATTATAATTTTAACTATAAATATAACTTCTCTTAAGGCTTTACAGGTTATTTTCAAATATAAGATTACTCATGAAAGATGAGCAATTACTACCAGCTACTGAAGTAACTCATACAAAGCCTACTTAGACAAAACTGCCCAGAAATCTGGGTTTGCCTTAGTATCAAGCTTTTCCCCAGGAATCAGAAAACAATCTAATGAGGTTGAGGTACTTTAAGGTTTTCAATAAAGGTGTGTGTGTGTACACACAAAACTATCTTTAATATAATGGTGGGGGAGCAAACCACATGAACAACACTGATATCCTGGGGACTAAAGAGATGTGGTACTCAGTTACATGTTAAGGCCTATGTACATATTTGTTTGCAGAGTCAGCCTCTACAAAAATAAGAGTCCATCTGACTATTTCAACGGGATACTATTTATAGGTACAAAAAACTGACAAGAATGTGCTTATGGAAAGTCAAAATTAGAGAATTTTCCTTAATTATATTTAACATTAATCTTCTGGGAGATTTTTTTTTTCATTAAAAGACATTTACCGGGGTGCCTGGGTGGCTTAGTCGGTTAAGCGTCCGACTTTCGCTTAGGTCATGATCTCGCGGTTCGTGGGTTCGGGCCCCGCGTTGGGCTCTGTGCTGACTGCCAGCTCAGAGCCTGGAGCCTGTTTCAGTCTGTGACACCCTCTCTCTCTGACCCTCCCCTGCTCACACTGTCTCTCTCTCTAGAAATAAATAAAACAGTTAAAAAAAATAAAATAAAATAAAAGACATTTACCTTTCCCAAGATTACAACTAATAATCCTGGTCATTTAAATTTTCTCTATTGACTCTTCAGGTTTGGATAGGACTTATCTGGCTAGTTGTAGCTAGGGTAATTCATCACTTTACAGTATAATATATTCCAAGGTGATGTTACTTGTGTTTGTGGGTTACTATACATATGTCTGTGTATGTTTGTGTAAATAAAGTTCTTTAGCTTTGCGGCATAACTTTGTTGTGACTTGGCTTCTTTGCTTTCTAATCTACCCATCAAATATGCTAAATATAAATTATCTACTAAAAATACTAATCTACCCTATATTGTTGCCTATTACAGAAGCAAAACTATGAAATCCTATAAGGATGTCTACTATAAAAAGGTATTTATCTTTGTATCCAAAAGCTAAACTAATAGCAGCTAACAAAATAATGTATGCAATGCTCTTAACACAGCACTTCAAATGGAACTAACTATTCATTCACCTGTCATTCAGTTACCCTCCCCTCCACTACTACCACCATCACCACCTATCAAATAAACAGCACATTCATTCAGGAAATCTACCGTGGTGATAAAAAAAAAAACAAAAAAAAAAAAAAACAAAAAACTATTTCACCAAAAAGGGATCGGTACCAGTGGGGCTCTAGGTTGGCCAGGCGCAGAGATGACTCCAGGGCAAACAGCAGGCATCTGAGGAACGGTGAGTATAGGTCTGAAGAAAGATTCTTTCACAAGGGGTCTTCCTAAGAATTGCTGCATCTAAAATAGGAAGGTTAAACAAAAACCCCACACATTTATATATATTATATAGGTAATGATCTAAATTCACAGAGCAACGTTTGGGGGAAAACAATTTGAAATCCAGATACAAAGCACTAGCATTAGAATCGGTGTTGTCATAACAGTTAAAGGGTAGTGAATATACAAAAGAAGAGAGAAAGAAGAGAAGTCGGTTCTAGTCTCACTTTCTTTTTATCTGGCTGGGTAACCGTGGATGCCAAGTTAGTAATCTATAAAACAGAGGGTTATTAGGTTAAGTGATGTTTAAAGTTCCCTCCCAAATATAATACATATAAAATATAGGACTATGCAAAGAGACTCCTCAATGAGTACTGTCCACATTGGTGAACAATACTGACACTCAGAAATTCTACTAAAGAACCAAAGTTGCCTATAGAAAATATTACTTTCCTTGGTTATGTATTGGAGAGAACTTGTACCACATGATGGATTTTGACTTTATGTTTAGCTCCAATGAGAGTAGAAAGCTATAGTGGAGTGGCCCTGGGGCATAAATCCCCTTACAATGACTTGTAGACATGCTTATAGGTGTTACTGCACCTTCTAGGGGGTTGTGGAAAGCTAGCCCTTCTAAGCATCTAGCAATGGGATGGATACCTTACCGACTAGACTATAGAAGAGGACAGATTAAATTTCTACCATGTGCCAAGTCTAGCACTGTTATTAACAGAAATTCAACTATCTTTTGAATTGAAAAAAAAAAAATCAACATAGCTCTTAAGTAATGATCCTAAAATCAATAGGTGACAGATAGGTTAATAGAAAACATTAAAATGAATACATGAGGTTGACACTGGATTCTTAATAGCACTAAAGCAAAGGGGCACCTGGGTGGCTCAGTCGGTTAACTGTGACTTCAGCTCAGGTCATGATCTCTCAGTTTGTGGGTTTGAGCCCCATGCCGGGCTCTGTGCTGACAGCCCAGAGCCTGGAGCCTGCTTCAGATTCTGTGTCTCTCCCTCTCTCTGCCCCTCTCATACTCATGCTCTGTCTCTCAATAATAAATAAAACGATAGGGGTGCCTGAGTGGTTCAGTTGGTTGAGTGTCCGACTTTGCCTCAGATCATGATCTCATGGTTTGTGAGCTCAAGCCTCTTGTTGGGATCTGTGCTGGCAGCTCAGAGCCTGGAGCCTGCTTCAGATTCTGTCTCCCTCTCTCTTTGCCCCTTCCCCACTTGCCCTCTCTCTGTCTCTCTCTCAAAAATAAACATTAAAAAAAAAATAAAACCTTAAAAAGATTTTAATAGCACTAAAGGAAAGACACTGTATATATCATTGTCTATAAAGTACTCTTGCTAAAAATATTGAACCTGATTCTAAGTAACCCTCTAGATATAACCAACAGTTTATAGGAAATAGAACATGTACAATGACATCACAGGATGCAATCAATTAAATCAATAATGTGGGAAATTGGACTTTTTGAACAAATGACATGAATGAAGGAGAGGGGGTAAGGTAGCTGTTAGAGACTTAAATAACGATGAGCCAAATGCAAAGTTTAAACTTTATTTTGATTGTTTTTAAAAATAAGTTTTGAGAGTAATTATAATCAAATTGGAAATATTGCAAACTAGATAACAAAAAGACATTTTTATGGCTATTGGGAAATATACATTTTAACTGGATTTTAGATATTAAAATTTTTAATTTTCTTAGGTTAAAAAATGGTGTTATCATTATATCCAATAAAAATAATATCCTCATCTTTTAGCACGAGGTATACATGGATGAGATTATATGATACGTACTTTAAAATACTGCAGTAGGAAGAAGAGGATGACATGAAATAAGATTAACAGAATGTTGGCTCTCTTAGTTCACAGAGGTTCATTATACTATTTTATTCTTATGTATGTTTCAATTTTCATAATGTAAAGGTTTTAAAGAATGAATGGATGGTGGGTATGAGTTAGTATTCCTGCTCTCTTTGCAGACAACTATTATCTTACACTTCTTGGGAGGATTAGATAGCCAAGGCACAAAAATCAAGATATAATAAAACATATAAAAAATACTGAGTTAAACTGGGAAGAGTACCCATTATTTCAGATTTCTCAGGTTAGACTATACATTTAAAGCCTATTGACTATTCTTTAGAATACTAGGATCTCAGAGATACATGGACTTTCTTTTTATGTATATTTTAAGTTTTTATTTAAATTCTACTTAACATATAGTGTGATATTAGTTTCAGGAATAGAGTCTAGTGATTCATTATTTACATACACACCACAGATGTATTTTAGTAACCAGACCATCTAGTATAATTTCCCACTTTACACGTGGAAAAAACTGAAGTCCAGCATAGCTGATTCTTCCAAGAACAACACAGTTATTCACAGTGTTAGGAATTAAACCCACATCTCTAGTTTGTTTTCACTGAATGATACCACCTCAACTTATGGCAAAGAGCAACATTACACTTCTAGTATTTGCACTCTCAAACTGCTCCACTAATGTTTAGTGGTTGCTGATGCTTGCACTTGAACACAACTGTTAGCACAGCAGTGATGCTGGTTAGGAAACACAAAAGAAACACATGTACATCTCAGATGTTAGCAGAAGGATGCACAGAGCTTAACTTTAGTTAAGTTTTGCCCTTAACTAAACTTGGGTAAGCCCCATCAGACATAAGAAAGCCTCCAAAGAGACGAAGATCAAGAGGTCAAAGTTTAAGTACATATGTCAGCTATGCAGTTATCACTGGTATCAGACCGCTTGTGCTGATCTGGTTTCAAGAAACTTCAAACAACTCTGTACCTGGCTTCAGAGTCTCTATACCATTTTATATTTAGAGTCATCAGAGAGTTTAACTACAACCTACAGGCAGTAGTTTGAGTATGGGCAGAAAGCACAGAGTTTCTAGAAATCTAGAAGCACATGGGTTACTTCCTGTAGAACTAGAGGGACTCTTTGGATTTCTCCATCATTTACATAATATATTATCATGGTAGTTGACTATGATGAAGTTCCAAGCCTAGAATAATGTTCATAATACAGTGCTCCTATAAAAACTGAACTGATTAAAAATATAAAAGGCATGGGGCACCTGGGTGGCTTAGTCGGTTAAGCATCCGACTTTCGCTTAGGTCATGATCTCGCGGTTCGTGGGTTCGAGCCCCGTGTCGGGATCTGTGCTGACTGCCAGCTCAGAGCCTGGAGCCTGTTTCAGTCTGTGACTCCCTCTCTCTCTGACCCTCCCCCTGCTCACGCTGTCTTTCTCTCTCTCTCCTAGAAATAAATAAAAATCTTAAAAAAAAAATATATATATATATATATATATAAAATATAAAAGGCAATACTGCATTCTGAAGACCATGGTGTATACAATACAATGCTTTTAGCTGTGGATTCTGCTTTTGAAACACAGTGTAACTCCACACAAATCACATAATTTTCAATTTCTCTGATACACTCAACTATTTACAGAAATAACATTTCAAAGTTCTACTGCAAGCAGAAGTGCTGGGGGTGAAAGTGATTTGCCACTAAATTCCTCATACCTTCTCCTTTTCCTATTCCCAGATGTGTTCTGATAATAAAAATTATCACCTAATGGTTCTTTCCTGAAAGATCTTTTGGAAAGCTGTGTGAATTTATTGGGTTAAGGTACTATGTTTCCCAGAAGGATAACATAAATAGTGCAACAGAGAGACAGCTGATTGAGACTCACTGATTCCCAGCAATAAGGAGGAAAGGGGCATATATGGAAGCTATTAAAGGTGCAATGATGATAAAACTTAAGGACAAAAATGTCTAAAGTAGAAGTGGAGGGGTGAAGTCTAGCCTGCTAGGGTAACTATACTGAGATGTTTCAGTCTTCTAGGGGTAACCTGAGAGCATTGGGAATTCTGCCCACCCATTAGTTTTCTCTTACATTACAGGTGATATTGACAGGTTGAATGAGAATACATTACCTCTTTAGATACCAAATACATCACTAAAATCCAGTGACCCAACTATGTACTGACCTTGACTAAGTCAGTCAACTAGCTATATCATCTGGAGATAATGGAGCAGGAATGTGCATAAATACAAACAATATGCACAACATGTGCCTATTTTAATATGAACACACATTAAACAGATAGCTCTTACCATTTCATCAAGATGAAGATGGCAATTCTTCAAAATGTCATATTTCTTACCAGTATCTCAGGATTAGGTGGTGGTGGAGGAAGTTGGATTGGAGGCAGGGTACTCAAAGCAAACCCTTGCTTCACCTTGTTAATTTGTTCATTATACTGTGTCTAGTAGAACAAGACAAACGATGTTTTAGAGCAAAATAAACTTCAAAGAAATAGCATATGGGAACACTTGATGCAGCTTTGAATAATAAAACACACAATAGCGATTCTCAACCAATTATGTCAGAAAGAACATAAAGACAATTTTTGACATAAAGTAACTCTATAACACACTATCCCCAAATGTACTGGCAAGATACAAAGACATATAATTACAGATCCTGTGATAATTCTTCAGTATTTCCAAAATTTTCAGCCTCCAAATGGGAATCACTGATATAAAGTGAATAGCGTCTAAAGATTTAAGAAGCTGTAAATAATACTGGGTTCATAAATATGGGAAAACAGCATTTGTAATGAAGAGTTGAGCTACTTGCAAATGTTCACTTTAAAAACTGGAGAGGAAATTTTATGGCATACTCATTAAATATCCACATTTTGTTTATCTCAAAGTTATACCTCCAGCTTTCTCTAGTTTTATCATCTTGGATTTTGCCAAAACTAGGACTCCAATCCCTGAAGCTTAACTACACGCTTTCAAAAGTTTTTAGCATTGTCCACATTTTACTTCACAGTATTATTTTGTAGACAACCCACAGGGACTGGAAAAGAAATAAAACATTAGAAACTTCACACAGAAGACCCGTGCTTGAAAGAAGACAAGGATGCAAGCTGTTCTTGTTAGGCCAGTGAGTAAACCCAACAGAAATGCTAAGCATCACTGAAGACTGCTTAAGAAGAGTCTGGGAGAGAAACAGTCAAGACCACTACGGGAAAAGCTGGACAAGTAGGTATTGCTCTGAGGCAGTTGTCATGATTAAATGTCATTGTTTTGCTAGCAGTGTTGTGAAATCACAAAATAACGAACATTATATATTTACCTGAAGTTATAAAAAATATTCTAAGGCCAAATGAAGAAATTATTAAATGTTCAGTGAGTTACCTCCTTAGAATACCTTAAGCATAGTCTAATTCTATTAAACTAATAATGAATAATTATTTTGCATCATGGAATAATGCCATAAAATCTAAGACTGAAAACTAAGACAGGTCTGTTTGATCTTTCTTTCAATTACATATACACAGAATTAGACCAAGTTAATATAATTATTTTTGACTGGAGCAGAATAAGCTTCAGAATTATAGGAAAACTAGGCATGAAGCACAATTTTTGAGTTTATCCTTTATTGTACAAAGGACTTGAAAGACCTGAAAAACCCACATGCAAAAGTCTATGATTTTGTCTACAACCAACTACATGGAAGTATCAATATCAACCCTTAAAAAGGCATAAATTGTAATATCTGAAAAAAAAGTTCTTCCTTAAATTTCTCCAGTAATTGTTAATGTTAGATGTTTTCTTTATGTGTATACCTCCTACAACATTCAATTTACTCTGCAGATACTTCAGCACTTACCCTGAGGAATGCAATCTTGTTTCTAACATCTGTTACAATGGCATTCCAACTCTCTACTGCAGCCTTTAATTGAAGTGATTCCAGGTTGCTGATGTAGGGAAGGAGACACAAGAGAAAGTTCTTTCTTTTTATATACAACATAGGTTTCTAAAAATTTCCATTATATTCTTTAGCATGTATGTAAATAACATAAAAGAACAAAAAAATTACCTCATCACCAACAATTACCTCAAATGAGCATAAAGTTGTATGGAAGGGTTTGTTATTAAAAATAAAACAAAGATGGGGAATATATTTCTTTTTTCAAGAGCAAATACAATGTCTGCTTCCAGAACACCAAGTGTTTTTCTATTTGGCAATATCTTTTAGAACATATGAAACCTTTACACAGGAATCCCTCCAGTGAAGGGGGCCAGAGAAGGCTGAACAGGGAAATGCCCTAGCCATCCAATGTGGGAGCATCCTCCAAGTGGCTGACTACTCTTGGAAGCAGGTTTTCGACTATCTTCACAGTGGCCCTGACATCAGAGGGCCACGGGTGGCCTATGAGCTCTTCTGCAAATTACTAAAAGATATCCTTATGGGAGGGCAAATCAAAAGGAAGTACCCCTTCTGGGAGGATGAATTAGACTGCTGCCTCAATGCAGTGCATAAATTGCACAAACAGAAGCTCTGCCAAACATACCCACCAAGTGACTTAAGTAGGAACAGCTTTGAGGTGTGTAAGGTCTGCCATCTCTAGAAGAGAGATTTCATGAGGCCTTTCAAAAGGCTCTATTACAACCTTCCCACCCCAGGATCACCCAGCACACCAGCTTTAAAAGAGCAGAACAAGTTATCACTGAAATTATCTTATACAAAGAGGCTTGATAATATTTTAGTTTGTAGAGTACCTCTTCTCCCTGTAGCAAGCAAAGATAGACTGATCACTTACAACAGGGCTTCCCGGACCTGAATGCACATCAGTATATCCTGGGAATCGTGCTAAACATCAGAGATTCTGATTCTTTAGAATTGAAGAATAAGGATGCCTTGGTCCCAGAAATTCTAATTTAATTAATTCTTCAAGCATGAAGGTATACTCCATAAAATTATAAATTTAAGGATAGTCTCATGCAACCTGCCCCAAATTTGAAAATCACTTATTATCACACAACAAGAAATTGGCCTTAACATATGATTTCAGGTGTTAATACTCCTCTTTCCCTCAATGTATTCCAAAGGTATTTAAAATCAAGCATTAGAAGAGAAATTTATTAGAAAAAGGTTTCCACTTAGAACCCACCCTGTTTTGTAAATATATGGTCTTCATGCATGTTTCTGAGACTTTTCATCTACTTCAGAGGAAGGGAAAAATCTGTCTGCAGCTATGATTGTGCTCAGTAGATTTCTAAGTGCTTCGGGAGAAGCAACCAACCAAAAGCATCAAAGGGACTTTTGAGGTTAAAAAAAAAGTTTGTTCACTCCAAAGACTTTTACATGTAAAACACAGATTGTGTTCAACCTGAAGGCCTCTTGTTAGTATCTCTGAGATAAAGATGCATTAAGGAAGAGAAAAATGTTACCTTGCCGCCATGTGAGTCACCCTGGCAAGCTGACTGAGGCATTCCTTTTCAGTCTGCTCTAGGTGGAGCAAACCAAAATCTCTACGACACTGTAAGAAATACACCTACAGATTTTTGAGAGAAAAAGAAGTTCAAGGTGTCCTTGCAAATGAACACATTCTTTTCACCTTCAAGTAAAGGTGAAACTATTTTCAATCTCTTCCAGCACCTGAGCCTCTTGACCATCTATAATACATTAGAAAAACTGTGATTAATTCTGCAACTCTAACTTTTTTACTCAATGGTTACTGAGTTGGTTACCATTCCAGAACATTAGTTTTTCAAGCTTGAACATACCCTCAGAACATATCATCTCAGAAACTTCAAAAAAAAAAAAAGGTGCCTTGATCCCAGAGATATAATTTAATTGATACCAGATACAGCCTGAGTACTAAGATTTATAAAAGCTCTCAGGTAACTCTAATGTGCAGCAAAGTTTAAGAACACTCAAGAAGTCCTGCTAGTTTCTTTTTTTTGTTTTCTTCTGAGGAAGGGATAAGAAAATAATCAGACCACACAGGAAGACCATGGAGTCCAAATGGACTTTGGAAAGTCAATAGGTCCAATGTCTCCCCCATAGCCGGAATTCCTTCTACCATTACTGTTGCATGGTTACTTGGCCTCTGTTTTCTCTCACTAGTTGCTCAATATTCACTGAAAGTAGATTATATTCTTGGACAGCATTAAGGGTTTCTAAAATTAATCACAGAAGAAGAACGAAACTTTCTTAGTAAAAGTAGTGAGAAAATATACAAACTTGAGCTCTTAAAGTAATCTGAGAATTTGGTTTTTCAGTTATAGCTAGCATTTTAGTTTCCAGATATGCCTGGTTCAGGCATCACTTCTGATTGTTGACCTCCAGATTCCCAATTATTCTACTAAGGAATAGAGTTTACCTATGACAGAGGTAGGAAGGTATATAATCCTTTTAATGTTAGTGAACTCTCTAAAAATTTGAATCTTATTGTATATCAAGTTTGGATATCTGTAAGTAAAAATTACATCTATAAAGATAATCACATATTTTTTGGAAGAGACCTTAGTTGTGGTGTTCTAAGTTAACTTGGAAGAAACTGAGTGACATTCTGGGGGTCTAAAAGGTAAGTTTGTTTTTGAAATTGCAGTGTATGATGTGTAAGTGTATTGGGAAGATCTACATAGGAAGTAATAAAGAAAGGAGATATTATCTGTGACAGCAAAAAAATGTTATTCTTAGAAATTTGGCTTAGAGACCTGGCTTCGTGAGAATTTTCCTGTATTTCCTATACATACTGAAGCAGATCAATTTCCTGAAGTGATTTGGAGGGAAAACAACATAAGATCATCAACAATGAAGTAATCTTGTATAAAATTCCAATGAGTCAAAAGAACACAAAAGTTGGAGTTATGTTTTCTGGCTGGTCTTAAGATGACTTATTTCTGTTTATTCAGAAAAAACTTTTTAAAAATTCTTTAGTATACTAGTATGCAAGCAAAACTTCCCTCCCCAATCCCATATCTCTCTTTTTTTTTTTCTTTACCTCAGCTGTTAAAGCTCTGCTAGTTTCTGCATTCAGTTTGTTTAAGTATGTTTTTATTGTGCTTTCCAGATTATGCTTCTCCATTTCCCACTGAGATCTGAAATATAAGACCATTAAAGAATTAACAACACTGTAGCAAGGACAGACTTTTCCACCTTATTCAGTAGGAAGAAAGATATGAAGCTATTCAAGGAGTAAAAAATAATTTATTGTAAAAATTTACAACATATAAAAGCAAGAGAAGACATTATTTAACTCTTACTGTTATTGCTTTCTATTAAGAGTACAGAAGTCTTAAAGTTGTCAATATAGGGACTAGGATTTAAAAGTTGGCTCCAAGGGGCACCTGGGTGGCTCAGTTGGTAAAGCATCCGACTTTGGCTCAAGTAATAGTCTTGTGGTTCAGGGGTTCAAGCCCTGTGTCAGGCTCTGCACTGACTACTTGGAGCCCAGAGCCTGTTACCGAGTCTGTGTCTCCCTCTTTCTCTCTGCCATTCCCCTGCTCACACACAGTCTGTCTTTCTCCTTTTCAAAAGTAAATAAGCATCAAAAATTTTTTTTTATAATAAAAAAAAAATAAGGCTCTGAAATAAAGTTGTCCAAGGATGAATCTGAGTTTCAAAACTTAACTAATATGAAACCAGGGCAAGTTACTTTTCTCTACTTCAGTTTCTATTTGTGTGAAAATGGAGAATACTGTAGTAATTACCTCAAAGACCTGTTGTGAAAATTCATTCAGATTATATACATAAAAATATTTTATGTTTAGTACACATTAAGTAGTAAATAAATGTAAGCTATTATTATTTATAAATTTCACATAAAGTTTCTATGACTTTTTTGTATCCCCAAACAGCAACTACAAAGGTTTTTATTATCCCTGCCATCACTGCACTAAATTTAAATCACTGCATTAAAATATTGCACTGGCTGTCTCAGTGCTCACATTCAACACCTTAGAATGAAAACAAATCCTACAGCTTGAGAGGGAGAGAGGGAGACAATAAGGACATTATTTATGAAGGACATTGTGGAGAAAGGCTACCTCTAAGGTTTCTCTTTTTCCCATCCCGTTTCAGATTCCTACACCTGAGCCCCCAACTCTAGAGCATACAATGTAAATTATTACTATAATGGAAAATTAATATTGTAATAGGGTCGTTTCCAAAGCCTAGTCTTACAGCTTCATTATTAGAAACATTTGGATGCTTGCATACTTAACAAACATTAATGAGATGCTTGATAAAACATTATACCATATTGTTAATACCACTAAGGCTAGAGTGTTTTCAAGAAAAAATAATATTCAAGGACATATATTAATTCAACCAAGGGGAATTATTATGCCACTGAATATTGTACAAAATTGCCTATAAGAACAAGAGAGAAAATAAATTGGAAAATAAATTAGACTCCATCAAAATTAAAAAATTTTATGCATTAAAGGACATTGTCAAGAATAAAAGACAACTCACAGAATGGGAGAAAACATTTGCAAATCATGTATCTGATTAAGGACTTGTATCCAGAACATGCATAGAACTCTGAAAACTCAACAGAAGACAACCCAATTTAAAAGATGGCCTAAGGATTTGAATAGATATTTCTCCAAGTAGCCAACAGACACATGAGAAGTGTTCAACATATTTAATCATTAAGAAAATGCAAATAAAAAACCACAATGATCTACTACCTCACATCCACTACAATGAATAAAATAAAGACAGATAATCTAACAAGTATCTGTGAGATGTGAAGAAAGCAGAACCAACATGCATTGCTGGTGAGATTGTAAAATGTGCAGTCACTTGGAAAATAGTTTGGTAGTTTCTCAAAAAGTTAATCAGAGTTTACTGTATGTCTCAGCAATTCTACTCTTAGGTATACACCCAAGAGAACTGAAAACCTTACCTTCATACAAAAATTCGCTTACAAATGTTCATAATAGCATTATTCATAATAGTGAAAAAATGGAAGCAAATGTCCATCAGCTGATGAAAAGGTCAACAAATTTGGTATATCCCTACAATAGAATATTATTTACCCATAAAAAGGAATGAGTACTGATAACATGCTACAATATGGGTGAACCTAGATAATTTTATATTAAAGAAGTTAATCATAAGAGGGTATTTATTATATAATTACATCTATATGAAGTGTTCAAAATAAGGCAAATCCAGAGAGACAAATAATTGATTAATGACTGCCAGAAGCTAGGGGAAGGGAGAAGGAGGAATGACTTCTAATGGATCCAGAATTTCTTTAGGGTGATAAAAATGTTTGGAAATCAGACAGAGGTGATAGTTCTGTGAACTATCCTAAAAGATAGATACCTCTGTGAACATCCTAAAAGTCAATGAATTGTATAATTTAACACAGTGAGTTTTATGCTCTATTTATTAGATCTCAAAAAAGTTATCAAAAAGTTACCTACAGGCAAAAATTTGTCAATGAGAATTAAACTCAGCCAGTTTCATAAATCAGTCACACCTAGCACTATTGATTAGAACAAAGAGATGAAGAACACATAAGCTCTAGACCCCGGTTAGTTTATTGGGGGACTGTAACTTTGGTCACCTAATCTCCCTCAGCAGTTTTCTAGGGCCAGAACTAAGGCAAACATATCTCCCAATTTGCCTAGAGCATTTCTAATTTATAAGTATTGTCCTAGTATAATTAGTAATAATGCTCAATTTCATGCTCAAAAGTGCTGCAGTTTGGATCATAAATTATATGACTACCCTGGCCAGAACATACTGAGTGGAATATCTAAGAGTTTCAGAGATGCACATATCCTCAACCAAATCAACAGCCAAGTTTGTACCTTTTCATGGAAAGTTGCTCCTTAAGATTCTTGATTTCATTATCTTTAGCATGGCTCTGACGCTGTAATCTAAGAAAAAATGAAAGCCATAAATATTAGAAATTATTTGTCATTAATACAGTCAGAACAACTCTACCTGTAGCTGAAGAGGGACTAAATATGAGCATTCTGAACCACAAATATTGGGCTTGAAAATGATTACACTCCTATAACTAGGCTTTCTGCAATTTATCTTTTCTTTTGGTGTCTGATATACTGACTTCCCAGAGAAAATACTAAGTTCTAACCCCATCAATTAGAAGCTAAAGAGAACTTGTACCCCCACTTCAAAGACTCAGCAACATGTTTTTAGCTCTTTGTACTTTAGTTTACCGACTACAAAACACAGACAGTATGTTTTAATTTTCTAGGCTTATGATAGGATTGGTAATTTTAACTTCATTACAAAGTTATATGTCAAGTCGTATGAATTCATACAAACTATTAAAGGGTTAAGGTCTGAAAGAAATCAGATTATTAAATATAGAAGTAAAAAGGCTATGTGCAAATAAGAATTTTAATTAAAATAGTAAATTATAATGGGGGAGTCACCGACATCACCTAATTATGGGAAGATTGGGTAAAAATAAATCAGAAAACATAACCTACAGTTAGCTTAAAAAATTAATATCCAAGAAGCTACTAAGAGAAGTACAAAGTAATACTTTTTGGTTGATATGTGTTCGCAAACCATTCCTGATATTCCTTCCTTGTGCTGCTGTAGTTTTCCTCACAACTAAGTTTTTACACAAACCATTGATTTGCTACAATATGAAAACATTTACAGCAAAAGCACATTTCTTTTTAAGCCTCTGTAATGTTCAGACACTTAGGATACATAAGAATTTTGGTTAATATAGATTATTAGAATGACTGCTGTAAAACAATGACTTTTTAATTATTTTTTAAAATATATTTTTAATGTTTATTTTTGAGAGAGAAAGAGACAGAGCATGAACAGGGGAGGAGTAGGGGGAGAGGGAGACACAGAATTTAAAGGAGGCTCCGGGTTCTGAGCTGTCAGCACAGAGCCAGACACAGGGCTCAAACTCTTAGACCATGAGATCATGACCTGAGTGGAGGTCAGATGCCTAACCGAGTGAGCCACCCAGGTGCCCTAAAACAATGACTTTAAATGTTGGTTGCATTGCTTAGTATTAAATTTCAGAGATTATCCACTCCCCTTTACTCCAAGGTTCTTAGAAGCTACAGACTTATAATCAATATCCTACTGAACTGAAAATGCAAAGAAACCAGATCTGTTTCTATACAAAAGAGATCATGTTCTCAAGTAAAAAATAAAAAAGATAAGCTTTGTTTCAATGGTATGCAGGAGAACGCAGAGAGTTGAAAAAGGGGTAATAAGATTTTTAAAACTGACATCCTCCTTTCCTTTATATGTTTCCATTTCATCAACATTTTACCTAGCTATAGTTTCGAGTGGGCAATAAAGAGTTGACAGAGCTTGGTGGGGAATTCAGAAGATCTGGATTCTTAAATAATAGAAGATAAGGTAGGCATAGTTTGTCGCCCAGCTTGGATAGGAAACAGCTATTGATGATCAAGCAGTCATAACTTCTTAGTTCTATTTTTCTCATGAATAATATGAAAGCAGGATTAGATGTTCTTTTCTGAAAGATCTCAAGTTACTCTGGCTATCATGCTTATTATATGGGTTTTACTGACAGCCATTACTTAACATTTATTGAGTGCTTATTGTAATTTGTGCAAAATATGTTGCTATCATATAAATCTTCTTTGCTGATTCTGTAATTATCAACATTTACCAAACATTTAGTGTAGGACTGGCATTGAATTAGGCCAAACAAAAAAGACTTTTTTGCTTTCTAACAAGCATCATATTCTGAAGTAATAGAAATCAACATTTTACAATTTAAAAATACTAATATATTTATCATATACTTTGGGGATATGTTCAAGTAAAACAAAGGCTCACCAGCTATATGAGAACACACACTGTGCTTGCTCATGTTTCCTCTAAATGCCCTGTGTCTTCTCCCATCTCATTCTACATAGTTGAGGTTCAATACTGTCTTCAGTGAAGTTCTTTCTTATCACAACAATCCAAAGTACTTGTTTTACTCTACAAAATCCCTATTATAGCTCCACTAGACAGTTATTTATATGTACAGTGGACCCCTGAACATAGGGGTTAGGGAGGTTGACACCTATCCCTGACAAATGCAGTTGAAAACCTGTGTATATAACTTGACTCCCCAACAACTTTACTAATAGCTTACTACTGACCAGAAGCCTTATTGATAACAGTTAATGAATACATGTACTGTATGTGTATTATATACTGTACTCTTACAATAAAGTAAGAAAAGTTACAGAAAAGTTACTGTTACAATAAAGACAATGTTACTAAGGTCATAGAAAAGACAAAATACATTTACAGTAATGCACTATATATTTATCAAAAAATTTTGCATATAAGCAGACCCACATAGTTCAAACCCACGTTTAAGCATCAACCGTACTTTAAAAACGAAAGTTGAACTTTTTGAGATAATCATAGATTCATATACAGGTGCAAGAAATACTATAGACAGATGCCATGTGTGCTCTACTCACGTTCCTCCAATGTTAATGTCTTGAAGAACTATAGCATAGTAACCAGGATGTTGATAGTGATGTAATTAAGACACTGAACAGTTCTATCACAATATCTCATTTTGCTCCCATTCCCTCCTTATAACCTTGGATCACTAATATTTTGCATTTTTATCACTTTTTCATTTCAAAATTTTTGAGGGGCCCCTGGGTAGGTCAGTCAGTTAAGCATCTGACTTCAGCTCAGGTCATGATCTCATGGCTCGTGAGTTCAGGCCCCATGTCAGGGTCTGTGCTGACAGCTCAGAGCGTGAAGCCTGCTTCAGATTCTGTGTCTCCTCTCTTTCTGCCCTTCCCTGACTCGTGCTTGCTCTCTCTCAAAAAAAATAAACATTTAAAAGCTTTTTTGAAATTTTGAAAATCTGTCATTTCAAGAATGATATAGGAATGGAATCAAACAGTAACATAAGCTTTGGGGATTCACTTCTTCCACTGAGCAGAATTCTGTCTACAGAGTCTGTAGTGTTACCATGGATTCATTCCTGATGGTGCTAACATGTGTCTTCTTTCTTTGTCAGTTTTGGTAGAGGTTTGTCAATTTTATTGATATTTTCAAAGAAATTGCTTTCTAATTCATGAATTTTCTTTATTGTTTTTCTGTCTGCCATTTCATTACTTCTAATATTTATTAATTTCATCTGCTTGTTTTGGGTTTTCTGCTTTCCTTTTTTTAGATTCTTGAGGAGGGAGCTAAGATTAGATTAGAAAAAAGGAAAAGTCTCAATGTGTTAGTCAGTTAGTGCTATAAATCTTCTCAGAACTGCATTAGCTGTGTCCCACAAAGTCTGATATATTGCATTTTGATGTTAATTCAGCTCAACATATTTTTATTTCCCTTACGAACTCTTTTTTGACCCATGGATTAATTAGAAGTGTTTTTTGTAGCTTCCAACAGATTTTCCTGTCATCTTTCTGTTACTAATTACTAGTTTGACTCCATTTTGATCTGAGTGCATGCTTTGCATGATTTCAACTCTCTTAAATTTTTTGAGGTTTTATGGGCCAGCATATGTTCTATTATGGTATGTTTTCCTATGGCCACTTGCAAGCATATATATTCTATATATGCTGTCGTCTGGTGAAGTGTCCTATAAATATTGATTAGATCCTGTTTGGTTGATTGGGTTGTAGAAGTTCTTTATCTTTGCTGATTTTTCTATCTGGTTGTTCTATAAATTGCTAAGAATAGGATGTTGAAATCAACAACTCTAATAGCAGGTTTTTCTTTCTCCTTACAGTTCTATCAAGGTTTGCTTCATGTACTTTGAGGCTCTGTTGTTTGGCATATACACTTTTAGGTTGTTATATCTTCCTGGTAGATGGATCCTTTCATCATTATGTAATGTCCCTGTTTGTCCCCAATAGTTTCTCTGCTCTGAAGTCCATTTTTATGTTGTTAATATAGCCATTCGCGCCTTTTTTGTTTTGTATATATTTTACCATCCTTTTTTTCTCAATGTATGTTGCTGCAACTGAAGTTTCTAGTACACAACATATTGTTGGATTACAGTTTTGTTTTTAAAATCTACTCTACCAGGTCTTTTAAGTATTTAGATCATATATATGTGAGGTAATCAGTGATATTAGGGCTTAAGTCTGCCATTATTTTGTTTGTTTCCTATTTCTTTTTTCTTACTTTCTTGTGGATTATTGTAACATTTTTTAAGGATTCCATCTTGACTTATTTATAGTGCATTTTAATACATTTATCTCTTAGCTTTCTTTAGTGGTTGCACTAGGTATTACAATGTGTATATGTAGTCTACTGGTATTGATATTTTCCTTCTTTTCATATAGATCTCTTTAGCGTCTGAAGTTTTAAAATATAATTGTTGTGTTTCAACATAAACTTCACATAAGATGGTATTATAATGTTTGATTCAAGCATCAAATATGATTTAAAATATTAATGAGAATAGGATGGACTCTTATTATTTATCCCTCCCTTTACTCATTCAGATGTTCTTTCCTTTCCTTTTAAAAAAATTTTTTAAATGTTTTATTTATTTTTGAGAGAGATATAAACAGCATGAGCAGGGGAGGGCCAGAGAAAGTGGGAGACACAGAATCCAAAAGACAGGCTCTAGGCTCTGAGCTAGCTGTGAGCACAGAGCCCGACGCGGGGCTTAAACCCACGAACCGTGAGATCATGACCCGAGGTGATCGGACGCTTAAATGACTAAGCCACCCAGGCGCCCCTTTCCTTTCTGAAGTTCTAAGTTTCTGTTATCATTTCCTTCATGATTATAGACCTTCCTTTAGCTATTCTTTAATCGTAGGTTTAGTAGCAACAGATTTTTATAGTTTTTCTTTGAGACTTGTCTTTATTTCCCTTCAATCCTAAAGGATATTTTTGCTGGGTATAGGATTCAAGATACTTGTTTTCTTTTAGTTTTGTTTTTTTTTTTCTTCCAGTACTTAAATAATGTGCCACTTCCTTTTGGCCTCCCTGGTTTCAGATGAGAAACTGATGTCATTTGAATTAAAGTTCCCCTGTGTGTTTTCTCTGGTTGCTTTCAAGATTTTTGTCTTTAGTTTTTTGCAATTTAGTTATGATATGTCTTGGCATGAATTTCTTTGGGTTTATAATACTTTGGGCTCACTCAATTTCTTGAATTTGTAAAATTGTAACCTCAGATGAAATTTTAATACTTTAAAGCTTTGAATGCTTCCCCCCCCCGCCCGCCCCCCCACTCTTCTCTCTTTTTGAGAGTCTGACAAGAACTTCAGTTCTTTTATTATTGTCTCACAGGTTGCTGAAACTCTGACCTTTTTTATCTTTTCCCTAGTTCACTTCCTCTGCTGTTCAGACTAGGTAAAGTCTTCTGTATTTTCTCAGATTCACCAGCTCAATCCTCTGTCATCTTTATGTGATTATATCCAGCAAGATTTTATTTCAGTTATTATATTTTTTAGTTTCGTAATTTCCATCCTTTATTATATTTTTTTTGCTAGGACTTTCTAGGCTCTCATCTGTTTAAAGAGAATTCAATTTTCCTGTTGAAGCATTGTTATGATGGTTGCTTTGAAATCTTTGTCAGGTAATTCTCAAATCTCAATTTTCTTAATGTTATCATTTGTTGACTGTATTTTCTTTTTCATGTTCTAACTGTCCTCATTCTTGGTATAATGAGGGTTTTCTATTTTGCCTAGATATTCTGAGACTCTGGGTTCTAGTTAATTTTTTTTTAGCAGGAAGATCCCCTATTGCTGTGTATTGAGAGCTGAGTGGGTGTGTATGTTTAGCTTCCCACCCGGCCCTGCTAACAACATCCCACCAAAATTGGATACTGACACACTGCCTCGATGCAGATGAGTGATGGGGAAGTTCAGTGCCCCCCAGGCCATGACATTTCCCATGAAAGTGGGGCACCAACTTACTCTGTTCTTTGCCTCAGTAGCATACAAGATCAGCTTCCTGCGGAACCCTGACACCAGGGAAGGAGAAAGCATATGGCTGACTCCTATTGCTTTGTGGTTACAGGGTGGAGAGCAGGGTCTCCCTGTTGGGCCCCTCTGGCACCAACTGGAGAGAGGGGAGAAAATAGAGTGCCAACTAGCCCCGAGGGTGGAAACTCAGCTCCCCATGAGGAGAGTAGAAGGGAAACCTATATTGAGTAGTCCCACCTCAGATTACCTTAAGTTTCATTGAGGCTGGGTAGAGGTAGCGGCTTAGACTGCAACTGGATCACACCGGCCCTATCCTGGCAGAGGAAATGTAACACTCCTGCTTCTGCCCCATGGGGAACGGGAGACTAGCTGCCGATACTACTCCAGCAAGGAAATCTGGCTTGTGCTATCTGCTACTGTCAGAACACATCACCTGGTTCCCAGGGGTGGTGTGGGACCAGACTAGAGTAGGCTGGATAGTGCCAAAAAGGTTTTATGTTGTTTTATCTTCCTTTTCCTGATCCTTTGGCTAGAGCAACTGGTTTTTCTTGGACCTCCCCAACCCTCCACCTCTGCCTACTGGCTGTTCTAGGTTGGTGATTTCTGCAGCACACTGTCTAGGATATATTGGAGGAAATAAAGAAAATTCATGCCATATCATTCCTCAAGTACCAAAGCCTCTAGACAGTCTGCTTTCTTCTACCCTTTAGAGTCTTCCTATGCTTGTTTGTTGTATTATGTCTTGGGTAGTTTAGTAGTAAAAAGGATGACTGGCAAGGAATAGAGCTACTTCTTGGCAGAACTAGAAGTCCCTCTGTTATAAGTAATTTTAAGCCCTTCACATTAATCTATACTCTCCATTAGCTCTCAATGTCTGACATGTGTTGGTATCTTCTACATGTGCCTTACCTAATTCTTCTCACACAGTGGGCCCTTGATAAATGTTTGGTGAATGTTCAACGCTGAATGCTCATTGTATGAAGACATATGCATCCCCTAAAATGGTCAAGCATACAAGGGTACCTGGGTCAGCTATCAGGCTTTAGGAAGAATATCTCAGATGGTAAAGGAGAGAGGAAGCTCATCTGCATGCATGGCATTACTTCTCTGATCTCTGATATTATATAACATATATCTGGATTGGTCATTGCCTTCTAAGCTAAAAGACAAAGTTTTGAACCCTGAAGTGTGGATTCTTAAGTAACTGTAGCCAATTTAGATTTTTTCAAGCCATCTTAGGTCTTCACCTCCTTGAACTTGAAGGATCTAACTCTAGCAGGGATAAGTTACAAAGTGTTTGTAACTGATACTATGTTGCCAACACTATGGCATCCAGTTCTTCCTAAAAATTCCTTCAAGGATGGATGATATAATATGTGGGAGAAAATTTAAGATTTAAATCTCTGCCAAATATTTCTCCAATTTCATAATTAGTACTGTAGACTCCTTACTCTAAGATATTCTCTAGAACTTGTCTACTAGCAGTCTAGCAACTAATGGATTTCAAATCAGACTTCATGGGCAAATGGTATCTGTTGCATTACGACATATTACAATGTGTTACAAATCATGTTAGTATTTCAACTGATACTGGTTGGAGACACTGATTAGTATAAAAGGAGTAAAGCAAGGTTGCTCAGTTTCTCCTATTACGTCATAATTTTTAGTTCTAGGTATTTAATACTAGGATTGTTAAGGGAAATGAGATTGTTGGGAGGGAGCAGTCTTCAGGGATTTGATTCATTTTCAATCTTTTGGTCTTGGAACACAAAAACTGAGAGACCAATATAAAAAAAGCATTTAAGTGATTTCATGGTGTCTTTGAGGAATGTATTCATCATATGCTATAAAGAAACAGCAAATCATTGGTCATATTTTTACAAATTAGAATCATGACCTGAAAGTTAATTATCTTTCTCATGTAATTCTATTATAATTGCACTTGTTCAGCCAATACATGTAAAGCTTGATATACAGAGTGAGCAGTTGCTTATTTTTCAATCCAGCTGGCTAGACAAATATATAGTCGGTTTTTAAGCAAGTACAGGCCTGTAGTCAACTGTTCCTAATGTGTAGTCACAATGACACCTAGTGGCCACACAGGTATTATCTTCTAAAGACCGCGTTCATTATGAAGCAAATCCAGAATTACCTGTGAACAACAGACTTGCACTTACTTGGAAACCTTATTGACTCCAAAAGCCACTTGTTGGTTAAGAGATGCAATGATTTTATCTTTCTTCTTAATCTGTATTTGGTTTTCTTGCCACCGAAAAGTCACTGTTTTCAACTGTCTTTTGAAATCCTGATTAATGAAAAATATTATTTCATAGTTAATTCTGTTCAAATTACCAGAAATTGAAAGAAAAATAGGTTCCTTTTAAAGAAAAGAAACTACCATTCAGCTGAACAACTGAACTAACTCTGACTTGCTTCAGATATAATGGCACAAGTACTTACTTCACACTGATAGTGCAATTTATAAAGCTGCTGTTGCCGAGCAAGCTTCTCCTTCTCAGTTTCTCCATATTCTGTGGTTACTTTGCTGGTTGAGCCCTAATGAGCAAACAGAATACACGTGCCTTATTTGCCTCTAAAAAGAGCACTAAGACTTTAAAGGAGATTTAAAGTTGCCATCTAATTCCTACTTGTGCTCTGTATCTCAATACAAACATCACTTCTCTGATTAGTTCAGATAAACCCACCTCTCCCCAGTTACAGCATTCACTAAACAGTACCACAGTTATCTGTCTACTGCTGCTACTACTGGGTAACATTACCTGCATGCTTACCACATTTTTAAGCTTTTTTGGGAGGGGTAATGTTTTTATTGTCGTAAAGATCATATGAGGTAGGCACTTATTATTCCCATTTTAGAGATGATAAAACTAAGTGAAGTACCTCATCCAAGGTTACACAGAAAGTGGAGAAGCCTGAATCCCAACTCTCAATTGCCCAAACACTTAATTAGTACTCAGTCTACCTTAGTTTAATATTCGACTTATCAACCAGATTATAAACACTGTGATCACAGGGACCATGTCTTAGCACAGGTCTGATAAAAAGCAGGTGCTAAATGGTTTTTGAATATATGAGGGCATAAACATTTTCCAAAATGCGTGTGACATTTTTATCCTATTTTGGATACTGAATAAAAATCAAAGGCCTCATATTTATTTATTTATTTATTTATTTTTTAAAGATACTTGGTGGGTCACTTTATTTCATGTCTTTTTTTTTTATTTTTTATTTATTTTTATTTCTAGGAGAGAGAGAGAGACACAGCATGAGCAGGGGAGGGTCAGAGAGAGAGGGAGTCACAGACTGAAACAGGCTCCAGGCTCTGAGCTGGCAGTCAGCACAGAGCCCGACGTGGGGACTGAACCCACGAACCGCGAGATCATGACCTGAGCCGAAGTCGCACGCTTAACTGACTGAGCCACCCAGGCGCCCCAAAGGCCTCATATTTAAACTTAAACAATGTATCAGTTCAGTTAAAATATACATATTCTAATATTATATTTGCAATGGGAAAAAGAAGATATGACAATTATATGAATGTTGTACTATCAGCCAGAGAATCATTTTTACTAACCATACCCTTAGACAACCAATATTCCTAACATACTATGAAACAGGTTATAAAATTACCTTAGTATAGAATTCTCACTTAAATCAAGTGATTAAAAAATCTATCCTATGCTTTGTCTAATTTAGTGTTCTGCTGAGCACTCAGATCATGTTCACATGGACCTTCGCATACACAAACATCACTCCCAGCAGTGACTGCTACAAGGAAAGGAACCAGAGGGGGAAAATCTGTTGCACAGTAATGTTTTGTAGACATTTCATGTCTATAACCAGATTTTTTAAAAATGAAAGTCCCCCCCTTCTTTAACAAAACTATTTTTCTCATGAAAATTAATCCAAGGTCTTTGGTTTTTTGTTTTTTGCAAGGAAAGCATTTCTAGTGAACACTGCCCAACAATTAAAGCCAGGAAATGGTTTCAGGGCCAAAGTGAAAATTTTCAGCTTCTAAGGTTCTTTTTCCCTCTAACTATGCCTCTGACCCACCCTTCTTGTTTTTCATTGCCCCTTACAAGCACAGCACAAAACACTAGGCTAACAGAGGTTAATGATGGTTTCTGGAAGAAGGGAGGTAGGTCTGTATCCTCTCCAATCAAGCTTACCTGTTCTATCATGTCCAGAATATGCAATTCATCCAGGCTATAGAACTTGTCTTCTGTTGCAGAATCCTCTTGAATATCACTTGCATCATCTTTCATAAATCTACTGACTGGGTGTAGATTTGCTTGCTCTTTCTTCAACTGCTCTTCCTTTCCTACCATATTTGGGCTATAGTGGTGACATAATCAATGTAATCTTTTATAATGGTATATAGTGTTTCTTACCTAAGCCATTGTTTCCCAAATTAATATTGTATTAATCTCATGAGATAGGAGATTGATGGCCAACGTTAGAGCTTATACACAAGAGTGTATTTCTCTTGATGATTCATAGTGAATTTATTTAGCATACATAAGACAGCACTCTCAAGGTACCTATTCTGTTCATTCTAGTGTTTTCAAGAATTGTGAGACCATGGAGTTCATTTGTCAATTATTAACATCAGTTACTTTGGGAAACAATACTTTAGGAAATAGTGACAAGCATTTCCGCATCTGCTATACTATTTTATCATCATAGCATTCTTGAAAAGTAGGTTGGTTTAATCAATTTCATTGCTTAGGTCCAGTGTACATTTAAATAGTGGGCTGCAAATATCAACATAAAGTAGATTTTAAAATGGAGATTCTATGGTAACAAGACTTAAAAAAACTGTAGGGGTAACATAGGAAACTAGTTAACTAGGAACCACTAAAAAAATGAAAATACTGTAAGTGCAATGGCAACTAACTCGTTTTTATACCTAGTTAGTAGCTATAAATCTCCTTCCTAATTTCATTAAATAGCAACAAGAAATAGTACTTTTATTTATAACATGATATAAATGACGTGATTAGTGACTAGAAAGAAAATAGGTAACTCTAAGATGCATTATTACTTCTTTTAGGTCACAGAAACCTAGAAAAAAATGTCATCTAATGTTTGTAGAGTAACTTGCAAAAAGCTATAAAACACTGAGGTATTCCAAATGACTGAGGTATTCCAGAATGACTCAAATATTTTGGAAAGTTCAATGAAATCAAATGCTTGTGTAGACCACTGGTTCCCAGCCCCAATTTTTCAAATTATCTGAAGAACTTTTTAAAATTGTATTTTTCCAGCTACCTTGACAACTGTAAATATATACATGAATCTGTATTTTTGAAAAGTTCTAGAAGATTATTCTGAAATGTTTAAAGTTTAATAATAGCATTGCAATAATACAGGAAAATGTTTTTATCAGTAAAAGATGCAAACTGAAGCATGTAGAGGTAAAATTACATGATATTTGGGACTGAAAACACTTCAGCAAAGAACAAAATGTTAAAGGAAAAAGTGAAGCAAACGTGGAAAAACAGTGTAACTGTTGAATCAGGATGATAGCTATATATATTAATGTAGATACATTATTCTCTTTACTTTTGTGTATATGTGAAAATTCTCGTATCATAACAAAGCTCCCTGGGTGATCTGATGATCTTCCAGTTTGTGTCTACCCTATAGGTAAAATAAGCAAAATGATTGATAGCACTGTTTGATTTGTTAGTAAGTTGTTTTTATGGCTTCTAGACATGGCTTGAAAAAGGTAAAAAACCAAAAACAATAAAAAAAATTATTGCTCTAGTGGCTCAACTTGTTGACAGAGAAAAAGAAAACCTATCCTTGGATGATGAACTATTAGTGAGTAGCTCACATCCATTATCAATGAGAAAATATCAACTACAAGTGATGACTTTCAAGTTAAAATATGTTCTTGCTACCAATTAAAGATATCTTAATAATTTATGTCCTCACAGTGAGTTCTCTAAAGTTAGCAACTTTCAATTTAACTTTCTGGTGGGTATAATGAATCTCTTCATTACTATCTCCCCAACTTCCACCCACTAATCCTCTGTCATCAGTCACAGAGTTGTATGCCACAGTGATCTTTAGACATTAAAAGGTTTCCCATAAAGATTCAGAGTTCACGGTTAACAACTGGAATTAAAAACCACCACTGCCACCACCACCTGTGTGTTAATTAAACAAACCAAAACAAAACAAACTCTTTTGTAAAAGAGGCCAGTAGGACAAAGAATAATCTGATTTTTAAGGTTAAGTCTTACTTAAATTTAGATTTGGCTAACCACAATCCAGACTATATTTTAGAAGATTTTATGCTGGATCCAAATTAGTCTTTAACTCTTGAACAGCCTTATAGAAAAATGGTGAGAGATTCTATTCTCCCAAATTAAATGATAATTCAACTTTTTGTTACTCTTAAGTGACAAGTTATTAAGAAAAGGAACTGTACTCTCTTCTTCCAGAACACTTCCCGAGGCCAGGCTCTGTCACACTGGTAAAGCACACTTTGAAAATACTCAGAAAAATTTAAAAATTAAATAAATACTTACACCTGTTCTTCTTTTGATTCCTTATTCTGAAAAACAGCATCAAGAATTAGTAATTTATATCAACTAGGCCAGTATAGCACAGTGAGGTGACTGCAATTAGGTCACTGTGTCTCAGTCTTTTTTGACCACAACCAAATTCAGAAATATATTTCACATCATGATGTAAATGCACTTATATAGAGATCTTATTAAATTTCAGTTTTATACTTATGTATAAGTCACTAAATAAACTTTACCCATATTATATATGTTATAGACTGCAAGTTTATGCTTTTCCCAAATTCATATGCAGAAATCCTAACCCCCAATGTGATGGTAAATAGCAGTAGGGCCACTGGAAAGTAATTAGGTTTAGATGATGCCATGAAGTCTTCATGATAGAATTAGCGGCCTTATCAGAAGAGACCAGTGAGCTAGGTCTCTTGCTCTTCTGTGTGCTCTCGCTACCATGTGAAGACACAGCAACAAGTTAGCCATCTGAAAACTGAGAAGAGGGCTCTCACTAGACACCAAATCTGTTAGCACCTTCATCTTGGAGTTCCCAGCCTGCAAAAGTGTGAAAACTGTTGTTTAAAATACCCAGTCTATGGTAGTTTGTTATAGTAGCCCGAACTAAGACAATATATAATTAACTCTGAAACTTTTTTTTACTCTAATTCTATTTATTTTATAAAATGGTAGTTGTGACCCACTACATTGATTTTGTCATCTACCAATGAGTCAGAAATAACTTAAAAATCATTGAGTCAGACTTTGGAGGCAAGATGGCGGAGAAGTAAGGAGCTCCGTACTTGCACTCGCGCCCATACATCACACAGAAAAGATCTGAAGCCATTGGAAACCATACAAAACCTGAGAGACTCGGAGAAAAAGGACGCAGAATCCACTGAGAAAGCCTTCTAACGTGAGTGCGAACCGGGGAAGGTAAAATCAGGCCGGGATCCGAGCCTCCAGGGTGGGAGGCGATCCCCCTCTACCCTCTACGGGGAGTGAGAGGGGAAAAGGAGAGAGTCCGAGACAGAAAAATCTCCGCTCGGTGCATAGCAAGACCGTACTTGCCAAATACCTGCACACCAGGTCCCCTCGCGACAACTGGTCCTGGGGGAGGCTGAGCACACAAACTGCTTCTTTGTGCCGCTCCTGGAGGTTGGTTTTCAAAGCGGCGCGGGCGCGCCTGCCGCCATTGTAGCTCCAGGGCGGCTGGGACCCCGGAAAGAGACGCGCAGACACTGGGCGTCCGCGCTCCTGGCTGGCTGGAACTCAAGAGGGAAGGCAAAGAGCTAAAAACTGGGAAATTTGCCTGTGAGTTCGTGTTTCGGGTGACGAGCCATAGAGAGACCCGGTTTTCCTCACTCCAGCGGCGGCGCGCCTGCCGCCATTGTAGCTCCAGGGCGGCTGGGACCCCTGAAGGAGACGCGCAGACACCGGGCGTCTGCGCTCCTGGCTGGCTGGAACTCGAGAGGGAAGGCAAAAAGCTAAAAACTGGGAAATTTGCCTGTGAGTTCGTGTTTTGGGTGACGAGCCATAGAGAGACCCGGTTTTCCTCACTCCAGCGGGCTCAGGCTACACGGACCCGGCAGGCAAGCCCCGCGCACGCGCGCCAGCCGGACCCAGAGAAGGAAGCAGCGATTCTGACTCCGCCCCCAGAGCTCAGCAGGGAGCCTGGAATAGCCCGAGGGGGTTGTCTGGGAAGCTGTGTCTAAGGCAACTTCAGCGGGGCGCGGACTGGGATTTGGAGATTGGAACTGGCCTGGGTTGAAGAGTGCAACCAACTTCGGCTGCGTCCCCGGAACGGGGAGTTGACACACCAAAAAAAAAAAAAGCGAGCTGCAGCGCGGGGTTCAAGAAGGGACTGGAGCACCGTCACACTCCTCCCCACAATCGCCAAGGCAGAACCCCCGCCTGAGGGATTGGATCACGCCACGCCCATCCCTGCCTGAGAGGTGCCCTCCTCCCTTTTTTTTTTCTTTTTCCCTTTTTTTTTCTTCTTTCTTTTCTTTCCCCTTTCTTTTCTCTTTTTTTCTTCTTCTTTCTCTTTTCTCGCTTTTTTCCCCAAAACACTGACCTGATTAACTCTGGTCGCCAGCTTGCTTAAACAATCACAAGTCCATTATGTAAATGTAAATTCTACACCTACCGACTTTTTCAGCTATTTCTCTCAGGAGTAATTAGACTATATAGTTTCTCTGGATAATTCCAGCATCCTTCTCTCACCTATCCAACCATATTCTACCCTTTACCTCTTTGGAAAAAGTTTCTTATCCCTCTGCCTGTTCATTCTATTTCCAAATCTGCCTTGTCTCACCCTGCCTTCTCTCTTTTTCTCTATGCTCTTCAACCAGCACTGCATACACACGGCTATTTAACTGTAGCTGGGAAATCCAGGTATATGCTTTAAACCGTCCTTTGTCCATCGGTTTTCTTCTTTTTTCCTTTTCTTTTCCCCTTTTTGACCCTTTTATGTATTTTATGCTCCCTATTCGCCCTCCCTCCTCCGTCTTTCCTATTAACTTTTTCGTTTTCCCTCTCACTTTGCATGTTAGTTGAATCAGCCTGTGCGTTTGTGTGCTCCTGCTCCCTGTGTGTTTGTCTGTCTGTTTTCGTTTCCAGGGCTACCTCAAGAAACAAGCTAGAGTACACAAGGTGAAGAGTCCCAAATATCACTACGAATAGGAAAATAAAATAACTAAGGTCCCAACAAGAGTGACCGAGGGATACCATTCAAAAAACAATCTCTGAAAGGATAGGCCCTGGAAAGTCAAAGAGTTTCTTGGATATAGCAGTGCTCATAGAAACAGAGAGCATAACAGGTCTTTAAAACCAACAAGAGCCGGAAAGCTAACTAAAATGACGAAACGAAAGAACTCTCCTCCAAAGAAACTCCAAGAAGAAATGACAGCTAATGAACTGCTCAAAACAGATATCAGCAGCATAAGTGAACAAGATTTTAGAATAATAATGGTGAAATTAATAGCAGGGCTTGAAAAAAACATAGGGGACATCAAAGAAACTATGGCTACAGACAGAATGGAAAATAAAAATAAGCATGAAGAATTAAAAAATGCAATAAATGAGATCCATAATAAATTAGAGGCCTCCAATGCACGGATTGAAGAGGCAGAAAGGAGAATAAGTGATTTAGAAGACACCATTCTAGAAAAACAAGAAGCTGACAAAAAAAAGAGACAAACTGATCCAGGAACAGGAAAGAAGAATTCGAGAGCTCAGCGACACAGTCAAACGCAACAATATCCGTATCATAGGAATCCCAGAAGAGGAAGAGAGAGGGAAAGGTGCTGAAGGAGTCCTGGAACAAATTATAGCAGAGAACTTCCCCGACCTGGGGAAGGAAGTAAATGTGGAAATACAAGAGGCTCAGAGGACTCCCCTCAGACGTAACTTGAATCGATCTTCTGCACGACATATCATCGTAAAAATGGCAAAATACAAGGACAAAGAGAATTTTGAAAGCAGCTAGGGAGAAAAGGGCCCTCACATACAAAGGGAAACCCATCAGAGTGGTGACAGACCTATCTACTGAAACGTGGCAGGCCAGAAAGGAATGGCAGGAGATCTTCAGTGTGATGAACAGTAAAAATATGCAGCCAAGAATCCTCTATCCAGCAAGCCTGTCATTCAAAATAGAAGGAGAGATAAAAACCTTTCCAAACAAACAGAAATTGAAAGAATTTGTCACCACGAAGCCAGCCCTACAAGAAATCCTGAGGGGGATGCTCTGAAGGAAAGGTTGCAAGGAACAAAGATTCCAGAGACACCACCACAAACATGAACCCTACAAAAGATACAAAGACTCTAAACACACATATTTCAATAATAACACTGAATGTAAATGGGCTGAATGCTCCAGTCAAAAGACATAGGGTAGCAGAATGGATTAAAAAACAAAATCCATCTATATGCTGTCTACAAGAAACTCATTTTAGACGGGAAGATACCTTCAGATTAAAAGTAAGGGGATGGAGAAATATATATCATGCTACAGGAAATCAAAAGAAAGCCGGAGTAGCGATACTTATATCAGACAAACCGGACTTCAAATTAAAGACAATCACAAGAGATGAAGAAGGGCACTACATAATAATTACAGGGTCCATCCATCAGGAAGAACTAACTATCATAAATGTCTACGCACCGAATATGGGAGCACCTTAATATCTAAAACAATTAATCACAAACAGAAACAAGCTTATAGATAAGAATGTGCTAATAGCAGGGGACTTTAATACTCCACTTACAGCAATGGATAGGTCAACCAGACAGAAAATCACTAAAGAAATAATCGACTTGAAAGATACATTGGACCAGATGGACCTGACGGATACAGTTAGAACTTTACATCCTGAGGCCAGGGAATTTACTTTCTTCTCAAGTGCGCATGGCACATTCTCCAAGATAGATCACATACTGGGACATAAAGCAGCCCTCAATAAATATAAAAGAATAGAGATCATACCATGCACACTGTCAGATCACAATGCTTTGAAACTTGAAATCCATTACAGGAAGAAGTCTGGAAAACTTCCAAAACCATGGAGGTTAAAGAACACCCTTCTAAAGAATGAATGGGCAAATCAGGCAATTAGAGATGAAATTAAAAAATATATGGAAACAAATGAAAATGAAAACACAACAATTCAAAATCTATGGGATGCGGCAAAGGCAGTCCTAAGAGGAAAGTACATTGCTCTCCAGGCCTATTTCAAGAGATTAGAAAAAGCGCAAGTCCAAAATCTAACAGCTCACCTAAAGGAACTAGAGGCAGAGCAACAAGAACGCCCTAAACCCAGTAGAAGAAGAGAAATAGTAAAAATTAGAGCAGAAATAAACAACATAGAGACCAAAGAAACAATTGAACAGATCAATGAAACCAAGAGTTGGTTTTTTGAAAAGGTAAACAAAATTGACAAACCTCTAGCCAGACTTATCCAAAAGAAAAGAGAGCACACAAATAGACAAAATTATGAATGAAAATGGACTTATTACAACCAACCCCTCAGAAATACAAGCAATTATCAGGGAATACTATGAAAAATTATATGCCAACAAATTGGACAACTTAGAAGAAATGGATAAATTCCTAAACACACACTCACTACCAAAATTCACACGGGAAGAAATAGAAAACCTGAACAGACCCATAACGAGTGAAGAAATTGAATCAGTGATCAAAAATCTCCCAACAAATAAGAGCCCTGGACCTGATGGCTTCCCTGGGGAATTCTACCAGACATTTAAAACAGAATTAATCCCAATTCTTCTCAAGTTATTCAAAAAAATAGAAAGCGAAGGAAAACTCCCGGACTCATTTTATGAAGCCAGCATCACACTGATTCCCAAGCCAGACAGAGATCCAGCAAAAAAAGAGAACTACAGGCCAATATCCTTGATGAATATGGATGCAAAAATTCTCAACAAGATCCTTGCAAATCGAATCCAGCAGCATATAAAAAGAATCATCCACCAAGATCAAGTGGGATTCATTCCTGGGTTACAGGGCTGGTTCAACATTCGCAAATCAATGTGATACATCATATCAATAAAAGAAAAGATAAAAACCATATGATCCTGTCAATAGATGCAGAAAAAGCATTTGACAAAATACAGCATCCCTTCTTAATAAAGACTCTCGAGAAAGTTGGGATAGAAGGAACCTACTTAAACATCATCAAAGCCATCTATGAGAAGCCTTCAGCTAACATCATCCTCAACGGGGAAAAACTCAGAGCTTTCCCCCTGAGATCAGGAACACGACAGGGATGCCCACTCTCACCACTGCTGTTTAACATAGTGCTGGAAGTCCTAGCATCAGCCATCAGACACCAAAAGGAAATCAAAGGCATCAGAATTGGCAAAGAGGAAGTCAAACTTTCACTCTTCGCAGATGACATGATACTCTACATAGAAAACCCGACAGACGCCACCAGAAGCCTACTAGAACTCATCCAAGAATTCAGCCAAGTTGCAGAATACAAAATCAACGTACAGAAATCGGTTGCATTTTTATACACCAACAATGAAGCAACAGAAAGAGAAATCAAGAAACTGCTCCCATTCACAATTGCACAAAAAACCATAAAATACCTCGGAATAAACCTAACCAAGGATACAAGAGATCTGTATGATGAAAACTATAGAAAACTTATGAAGGAAATTGAAGAAGACACAAAGAAATGGAAAAACATTCCATGCTCATGGATAGGAAGAATAAATATAGTTAAGATGTCATTACTACCTAAGGCACTCTACACATTCAATGCAATTCCAATCAAAATTGCACCAGCATACTTCTCAAAACTAGAACAAACTATCCAAAAATTTGTATGGAACCACAAAAGACCCCGAATAGCCAAAGTAATCCTGAAAAATAAAACCAAAACGGGAGGGATCACCATCCCAGACTTTAACCTCTACTACAAAGCTGTCATCATCAAGACAGTATGGTATTGGCACAAAAACAGACACATAGACCAATGGAACAGAATTGAGAACTCAGAAGTGGACCCAAAAGTATACAGCCAACTAATCTTTGACAAAGCAGGAAAGAATATCCAATGGAAAAAGACAGCCTTTTTAACAGATGGTGTTGGGAGAACTGGACAGCAACATGCAGAAGAATGAAACTAGATCATTTTCTCACACCATGCACAAAAATAAACTCAAAATGGATAAAGGACCTGAACGTGAGACAGGAAACTATCAACACCCTAGAGGAGAAAGCAGGAAACAACCTCCTTGACCTCCACCGCAGCAACTTCTTACTTGACACATCCCCAAAAGCAAGGGAATCAAGAGCAAAAATAAACTGTTGGGACCTCCTCAAGATTAAAAGCTTCTGCACAGCCAAGGAAACAACCCAGAAAATTAATAGGCAACCAACCGAATGGGAAAGATAGTTGCAAATGACATATCAGATAAAGGGTTGATATCCAGAATCTACAAGGAACTCACCAAACTACACGCCCGAAAAGCAAACAACCCAGTGAAGAAATGGGCAGAAGATATGAACAGACACTTCTCCAAAGAGGACATCCAGATGGCCAACAGACACATGAAACGATGCTCAGCATCGCTCCTCATCAGGGAAATACAAATCAAAACCACACTGAGATACCACCTCACGCCAGTCAGAGTGGCTAAAATGAGCCAATCAGAGAGCTCTAGATGCTGGCGAGGATGTGGAGAAACGGGCACCCTCCTACACTGTTGGTGGGAATGTAAACTGGTACAGCCCTCTGGAAAACAGTGTGGAGGTTCCTCAGGAAACTAACAATAGAACTCCCCTAGGACCCAGCAATAGCACTGCTAGGAATTTACCCAAGGGATACAGAAATGCTGATGCATAGGAGCACATGTACTCCAATGTTCATAGCAGCACTCTCCACAATAGCTAAAACATGGAAAGAGCCTAAGTGTCCATCAACAGATGAATGGATCAAGAAGATGTGGTTGATCTATACCATGGAATACTACATGGCAATGAGAAACAATGAAATCTGGCCATGTGTAGCAACATGGATGGACCTTGAGGGTGTTATGCTGAGCGAAATAAGTCAGGCAGAGAAAGACAAATATCATATGTGTGCAGGTATAGGAGGATTAGGAGGAACTTAACAGAGGACCAAGGGGGAGAAGAAGGGTGGAAATGGTGGGGGAAAGGGGGAGAGGCAAACCATGAGAGACTCTTGAATGCTGACAAAAACTGAGGACTGGTGGATGTGGGGGGGAGGAGGGGTGGGCATGGAGGAGGGCACTTGTGGGGATGAGCACTGGGTGTTATGTGGAAACTAATTTGACAATAAACTATTTGTAAAAAAAAAAAAAAATCATTGAGTCAGATATTGAAAGTAAATACTGGGGTTGAGTTCGTATCTACTGGTAATCTTGGGACAGGGTATGTGTAATTCTCCTTTATGGAATACTGTACTAACTATAAGAGTTTTTGAAAATCTACATACAAGGTGAAAGCAGGTTGATATATTAAGAAATATTATAGAAAATGAAGTGTCAGGGAGATGACAATTAGAGGTAAATGTTATAAAAAAATCCAAATTTTGTTTATTAACGTAAAACTATAAAAGTAACATAGTATATAAAGGTAGTATCAAGGACACTCAACACATATTAATTGTATTATTCACTCTTATACATTACCCTTCTATTGAGTATTAATTACTTTTATATAAATTACAGTATTAACTTCTACCACCACCTCTTGTCTACAAGAAACTTCAGGATCTCCCTCCCCATAGATTCCATGATGTATTTACAAATTTGTTCTGCTTTATTGTCTGTAAACTAAGAGAATTTTGCATTTCAGCATCTGATCAATGTCCTGTGTCAATTGGATTCCACAATTTAGAACTACCAACTCCTACCTTGGTTCCAGTATACCTGAATAACTGAACTGAAAGACATTTATTTGGTTGTTCATAATGAACATCTAGTGTAACTGCATAGTTTCTGAAACTTTTTAGCTCTTCCCATGACAACTTTTTGTCAACACAAGAATCAGCCTGTTTTACATGAACCTCAACAACTTCCCTGCTGTAGAGAGCACATCCAATTTGAAGGGCTAGATTTATTTCCTGCCATGTTTCCTTCCTTCCCCAAGGCTTCATCACAAAGCCTTCTGTTCTTCTGCCATCTGCTTTACCTCCTTTTTCTATTCTTAACCCTCAATTCCCCTGGGTGGGAAGTAGGAGTGGGAAGGAGGATCTATTTAACTCCCAAAAGAGTTATTTATAATTTGGATATATTAGAAGCTAAATACTAAATTCCTAACTGAAAAAAAGTAACTATTAAGTCACTGTATATGCTAGTTAGAAGTTACCTGCACTGTCTCCTCTATTTGCTAGACAAATATTTCTTTTTCATCATATTCTTCCAGAGTCCCTGATAGATCTTTTTAAGACATCAACTAATGTTAGGTAGAGATATTACAAAACAAATAATTAACAGAGGACACATTTCATTCATAGAAACTTTGTTGTTATTCTGTATAACATAAGGTAATTTATGTATGGTAGAATTTTTCATGAGGAAAACTCCTCATTAGAGAATGTGATGTACTCAGCTTTTTATGGCTGGCTCCTTACCACTATAACTAGACAATTCTTTGTACCAATAATGTATATTACTAGGACTACTGTATGTGAACTTCTCATATGCAAACATTTCAGCATTTTTAGGTCCCATACTTTAAAATTTAGATAATAGATAGCTCTCTTCTAATGTCCAAATCTTATATTCATAAAAATATCTTATTTTCAAAGTATCTCAACTTCTTCTAATAAAATAAATTAGAAAAAAACTTAGGTCAGGTTACCTGGATGGCTTAGTAGGTTAAGCATCTGACTTTGGCTCAGGTCATGATTTCACAGTGTGTGAGTTCAAGCCCCATGGTGGGCTCTGTGGTGACAGCTCAGAGCCTGGAGCCTGCTTCCGATTCTGTGCCCCTCTCTCTCTCTGCCCCTCCTCTACTGACATTCTGTCTCTTTCTCTCAAAAATAAACATTAAAAATTCTTTTCTTAAACTTAGGTTGTTATAAACAATAATAAAAGCTTCCTGACATTCAATGAGATACTTTTACTATTATTAGCATATGAATTTTTGAGCTGTATTTACATTTATTTTCCATTGTGTTTATTACCTGTTTAATTTCAACTTAACATAAAAGTTGGGTTTTCCATTTAACTAAAATTGAAAATCTGAATAACCATATTTTAATTTGTTGAAAGAGACAAACTATATACCTGTGGAAACAAGAGTTATGGTCTGACAGCTGCAGATTTAGTTGGCCAGCTTTATGTAGTCTCAGACCTGGGATTTACTAATGTTTTTGTAAGAATTAAAAAGTATCAAATTAATAGATCAGTGTGTGTTTTATTATACAGGAGCTGCCTAAAAGTAAGTCTTCTTATTCATGTCTTTTAAAAACATACTTTAATTTTCAAAATAACTTTTGAGTGAATAAATTATAATAAATTATGATAAATATGAAAATTATATTGATATTTTATGATCAAAGCATAATCTTTATTCTGTTTTTCACCTGTTTTGTAAATTTGCCTTCATTATGCTAAATTTCATTTATGACTAAAATTTATGTATACCTCCAAAATTAAATAACATTGGCTTACCAGATTGTATAGTTGGTCAAATAATCTCATTGCATTAGCTTATAATATAATCTACAGATTATACTTAAATTTTAAATATATGTTTCAAGCCAGAAAAACATTTTTTTTTTCTTTTTTACCATAAAGCTTGCATAGCATAGTGGTTAGCTACATACTTGATTTAAAGGAAAAGAACCAACCAATCAAGAAAAAACTCTTGAGTCCAAATCCATAGGAATCTACAAACATCAAGAGTGAATTAAAACTTAAAGTATGAACTTTGGGTGATTATGATGTATCAGTGTAGGTCCCTCAATTGTAATAAATGTACCACTCTGATGGGGGAAGTTGATAATGTGGGAGGTTATTCACGTGGGGATGTCAGAGATATATGGAAAATCTCTACCTTCCCCTCAATTTTGCTTTGAACAACAACAAAAATTGCTCTAGAAATATAGCCTTAGTTAAAAAATAAAAACAAAAAAAGACTCAAATTTCCTTTGTAATTTCCCAAGCAATTAAGAGACTTTCTGCTAAAACTCTGCTATAGATCATAACAGTAAATTGTTCATTTGTAATTGGCAAAACGCAAAGAAAAAGCATGAATGAAGCTTCTTGCATTTGTACAATTTTTGCACATTATTGCCCTACTGGCAGAATTTTGGACATAAGGAAGAAAATCAAGATTTCTTAAGGTTGTAAAAAAAATACTTCTGAATATATCACTGGAAATATGATGAAAGGCTTTTTATAAAATGCTGAGTAGGCATTTTTAAAATGAGAATGGAATGCAGAAATTTCCAAGTAACTCAGTTTCTTACTTGTATGTTTAAATGTATAATTATGATTTAGGGAAGTGAAGTAGGACACAATGGGAGTTTAAATCATTCAGGGTCTCCCATATATAGACTCCTCTATAACCACATATTTACTAAACTATTGACATTTTTTTAAGTTTGTTTATATATTCATATATATTTATGTTCATATTTACTTATTTATATTTATCTATCTATCGATCTATCTAATTTATTTATTTATTTAAAGAGACTGCACACGCTGGGGAAAAATAGAGAAAGAGGGAGAGAGAGAATCCCAAGTAGCCTCCACGCTGTCAGTGCAGAGCCTGATGTGGGGTTGAACCCACGAACCATGAGATCATGACCTGAGCCAAAATCAAGAGTCAGACACTTAAGTGACTGAGCCACCCAGACACCACTAAGCTACTGATATTTATAAGTCATTTATGCTATATGCCTACTTGAATTAATTTTAAGTTCTAACAGTGAATACATGTATTAAACCTGTGTGTTCATAATCAGACATCTCTTTATAATAATGCTAATACAGTCACTTACCTTTTTATTCTTAGTCTTTTTCTTTTTCTTTGGTTTACTCTTAGCCTGACAAGAAATAAGGTAATTAACATGCAATGCAAATCACACAGTAAGTTATTTTGCAAAATATTATTTCCTCTAACCACTGAAATATTTCATCTTTTAATATTATATGTCACATTTTCTTTCTAGATTCTATAGAAAATTATTTTCACTTTCACTCTTATTTTAATCTTAGTCTTTTGCTCTTGAGAGATCATTGATCTCTAAAGGAATAGCATAATATCAATGAGGAGGCTATAGAAAAAAGCTCACAGATCCTCACTTGCATATGTGCATGCATGAGCAACAAAGGAGGAAAGGAGGGACCTACAAAAAATCAACATATTCAGTTCCATAAGAGAAAAAATTAAGCCCAGGAGTAATTTAGTGACCTTATAAAACTACCGTTAAAGAAACAGAGAGATTCCATCCTGCATGACTTTAATTCTACCCTGTGTAAATGGCATTGAAATATCATGGTTTCCTCTTTTCTCTCTTCTTTCCCAAATATTTTCTCCTACTTTATATTAACTTCCCACTTCCATTGTCATCACTCAGGATGAAGAAACATTCATAAATCTAGCATAGTACCTGACACATAACAAGTGTTCAGTAAATGCTGGCAAAATAAAAGGTTAAGGCAGGGAAGATTTTGGAAGAAGTACTAGAGAAAGAACTATTCCAATTCAAATTCTGTGTGAACACTGATAAATGTAAACTAAGATTGTCTGGAATGCTGTAAATATAGCACATGTAACAAAGTACAGGCCCTGATTTAAGTTCTTCTAATTTAAATATTAATGAGAGCTTATACTTCCTGGAGATCTTTAGTAGATTCTGTTGAAGATTCACTGGGTATGGATGCTCCGTCTTTATTCATTTCTGCTAACTGTAGTTCAGGGTTTGATTTCACATTTATATTGTACTCCATAAGAGGTGGACTTAGTTCTTCCTCATTCTGTAACTCTTCTATTTCAATACCTAAATGTTAAAAACAAAAAAACTCAAAATCAGGATGCGTTTAGTTTTAGCCTCATCACTATTATAAAGATATTTTTACCCCCTCTAAAACACTATCCCAGGAACAGAAATAAATCTTATTTTCTTCATTTACTAGGTGAAAATAAGATGCCCATTTATCAGTGACCAAAACGGTACTGATACTAGCTTAGAACCAATCAGTACAAACCCAAATGCTAAGATACTTTATTGTTATGTTAAGTTGACTCTAAATATTAGATATTCTAGAACTTAGGTTGACCCTAAATACTAAGTTTTTTGAGGCTTCTGACATTGATCCAATTAATACTGCAACTAGTAAAATTTTAGGATAATGAAATAGTTTTTAACTTAAATATTTTTATTAATTTTACTTCAAACAAAACCCATGGTGTTGTTTTCTAAAGTATAATTTTAACTGCAGGATATGAATTGCTTTTAAAAAACAACAGCACAAAAACGGAAATTAAAAAAATTAGCAACTCACCACATGGCAAAAAGTACATAGTCTAACAGTGGAGAGTTAAATAGATAAAGCTACATAAGCCAAAAATAGCATATTCACGTGAGCAGGTAGAGCAAGCAGTAGGCATTTTTGCCTGTTGAAGTGTCCAGTGTGCCAAAAGTTACTCAACTATACTCGCGTAAATTGTGGTGACGTGCATTAAGACCAAAGAGTAAAAAGGCTCATACTACATTCAGCTGACCAGTAGTAGTTTGACCACATGATTTTCCAAGCTTATAACAAATAACAGTTTAGCTGACCAAGTAAAATGTCTAAAAGTATCCCTTAGCTATCCCAAGTTGAAAGGTCACCGAGGCATTCTGTTTTTCAACATACTTACGTTGACTGCCCGTTATTGACTGTAGAGCAATTCCTATGATACATAAAGAAAAAATTTAGATGTACAATTGCAAATATAACCAACAAATATCTGACTGGGACTAAGAAAAGTCCGAACATTTTTACATTGCACCAATTACTTTCATAACTGTAAATACAACCAGCTTCACTCATGAATCCAGTTTAAACAAGGCATAATCTTTAAATTGTAACATAAAGGTTATAAACTCATGTTTAGAGAAAGAAAACAAAACTTTAATAGTTCATAATAGATAATGCCTAAAATATAAGCACTTTAAAACAAGCAGCAAATTCTTACAATTTAAACTTTTAAGGTCACAAAGTAATAATAGTCAATTATGAAACAAACTTCCATTGAAAGTCTGAGCATTTTTTTAGCAATATGAATTATCCTGATCAGCCCTCCCTCTCGTCCATTAATATTTATTAAGTACCTACAATGCATAAGGCTGTATTAAGCTCTAGATATTGAATGGTGAAGAAATAAGAACCTTAACAGTGATTCAGTGAGAACAATGGATATTAATCAAACAAATGAAAACAGGAACTGTGATAATTACTAGGAAAGAAAAGATGCTAGGGAAGCCTCTATTAAATTAGGGACTGAAGCTTTTGGGTCTACCTAAGTGAGAATTACTTGAAATGCTTTGAATTTATTTAGTGTTTAAATATTTCCCAAATATTACCTTTATTCTCATTTGTTATTAAGATTCATAATGAAGTGAGGAGCCTAGGTGGCTCAGTCAGTTAAGCCTCTCTGACTCTTGATTTTGGCTCAGGTCATGATCACATGATTGTGAGATCAAGCCATGAACTGGGCTCTGTACTGGGCATGGGGCCTGCTTGAGATTCTACCTCTCTCCCTTCCTCTTCCTCCTCCCCCCCACCCCACCACTCCCCTGCTCATGCTCTCTCAATAAACAAATAAATGAATAAACCATAAATAAATAAATATCTTCTTAAAGTAAGTGTTAAAAAAAGCCTTCTTTAACTCAAGGGTTCTTGCATGACTTTCTTATATCATCAAAGTCAGCATTCTCTTCTCTTATACTCAAAGAAGGCTCTGAAGGGTTAAGCAGGAAAACACAATGGTATCCCAGGACCTTAGTAAAAGGACTGTTATTGGGGCCTAGCAATGATCAATGATAGTAGTTCAACAATTATGAGAACCTGGTAAGTTGTATCTTTACAAAGCATCAGTGTGGTCATCAGTTGCTCCCTAGGTAGTATGACTAATAACTTGGGACCAGGAAAAGTCACCTGGAATAGCCAAGTAAAGGTTTCAGTGATGCTGACATGCCTTGAACTCCACTCCCCATGATGACAACTGGGAAGCCACTCAGGAATGTGGGAGAGGAGGTCTGAAGTCTTTCCCATATGAAGAAGACAATATCTGAGAATGGCTACTGCTGACCTCGGACATTACCTGATTTTTAAAATTACCATGGGCATGGCCAATGGATAGCTGCCAAACTTTTAAATTAATTGTCATGGTTCTGCTGGAAAGGAGGAGAAAACATATAACCATGTTATCTAAAAGGCCATACTTGAAACATATAGTACCTGTATTTCATGGTTTTAAGCATCCTTAATTTTATAGTAGTGATAAAACTCCTTTAGTTAAAAATCTTCAACAATTCCTTTCTGAAAACAAAAACTCCTCAACATGGCAAGAGAGATCATCTTGAATGTATTCTCTTTGTTACCTCTCTCCTACTTTGATTTCAGTAAGGCCAAACTTTTTAGTTCCCTGCATTACAATATATTTTTATGTTTCTATACCTTTGTTCTTGTTTCCTTCTGAAATGTCCTCCTCCATCTTCTTCACTGGGCTAACTTTTATGGGTCATTTAAGAATTCCTTAAATATTACACTCTCCAGAAAGCTTTTTTGGACTCTCAGGGTAGGATCTCCCATGGTACTCTGGAACATCTCTAGTACTATAATTTTTAGTAGTTTCTTGATGAGTCTATCCTCCCAAGAATGTGAGCTCACTGAATCTCCTGCCCTTAGCACTGTGTCTGGCACATGGCAGACACTTAGTGAAGGCTTACCAGCTGAAGTAAGTAATTATTTTGTACCTTGTTGATAGCAGGATAACATCCTCTGGATGATTTCTGGTACTGGTATACCTAGATAGATGGACAGTTGATGGTAATCAAGGGAGATATTCTCAATGGGATTCTCTTTCACTTTGTCAATATCTTCTTGCTTCATCCCAAGGCGCAGAAGAATATCTGAAACTTTTTTCCAAATTGAATTGAACTGTGACTCAGTGAGACCATTCATCAAAATCTCACTAAGGAGGATATCCCTGTGTTTGCACAGCCTCAAGATGTCAGCAGACTTAGAGAGATCAGAAGATGGTGGTTCCATATTCCAGCCTTTTTTGGGTGCAGGGAATACATTCAAATGTTTTATAAGAGCTAATAGGAGATATAAGTCAAACTGTTTGGACTGTGGTAGCTCCTTGTTTGGGGGATAAAGCAGATGCCATGCTCCACCCAAAGGGTGATTGGTCCAAAGATGGTTGTAGTAGGGTTCCAGCACACTCTTGTGTATGAGAAGCTCTTTTTTCAAAAGAAGGGGTGGCATAGCCTCATCAAATATTTGCCGGACAGTATCAGTACCAGAAATGATAATTATATGAAGCAGATGATAGAAATAATTATAATCAAGTTTGAAGATAGGCATTTCATCTGAAAATGAATTTTGAGAAGTCAAAACATTCCACATTAATGCTTTTTTTCTATGTGGTCTCTCTTACTACATCCTAAGCTCCTGCAGGACAGGGACGATTCCAAAAGAATGAAATACAGTATAGTGCTTTGCCACAGCCAGTACTCAATAAGCATGCTGCTGTCTCGTTGTCAAAAAATCCCAACAAAAACAGTATGTTCCCAAGCAAAAGTAATCACAAAGACTAATCACCACAGAAGCCTTTCAACCATCCAGGGTTTTGTTCAAGTAAATGAGCTTTTGCAACCAAATGGCAGAAAACTTACACCTTTGGAAATTCTGAAGACTTATAAAAATGTTAACTGTCAGTGTTTAATCATACTTTATTTAAGCAATTATATTTTATCTTTATCAGCACTGCCTAGTAGAACTTTCTGTGATAAAAATGTTTTAGATGTGTACTATCTACTAGCCACTGAACACTGGAAATGCTGTTTTGACAAATGAACTGAATTTGAAATCATATCCAAGTTTTATTAATTTAAATAGCTGCATATGGCTAGTGGCAACCATATCAGACAATAGAGAACTATATAAAAAAATATTAAGTGATCTAATCCCTTGCTATCCCAAGTGCAGTCCACAGACCAGCAGTGGCATCCCCATGGGGGCCTGCTAGAAAGACAGATTCTTAGCAACCACCTCCTGCCCTCACTCAGAGCTACTGAATTCGCACCTACATTTTAACAAAATCAACAGATGATTTAAATATATATTAAAGTTTGAGACACACTGGCCTGATGACATATTAATGATTTATCTCAATCAAATAATATACTAAAAATAAATTAATGATTAAGTAGATATTTCATCAATGAAGTGGAATAAGGCATGAGAATGAACTATTTGAGATTTTTCTGGTTGAATAGCACTTCCAAAGGAGGAAACTAGACTGTAGTGAATCTAAAAGTAGTAAGAACTTGATATATGATGGTATGTTTTTTGTATGAATATTAAAATATGTATGTTATTATAAATGGTAGCGTTATTATTTTATCATTCATGATTCTGCTTCCTTCATGACTCTGCTTCAAGAAATTTAAAAACTAATATTCTTGTTTGACATACTTGACATATACTGTGGAGGCAAGCAAGGTTACAAAGCAAGTGACCCAAGGAGCTTTCTCTGGGTGGCCACATAAGAAGCTGGCTAGGATCATGGACACTCATTTTCTCTGGCAAGAACTGACATCCAACTATTCTTCCATGCGACTCGGAGCCCTAAAAGTCTCCAAGTGGCATTGCTGACCAGCTGACATTCATAAACAGCTGGCATTTAAGTTTAGACTACCTGGCCTTGAGTCCCAAATTGTCATGCCTTCCATTTCGCTCTATTAACAGGGAATGCAATAAGAGAGGAGGGTTTGGTAGGGAAAACCTGCTGGAGTCTAATAGCACTGTGTAGTCAGCAGCGATATACCAGACTTGACAAACCTCTCTAGGATGCCAAGGTAATGTAAGACCCATACACCTGCTGATCTTTCTGTCCATGAATTTCAGCCTATGACAAGTGATACTTACTTAGTGTAAACCCAAGCCCAGTGAATGACAAACATAAACACATGGTTGCCAATGGTACGATACTGCACAAAGCAAGTCAAACTTTAATAAGCTTTTCAAGAGACATATAAGAATAAAACAGTACCTTTTACACTAAATTTTAAACTGATCTTCGGTCTTATATCAGTATCATTAATTTTCAGAGACATCAACTTTTTATAACTGCAAGTAGAAAAAATTAAGTTACAGTTAATACCAAAGTTAGTCAAGATTTCTGATATCCGCATGGCTAAATAAGTGAATAGTGTCCTCTCCTCCTTCTCCTGGAAAAATTTAAAAGCAAAGGAGAAAAGGGAATGAACAAACAAAACCCACCAACAATAACCCCATACTGTCATTTTCGTTGGAATTACCAAATAGAATTGCTAGATCTCATACAGAAAAAATAAAATAAAGAAAGGCTATGTGACAGCAGAAATATTGTAAAAAACCAGCCAATCTATAACTCCTCCCAGACCCTTCTCCAACATAAGATCTTCTTATCAGTCACTAATCCAAGAAAACTCATTTAATGACTAGTGATTTTTTTAAAGGACAACAAATTAATTAGCATAATAGAAATAACTTTAAAAAATGAGGGTTAAAAGTAGCAAAATTTATTAAACAGACCGAACACTATGCACTATGTAAATGCTGCCATAAAACAGATGCAAAACTTGAGACTTGGCATTGAGATGAACTCTCCCACAGAAAACAAAACAAAAATAGGACAATATCACCAGAATGTTTTAAGTTTAACAAGGACAGAGCTTTAGGTGTCAGTGGTTGTTAGGTGTTTTATCTCCAGCATCAAAACACTGCCAACCATACACTACACTGGAAACATCTTAAACTAACAATATGAAGTACTGGCAAAGATAATGAGTAAGAGAAAGATATTCTATACTGCTGATGAGAGTGTAACTAGGTAAAACCACTGTGGGAAACAATTCAGCAAAACCTAGACAAGTTGAAGGTATGGACAGATGGCCTACTGACTCTACTCCTAGGGATATATTCTGGAATACTTTCTATACATTTACATCTGGAGAACATCCAGGCATGTTCATCATAGCACTGTTGTTATGGTTAGAATTCAGAAATAACTGATATTTCTACCAGTGTAATTAACATAGTATAACCATACAATAACATTATAATAGCATTATAGTAATGAAACGGAAAAACTCTGAGAATTCATTATACAAATAATGTATAGTTAAGCATAAAAAACTAAAGTGTTTAAATGTATATAAAGTTCAGAACAGAAAAATTAAACTATATTAATAAGTAACAATATATTATCAAAATTATATCCAGAAGTAAAGCATGACAACAAATGCACTAAAAGGTGGAATGATATGGAAACATTATTGTAAGGTTCATACAATACTTATACTATACATACAACAGTATAGTACGGAAAATGAACTTTGACAAGTTAAAAATGTATATATAAGTCTTAGAGCAATCATGAGAGAGAGACAGAGACAGTGAAAGACAGAAAGAACAAACAAATCAAGGAAACACAACACAAGAAACAGATGGGAAAAATTGAAAACAACCAGGAAGAAGGTAGATTTAAATCCAGCCATATCAGTAACTACAGCAAATTTATATGGAACATCCCCATTTAATAGACAGGCATTGTCAGGTTGGATATAAAGAAGCAAGGCCTATGCTGTCTATAAGCAACTCTCTTTAAATACAGTCATATGTAGGTTGAGGTAAAAGATGCAGAAAGATATACCATACAAATATTAATCCAAAGAAGATACAAAATGATTAATAGGTACATGAAAAGGTGCTAATGTTACTAATCATCCAGAAAATGCAAATCAAAACTACAATGAGAGATCATCTCACACCTGTTGGAGTGGCTATTACTGAAAACACAAGAAATAAGTAATGGCCAGGATATGGAGAAAAAGGAACCCTGTGTACTGCTGATGGGAATGCAAAGCGATATAGCCACTAGGGGAAGCAGTATGGCAGTTCCTCAAAATATTAAAAATAGGGGCACCTGAGTGGCTCAGACGGTTGAACATCTAACTTCGGCTCAGGTCATGATGTCTTTCGTGAGTGTCAGCCCCGTATCGGGCCCCGTACTGACCACTCAGAGCCTGGAACCTGCTTGGGATTCTCTCCCTCTGTCTGCCCCTCCTCCACTTGAGCATTTTCTCTCTCTCTCTCTCTCAAAAATAAACATTAAAATGGGTGCCTGGGTGGTTCAGTCAGTTAAGCATCCAACTTGGCTCAGGTCATGATCTCAGTGTTTGTGGGTTCAAGCACCGTGTCAGGCTCTGTGCCTGACAGTTCAGTGTCAAGAGCCTGCACCAGATTCTGTGTCTCCCTCTCTCTGCCCCTCCTCTGCTTGCATTTTGTCTCTCTTTCTCTCAAAAAATACGTATTAAAATAAATAAATATATATATTTTTAAAAACTTAAAAAAATAATTAAGCCAGCAATCCTCTTTGGGGTATATATTATATATCCAAAGGAAACAAAATCTCTATCTTGAAGAGATAGCTACATATCCATGTTCACTGCGGTATTATTTACAATAGCCAGGACATGAAAACAAATAAATGTCTATCAATGGATAGATAAATGGATCAACAAAATATGATTTTTATACACACACATGCATTAGAATACTATTTAGACATAAAAAGGAAATCCTGCCATTTGTGACCACATGGATGACCATGGAGAGCATTATACTAAGTGAAGTAAGCCAGACAGAGAAAGACAAATACTGTATGATCCATAAAAATAGGAGCTAAAAACCTCAAACACACAAAAACAGAAAATAGAATGGTGGTTGCCAAGGATGAGGGTGTGGGGAAAATGATTAAGGGGGTCAAATGGTACAAACTGGGATCCAATTCCAATGTACAGCATGGTGACTACAGTGAACAATATTGTTTGTATATTCAAAAGTTGCTAAGAAAGATCTTCAAAGATCTCATCACACATACTCAAAAAAAATGTTAACACATCCATCATCTCACACAGTGATTCCCACCTCATTGTGGGAATCATTTCACAATATATAAATATCAAATCATCACTTTCTATACCTTAAGATTACATAATGTTCTATGTAAGCTAGGAAGAAAATAGCAGCAATGTAGAAAAAAATTAAATAGATCATGACCAACTATTCTTTATCACAGGAAATAAGGTTGATTCAGCATCTGAAAATAAATTAATGTATTCAGCATATTAACAGGTTAAAGAATAAGAGGAAAACCATATGATCATCTCAATGCATACAGAGAAGCATTAATTCAATACTCACTCATGATAAAAAGAAATTCAGAAAACCAGGAAAACAGAATTTATTCAACCTGAAAAGGGGCAACTATAATCTATAGCTAGCAACACACTAAATGGAGAAAACCTGAAGTCTTCTCCCTAAGATCTAGAAAAGACAATAATGTCTTTTTAACATTGTACCAAAGGACTGAGCCAGTGCAGTAAGAAAAATAAACAAAAAGTATATAAATTGGAAAAAAGAAATAAAGCTGTTTTTAGACACAGACAATATGATCATCTATTGAAAACCTCAAAGCTACAAAATGATATTAGAATTATTAAATACCAAGTCACAGGATACATGTTCAATATATTCAAATTGATTCCATATAATACAAATAAGTAGAAATTAAAATTTCAAAAATACTATTTGCAACAGCATAAAAAACAAAATGCATCTGGATAATTGGACAAAATATTTACAAGTCCATACAGAGAAAACTACAAACATTCCTTTGAGACATTGAAGAAGGTATAGTTAAATGTAATTATACTCCATGTTCATGGATAGTAAGCCTCAATACTGTTAAGATGCAAATCAGCTACAAACTGAGCTATAGATTCAGCATAATCCCAATCATAATCCCAGAAAACGTTTGGGCACATTTTTAAGATGTTTCTTAGATTCATTATTGAACAGCAAAGGATCTAGAACAGAAAAAACTAGATTTGAAAATTAAGAATAAAGTTGAGATCACACCACCTAACTTTAAAAGATAATAAAAAGCTATAGTAATGAAGATAGCATGGAATTGGTAAATGGACAGATATACAAATAAATGGAATACAAAAATGAGTTCAGAAAAACAATACATAGAGTCTACAGATTTTAGACAGATATAGATGGGACAGAGTGAACCTTGACCCTTATGTCACACCACATGCAAAAATTAACTTGAAATGGATTATAAATCAGGAGCACCTGGGTGGCTCAGTCAGATGTGTTCAACTCTTGATTTCAGACCAGAGTTTGTATGTTGGGCTCCTAGCTGACAGCATAGAGCTTCTCTCTCTTCTCTTTCTGCCCCTTCCAGACTCTCAAAATTAATTAATTAATTAATTTTAAAAAGAGAAATGGATTATAAATCTAAGTGTAAAACCTAAAACTAAAAAACTGTTAGGAAAAATATAGGAGAAAAGTTTTGAGATTTGGGGTGGAAAAAATTTTCTTAAAACATGAAAAGCATTAGCAAAAAAGAAATGTTAAGACTTCACTGAAATTAAGAATTTCTGCATTTTGAAAGATACTTTTTAGAAAATAAAAAGGCAAGCCATGGCCTGGGATAAAATATTTTAAAAATACATATTAGATAAAGAATTTGTATCTGGAATATACAAAGGAATTTTACAACTCAAAGTAAGACAAACAGTCCAATGTAAAAATGGGTGTAAAATTAGAATACACAATTCATCAAAAGATATATAGGTGAAATAACACATGTATAAACATGTGGAAAGATACTCAACTTCATTAGTCATTAGGCAAACGCAAATTAAAACCACAGTATACTATTACACACCTGCAGAGAAACTAGAACTCTCCTCCACTACTGGCACGAATGATAAAATGTATACCTATGTTGAAGACCATTCAGCAGTTTTTTATAACATTAAACATATACCATAAGACTCATCGCTCTTGCTTCTAGGAATTTATACAAGAGAAAGGAAAGCATAAGTCTATACAAAAAGTGTGTAAGTGAATATTTACAGCAGCTTTAATCATAATAGCCCAAGCCAGAAACAACTCAATGTCATCAACTACTGAATGAATAAATAAGCTGTGGTACATTTATACAATGGAAGACTACTTAGCAATAAACAAAAATAAACCAGTTTTGGGGTGTGAAAGTGGCTCAGTTAGGCGTCCGACTCCAGCTCAGATCATGATCTCATGGTTCGTGGGTTTGAGCCCTGCGTCAGGCTCTGTGCTGACAGCTCAGAGTCTGGAGCCTGCTTCAGATTCTATGTTTCCCTCTCTTTCTGCCCCTCCCTGGCTCGTTTTCTCATTCTCTCTCTCAAAAAAGGATGAACATTTAAAAATTTTTTTAATTAAAAAAACCCTAGTGATACATGCAATAACATGGATGACTCTCAAAAGCATTATGCTAAGTGAAAAAGTTCAGATACAAAAGGTTTCCCTATTAAAGGAGAGTCAGTAAAAAGCAATACTATGAGGACAGAAAGCACATGAATGGTTACCAGTGTCTCGAGGTTAGGTGAGGGGAATGACTACAAAAGAGATTTGGGGGAACTTTTTGTAAAGATCAAAATATTCTGTATGTTGATCATGATGGTGGTTACCCAAATGTATACAAAGAAACTCATTTAAATGTGTATTTCTAAAGAGTTGATTTTACTGTATATAAACTACACCTTGAAAAACTTGACTTAAAAAAAACCTTCAATGTTTAGAAATGCATTTATAATTGGCACTTTCATAAAAAAGAGCAAGGGAATGATTACTATGAAGGTCAGGATGAGTTACCTAAGGAGAAGATGAGGAGTCGGGGAGAGGGGCGCACTGAGTGCCTCTGGAGTACAGGCAAAGTCCCATCTTGGGTAGGGCTATAAGAGTGTTTGCTTTATAGTATTTCTTAAACTCTGAATTTATATTTTGTGAGCTTTTCCTTATACTTTAATTACAACAAAGCATTTTAAAGTTTAAAAAATAGCCATTCTGTTATTCATTTGTATAATTCCATAAAGTAGCTCTTCCAATTTTGATATTGTGATCGAGTTACCAAAGGATTCTCCCACAGAAAACAACTAAAAAAGCCTGGGCAAATTACAGAAAGTACCTCCCTATGGCACTAGAAGGAAAAGACCAACTCTGCTGAGCTGGTACGTGCTCAGAGAAGAGGTAAGGGCTGGGTGGAATGTTCGTAAATTCACCAAGCCTAGAGCTTTTAACCTGGCACTAAATATAGCCTGGAGGAAAACAAAAGTCTGCTAAGCTGTAGGAACAGAAAATTGAAGCCAGGGGACCATAGCTATTGAAGAGAGTGGGGGGATCCCAGAAGAGAAAGAGATCTCCAGTTATTTCTACCCACACCTCTGACTGCTGAACCACATGTTTGGAACAGACTCAAAGCAGTTCAGGTGAAGGCAAAAGAACTGAATTGAGACTGGAACTACTACCTGCCTCCCCCAAAGAGAGTTCACAGTTCATATACAAGTTAATTGTTAAGACAAAGTAACATACCTATTGCAGAATAATGGAATTCAGAACTTCTACATGTCATGTATTCATTGGGTACCAGCTATGTCAGGTGCCCATATGCCATTATGCTACGCATTAGGAATATTCTAGTAAGCAAGATAAAGTTTTTGCCTTCAAATGGTAGACAAGAAAGTATAATAAAATTTAGTACAACTGACCTTTGAATTGAACATGGGTTTAAACTTCTACATGGATCTTTTTGATACAGTGCAGTACTGTAAATGTATTTTCTCTTTCTTATGATTTTCTTAATAACATTTTCTTTTCTCTAGCTTAGAAATTTCAATATACTGCTCTGTAACTTTAAGTCCAGTCAATTCAGTATATAATACATATACAAAATATGCGTTAATTGTCTGTGTAAGCTATCAGTAGGTCTTCCAGTAAAAAACAGGCTATTAGTAGCCTGTTAAGTTTTTTGGGAGTCAAAAGTTATATGTAAATTTTTGGCTGGTGGGGGGTGTCGGCACCCCTAACCCCCAGGCTGTTCAAGGGTCAATAGTAAATTTTTTGATAAGAGTAAAGGGAACACGTGATAGAAACACCTAATCTAATGTAAGTCTTTCCAAAATTTTTAATCAGGCAAAGCCAAAGGAGTAGACTATTCCAAGCAAGCCCTAGAGGTAAAATAGATGGTATATTCAAGAACTAAAAGAGGCTCAGTATACGTGGTATATATATTGTAAGAAAAAAATGACAAGAGAGGACACTAGTGAGCGTAGCAGGGAAAAAGGGGTCTGAAAAGCAAACCTAAGAAGTCTGAACTAAATTAAGAGCAATGAGAAGCCTCTGAAAGATTTTTAAACAGAGAAGTGATATGGTTCACTTATCATTTTTTAAGTGTTCTTGGTGGCTATGTAAACAATTGACTGAAGAAAGGTAAGTCTTGGGACAAAAAGACCATTTCAGAATTCCAAGTGAGAGGTAATGACTTTATTTAGTTTAGTGCAAACGTAGGGGCAGAAGTAAGGAGGCATTTACAATATTTTTAAGAAGGTGTATTGACTGGGCTTAAAAAAAGTTACAGAGCAGTGCTGGGAAGGAAGATTCCAAGTCCAATTGTGGACATGCTGAACTATAGTTATTTCTGGAAATAAAAGTGGAGCTTTCTGGGGGTGCTTGCCTGGCTCAGTCAATTAAGCCTCTGACTCTTGATTTTGATTCTGGTCATGATCTTGCAGTCTGTGAGTTTGAGTCCTACATCAGGCTTTGCACTGGCAGTGTGGAGCCTGCTTGGGATTCTCTCTCAAAATAAACTTTAAAAACTTAAAAAAAAAAAAAAATAAAAGTGGAGCTATTTAGTATGCTGGTGGATAGATCTAGATTTTAGGAGTGAAACCTATGCCAGAGATAAACACTTGGGTTTCATTAGCTTATAAAGGAAAACTGATGCTTACATATTAATGCCATATGCCTGGTAGTCTGAAAAATGGTAGACATTTACACTTTAACAGAAGAAAACAGAATCAATGAATTAGGAGAACTTTTTATATTGAAATTTCTAATTTCAATACCTATAATGCTCTATACCTCTATGAGTTCCCAGTTTACACTAGATCTTCCTGTGCAATACAGTTTTCTCATCCAAGAAATAAGATGATTCTAATTGTTCAGGTAAGCTTGAAGGACTGGATGAATTTTGAAAGCTAGAGAAAGTTTTACATCAATAACAATTTAAATGACTTTAAGAAAAATATGTTTTGTTTTCAGGAAAGGATTATTTTCATAGTTAGGGGAAGCATCCACATAAATAACCCTTACTTCCTTTAGAATTTAATTGCCTGCAGTGTAGGGAGAGAGGAGGAGACACACGTCAATCAAATAAACTTTTTGCATAGAACTAATACTCCTTTAAACTCAACAGAGCTCCTAAATAAATAAATAAACACGCAAACTTAATGGAGCTCCAACAAGTGACAGAAATAGAAAAAAAGCAGCAGCTGAAAAATACATACATGCTCAGGAAAAATGATAGTTTATATCAAGCTTACCTTGCTCCTAAATTTTCAATGGTTATATATTCATCCTTTCTCACAACTTCAAACTGCAAGTGATGGAAAAAAAATAGCCCTAAAGTAGTTCAATTTTCAAAATTCTTTAATGCTACTTCTTAGCCTTACTATATGAAAGAAGACAATGAGAAGCTAAACAGACTTTAAAACAAGTCAAACAGAAGTAACAAGGTGAGCCATAAACAATCCTAATCAAACAACAAACTACAGTGGATCTTAAAAAGCAGTCCTACTTTATAGCAGTATAGAATTTAAAACACACAAAAATACATATGTAAAAAAAGAAATAATACATATTTATCACTTTGGTCTACTTACTTTTAAACTGAAAATTTGACGAGACTTCACTAATTAGAAAAAATTAAGTATATACAATTTGAGTAGATTGTACATTGTAATAGGAACAATATCTGATGTTCTACATATATTTCCATGGAAAATGCTTACAAACTAAAAGAAGTACAGAAAGTCTAAAATTGTTTTAATCTTAGATGCACAGAATTAGATAATCATCCTGGGTTTATTACAACACTTTCCCCATTGGTACAGCCATTGCCTGCTTTGTTTCTCTCCTTCCCTCCCCCTGTATGTGCATCTTTATAAAAAAAAAAGTTTTTTAATTTTTAAGGACCACATAAATAAAGGCCAGAGAGCTTAGTCATCATCAAAGAGGAAAAAATATGACTAGAATACTATTATGATTCCCAAATCTGTTTGGTAAAATCTATCATTTCAATGAAGGAAAGCAAGAAAAGTAAGAGAAAGATACTTACCAAAATTTTAACAATTCCAGGTACATCACATTGTAGCATCCTTACCATGTCACCTGTACATCCTTCCTTCAAACATTTCCTCCCACTAAAACTCTAAAGTTATCAATAGAAAAAACAATTAATAAAAGAAAAACAAACAATAAAAATAGAAAAAAATCACTAATGTACAAAATTGATTAAAGTTAAGTGCAGATGTTGCTAGATGGTAAAATAAAAGATGTGAATAAACACTTGAGAGTTAGCTGTTTAAAGATGGTCCTGGGGCACCTGGGTGGCTTAGTAGGTTGGGCATCTGGCTCTTGGTTTCTGCTCAGGTCACGATCTCACGGTTCATGGGTTTCAGCCCCACATCAGCCTCCACACTGACTGTGTGGGGCCTGCTTGGTATTCTCTCTCCCCCTCTGTCCCTCTCGCTCTCTCTTCCTCACTCTCTCTCTCTCAAATAAATAAAAACTTAAAAAATTAAAATAGTCCAATTTGTATATTAATGGATTTCCTATTTAAAATGCATGATCACACTTTTCTCTCTCATCATTTCTACTTCAAAATCTTCAAGAAGCTATATTATAGCCTAAAATGTACTTGCTGCACCACAGGGAAAGCAACTTCAAGTAAACTGCACTGATTAAGCAAGTATAAAAAGGAATACTGTATTTTTATCAGATATATGAAGATTCTGAGGAAAGGAATAAGAATGTTGAGTCCTTTCTCTGGCTCTGATCTTGCTATTTCCCCTGGTGAAGTTATGTAGTGTTCTTTTACTTCTCTTTCTAAAGTTGAGCTATATTGAATGCCCTCAAAGAAGGTGAAAATTATGCACATGTTGTTTAAAAAAAAGGCATAATGCTTCATACAATGATGTTTAGTATACAATGTAAGTTCAGCTTTTATCTGTTAATCCTCACAACAATCTTAAGAGGTAGGTATTACTATCCTCACTTTAAATTGTTTAGAAAACTGAGTCTTAGAGTGGTTAAATCACCAGCCTAATGTAAAAAAAAAAAAAAAAAAGTAGGTGGCTCAATCTGTACTTGAACCCAGATCACTCAACACCATATACAATAGTCTTTCTACTATACCATAATTCCTACATAAGGGGTTTTCTGCTGTGTGCAAAACATAAACACTCTAGAACCAAACAGTACAGACCCAACTTATGGCCATTAGCTCACTAAAGAGTAATCAATATGGAATTGGGCTTTGGAATTCCACTTTCATAAGAATTCCGTTATATTACCTTAGGTAAATAGAAATCATTACAAATAGGGGTGCTCAGCTGGTTGAGCATGTGACTCTTCATTTCGGCTCAAGTCATGGGAACAAGCCTGCATCAGGGTCCGTGCTGGTATGAAGCCTGCTTAAGATTTTCTCTCTCTCTCCCTCTGTCCCCTTCCCCCATGTGCACTCTCTATAAACAAATAATTGCAAATATATGATGGAAGACTATAACATTTATTATTGTCCCCTACTCGTTAAAGTAGAAACTATCCTTAAAATTATATGTATCCTTTCCATTTTTTTTGTTTAACAAATATATTCTTTGACTTTATGTTCTTTATGTGAATATATCCAACAATATTTCTATTTTTAGGAATATAAACTTCTAAAAGGGAGGGAACAAATTGATAGAAATCACTAAACAAAGGAACTAGCAGAGTATCCCCAACAAAGATGTGGTTAATAAATGGTGATGATGAACAAACAACACTGAGGAGAAAAGCATCAGAGACAATAGGCAAAGAAAAATAGAGGAAAAGGAGAAATGGATATGAACAGAAAGAAATGAAGAGAAACAGATAAAGGAAGAAATGCTGTGAAGTTCTGAAGGAAAAACAAATACCTGATCATTTTCACCTGGATATTTTAAATTCTTGAACTTTTTCCAACAAATTTTATGGAAATAAACACAGCAACTTTTGCTGCACATTAACTGAAAAAATCCCTGGAAAAGATAAAAGTAACCTGTTTACATGAAAACAGTAATTCATACACATATAGAAAATACTACCATAAGTCTCATTCATTCATTCATTTATACATGAATACCTTAAGTCATTTTCAAAACTATGCTATAACTAGATGAGCTTTACATGGCATTCAAAAATTGATCAACAGCTCACTAGTCGTCAAAGAACTTTATAGGTCATTTTGTATAGGTACATTTTTCCGTCACTAAGACAGTGTATTAGGACAGAAGGAAAAGGCAATCAATTTGAACAAGTCAATGTAATCTTTTCCATGTACCGTATACAACAAAATATCAGAAATTTGATGTGTGGTATTTTCAGAGGAACATGCTCTCTGCCCCTCTTCTACTCCATTTTTACGTTTCTCTTTTCCTTCAGCCTCAATTTCATACCATTTTCTCCTGCATCTCTGCTAATAATCACCAGACCTGATTTGTTCTCTTACTAAGAATCTAAGTTCTCAGAGGGGCGCCTGGGTGGCGTAGTCGGTTAAGCTTCCGACTTTCGCTTAGGTCATGATCTCGCGGTTGTGGGTTTGAGCCCCGCGTCGGGCTCTGTGCTGACTGCCTGCTCAGAGCCTGGAGCCTCTTTCGGTCTGTGACTCCCTCTCTCTCTGACCCTCCCCTGCTCACGCTGTCTCTCTCTCTCTCCTAGAAATAAATAAAACATAAAAAAAAAAGAATCTAAGTTCTCAGAGATATTCAACTTCTTAACTGCATGCATTAATACTGTAATTAAACTAAGGACTCTTTTTAAATAATATTTTGAGGCATAATAAAAATAATTGTTATCTAAGTTTAATTTTATAATCATATTAATTTAAAATCAGTTAATAATTATATTACCTTGTAATTGGTGTTCTTTAAAATGTCAGCTTCACAAGATCGCTCACAATCTAGATAACTGCAAATCGTCTCCTTCATTATATTACTTTCAGTTGTCTTGATAAAATCATTAAGAAGATCCTAGATTAAAAGTTTTTTTTTAATTTTATGAACTATTAGTAACAAGACTGCAACACTTCCAATATTTTACTTTAATATGTCCATTTTATTATCTCCCTTTTTGAAGGCACCGTATGTTTTCTTAAAAAACAGTATAGAACATATTTCCCTCATTCAAAGTAAACAATACATGAAGAGGCCCTAAATTAAAAAATACTGGGCTTCTTACTGAACATAAACATGGAAAAAGGAAAAAGTCTGTATTTGAGTCTGTACCTCTATTCACCATCCTAACTCCCAGCATAACACCTGGCATGTTCCTGTTAAAAATTACTTGCTCTGATATACATACAGAGACAACAAATCACTGGGAGCCCAGGAGGCTCCACAGAATTAAATTGATGGCTGATTTTGAAGAATAAAGATGCTCTGACCAAATTAACTAAAACATTTTAGTATCAAGAAAAGAGAGAAATAAATGAGAAGCATTTAAGGACCTGTCAGTAGGAGGGTAGTATATCCTGTCAGCATAGCCAATAGCTAAATGGAAATGCTAAAACAACAACAACAAAAAAAGGACTCACAGAATGCATGTAACTACTAAAGTTTCACAGATCTCAAACTTAATACTTCAGTACTGATCTACTGATATTCCCACCAAATATATGCTGCATATACATATAGGCATATATACATATGGATATATACAGCTAGTTATAGGAGTGTGTATCTCTGTGTTCTCCATGTTCTCTACTCTAGCCCCTTGCCTTCTTTAGAACACTAACTACAATTTGTAACTATTTATTATTACTTTTTCCCCTTTTTAATCCTTTTCTTCATTTTTAAAAAAAAAATTTTTTTTTTAATGTTTTATTCATTGGGAGAGACAGAGAGAGAGAGAGACAGCGTGAGCAGGGGAGGGTCAGAGAGAGAGGGCGTCACATACTGAAACAGGCTCCAGGCTCTGAGCTGGCAGTCAGCACAGAGCCCGACGCGGGGCTTGAACCCACGAACCGCGAGATCATGACCCAAGCGAAAGTCAGACACTTAACCGACTAAGCCACCCAGGCGCCCCTCTTCTTTATTCTTTATTCCTGATCTTTTGCCTCCCATCTTTGGCATTCATTCAACATATTTACTGAGTGCCTGTTTTAAGCCAGCGTGTTATGGAAGTTATGTATGTTAATGGTACAGTAAACTCAGCAGGCTAAGACTTAGCCCTCATAGGACTCACATCAATGTCATCTACCACTATCTATTCATCTTAAAGCCAGAAATCTTGAAGCCATCCACTGCATAATAGATTCCATCACCTTTTGCATGTAATATTTCAACAAGTAACTATTGAGTCTTCTTACAAAATATACGGCAAGTCTTTCCACTTCTATCTCCATTGCTACCACTCTTTCTTACCTAGATTATTAACTGTAACAGCTGCCTAACTGGCCCCTTCCTCCCCACCTACTCTGCTCCAAGGTACTCTACACAGAAGCAAAAGATGTCAGTTCCTTGCCTAAAACTCTTCAATGGCTTCCCACTGTACCTAAAATAAAGCCTGGAGCCCTTACCAAGGGCTGACTGCAAGGTTCTGCAGAACCTGCTGCTGAACCCAGTATATCTAGCCATCTCTTCAAATTCATCTCTAGCCTTGCTTATTATAAAATTCACATAGTTTTATTTTTTCAGTTCCTTAGACTTGCTTGCCAAGGCCTAAGAGCTTTCCCACACTATATTCCATTTACCTAGAATTGTTCTTCCCCCAGTCTTTACAGAGCTAGTTCTATTCTCAATCTTCTGGTTCCAACTTGAATATCACCTCCCAGAGAGGCCATATATACATATGCATATCTAGACAGATAGATATAGATATAGATACGTACAGGTATACAAGTGTGTATGTGCGTGTTCTCCATTTTCTCATTTTATTATAAGTTGATTGTATCATTCCACTGCTTAAAAGTCTTCAGAGGTTTCACATTAACCTCAAGATACAGTCTGAACCTCATACTTGGCTTATTAAGGCCTTCCATGATATGGCTGATATTACCTCTGATATATTGTGCATTTATGAAACAATAACAGATGGTCGTTTAAAAAACAAAAGAATATAATATACAACAACAACAAAAACTCTTGGTAGATACTAGCTAAAATAATCACTGGTTTCAGTAGAAGGATAGGAACAAGGGTAATGTTAAAAGTAACAAGCATTTGAGGGGCGCCTGGGTGGCTTAGTCGGTTAAGCGTCCGACTTTCGCTTAGGTCATGATCTCGCGGTTCGTGGGTTCGAGCCCCGCGTCAGGCTCTGTGCTGACTGCCAGCTCAGAGCCTGGAGCCTGTTTCAGAGTCTGTATCTCCCTCTCTCCCGACCCTCCCCTGCTCACGCTGTCTCTCTCTCTCTCCTAGAAATAAATAAAAATATTAAAAAAATAAAAATAAAAAATAACAAGCATTTGAAAGGACACCACCCCGGCTAGGGTGCCAGCATCTCTAGGGGTGCTATATTCCCCCACCAGGATGAGCTAATCTAAGGGACTATATGAGGATAGGAACAACTGGGGCAGGGAAAGCCACTGGTGGAACTCGAGTACCCAGGATAAAAGGGTACAAGTCAGCCCTCTAAATGCCCTGAAAAGAAACTTATCATACTGTCTGGGAAGCAAGACTTTGGTGGGCTGCCAGGCATCACCCTTAACAGATTAAGAACATGCTGGCCTACAGCCAGAACAGGGTGATTGGAGCATTCCGCTCTACCAGATACTAAACCTTTATTGGATTTTAAAGAAGTACAGGGAAGGAGGACTGGTGGAAAGTCCAAAGCAGCTGGAATGGTGGCTGGGTGGCCAAGAAACTCATGGCAGCAACTATTTTTGGAAGCAGTATGTAAAATAATTTAACATTATAATAACGAATATGATAGCACTAATGTACACTGGCTGAATATCAGCCCTATGCAGAAAGCTAAAGCTGAGGAAAATATCCTAGAAATTAGCACAAAAAAATAAAATGTAAAAAATTAAGAAAAAAATAATATCAGAGATTCAGTTCAGGATGTCAAGTATCTGAATAATAAACATTTCAGAAAGAAAAATGGAAGTGAAGAAAATATCAAATAAGTAAATTTTTAGAATGTACCAGAACATTTTCAAAACATAAGCTCAAAACACTAGAGAACACAGAATGCCCTAAAAACTCCAAAAACAGGTCACAAGCAAAAGATCAAGCATCAGACCATTAGATTTCTCAAAAGTACTACTGGAAGCAAAGAGATAACAGAAACACACTGAAGATATAAAGGAAAATAATTTGTACCCTACAATTCTATGCCAGGCAAGATACAAATAAAGTGTACAAAAAAGAAATTATCTCAAAGACATGAAAGATCTCAAAAAATTTACTTCCTGATCAAGTGCCCTTTTCTTGGAAGCTCCACCGAAACATGGGAGTAAACCTAAATAGAAAGCTTGAGATTAAAAAAATGGAGAATTCTATGTAGAAGTGAAGAATATTCCAAGGAATAAAAGAAAAACCTAAGGCAAATTTAACAGAAACGTATGACTATTAGTAGGATGGAGAAAGAGAAGTATATGTGTTAAGGGGAGGTATAAGAAAGCTAATAAAACCTCCTCATCTGCCATAGTGGGAAGTCAAAGATAGTATCTACCATGGAGAAATATTTAAAAAGCACTATATCTTTCTAAAAATATATAGGAAAATATCAAAGAAAAATGCCTAGAGAGTTGGAAGAAGGTTTTTCTAGTTAGGAACTACAATTAAAGCTGATGGACCACAGACTGCTAATGTTTAAGTCTTCTAATATTTGACAAACTGTATACAGGTATTATTTTGCATGAAATAAAAAAATTCACTGAAAAAAGTTTGGATAATAATGAAAAATATTTTAAAAGGAGGAGGAAAAAGAGAAAACTAAGACCAAGTAGGACCTGCTTTAGGCAAACAGTGAAGTTCAATGTTAAAAAGAATACATAAGGGGCACCTGGGTGGCTCAGTCAGTTGAGCATCCGACTTCAGCTTAGGACACGATCTCATGGTTCATGGGTTCAAGCCCCACATCGGGCTCTGTGCTGACAGCCAGCTCAGAGCCTGTAGCCTGCCTCAAATTCTGTGTCTCCCTCTCACTCTGACCCTCCCCTGCTCACACACTCTCTTTCTCTCTCAGAAATAAATAAAACATTAAAAAATTTTTTTAAAAATACAGAAAATCATTATTAAGTCTAGGTTTAAAGTCATGTGATTATCCTGATAAATGCCAAAAACTGCTTATTCTATTGATTACTGAGAGAGCTACATTAAAATAGTACCGAGAGTGAAGAGTTTTCTGTCTCTCCTTCTAGTTATATCAGTTTTTGTCCCATACATTTTGAAGCTCTATTATTAGATATATACAATTTGACCTATTATAGCTTACTAGAAATTTGAATTTTGTATTTTTACAAAACATCTGCTTTGAGGAATGTATCTGGCTTTAACATCAGCCCAAACATAAGGATCCTAAAGGTTTAAAGTAAAAGTCTGGAAAGAGATATGTCATTCAAACACTAACCAAGAGAAACTCAATGTAGCTATTTTCATATTAAACAAATTAAAAAGTGACTTTAATATGGCTTAAGAAATGGATAAAAGTTACCCCAAAAGTAAAGGATGCCAAGAAGTGTGGGAAAATGGAAACTCTCACACATTGCCTTAAAAATACAAACTGGTACAAACTTTCTAAGAGGATATATGAAGATAAATATCAACAGGTTCACAAGTGATTGACTTGCTTCACAATTCCACCTTTAGACATGTGTTCTATGGGAATTATATGGGAAATGCACAAATATAACTTTACCTAAATAGTGAAAAACTGGAATGTTTAGGATAAACTGAATATTCAACAGCAGGAAACTGGTTATGCAAATTAAAGCACGGTTTTATGATAAACCATGAAAACAAATCATACTGTAGAAAAATCTACTGGGAAACTCAGAGTACATATTTCTGAACTATATATCAATGTATATAACATCATACCAATTTACTGAAAATAAAGGGTACCAGTGTTTATACATGTGTGTCTGGAAAACATAAATCAAAATACTAATATGTTGCTCCTTTTGAAGGAATATGGATAAATTTTATCTTTCAGCACTTATACATTTTTCAAATTTTCTGAAATAAGTTTAAGTTTTCCTACTACTTTTAAAATTTAAATCAACAAAATAATACTAAATATAATTAGAAAAAAAGAAGTTAATTAACTACCACATTTAGCCCTAGCCCCGTGTGAAGTACTAGATCTGTACAGCTTTTACTCCTCGTTTTTAAATAATAACAAATCTTGTTAATTGTTAACACAGCTACTTCACTTCTCTCTATGTGTTGAATCATACTCACATTCTTCACAAAGTAATGGGATCAATGTTGTTTCTTATACAAAAGGCTAATTTCCAATAAAAGAATGTGCTTGCTATAGAATATGACAAAGTTAGCACAGACCACACTTCATCAAAGAGGATTCTGATTAGTCACAGATGAAACGTTGTTTTTGATTTCTTACTTTAAAAGTTGTAGGTAAATCTTCATCTTCTGTAGGATCTACGTCAAACCAATGGTCATTTGTATCTCCTATTTCTTGTAAGCTTTTATGAAATTCTAGCAGTCCTCCATTATATCTGTAAGGCATTTTAAAACAAGGTTAGTTTGAATGGGACTCTGTAACTAGATAGTTTACTAATAAGACAATGAGCAACTCGTTTTTATTTTATTTATTACTTTTGTGGCAAGTAGGGTGATGATAACCTCTGGCATGCTATAGAAATACAAATACTAGGACTCTCACCTGTGGTAGATTGGGATGAAATACAGATGGAAGGGGAGGCAATAGATTATGTAGTAGCTCAAGCTTGAACAGTATGGGGGCCTTGGTAATTAAAGGGATTGTAGAGTTGGTTGGCTTTTGTCTACTGTCTTGGAAGCCTTGAAGAAAGAGAATGACAGTCACAGGTCAGCCAACTATTGACTCAGGGCACACTGTGAAAGACAGAGGACTCTATGGCAGCATTTAAAGAGACTCTCATCTCCTGCAGCCATAAAGATAATCTGTTCTGAAAATCTGGCCAGATTTAGTCACAAGGTCAAACAAACTGCAAAAGAGACCAAATGTACCTCCTTGACAGGACTATTACCAACTCAGGACACTCTGTGAAAGCTAAAAGGCCTCTATGGTAACATTTAAAAAAAACCTTACCAACTCTAATAAGAGCAAACTGTGCTGAAAATGAGGCCCAGTATTTAATCATAAGGTTAGAACAACAGCAAAGACTAAAAACACTGCCTCAGCAGGACTATTATGCTAAAATCAGGGCTCTGATTGGGAACAAGTAGACCCTGAGGTATGAAATGGAGACATTTAAGTAAAACCCTTAAATTGCCTTGAGTCCGGCTGACAAGGAGTATCAGAATCCCTTTACTGACCAAGAAAAAGTAAGATCTGAGGATCATATCTCAAAAGATGATGCCTTTCTTTCTCAAGATCCTCTCCCATCTGTGCTCATTACCCATAGACCAATAACTCTAGGGTCAGGTATAAACAGAGCCCAAATAAGAAAACAGAGTTCCTGCCCAGAAAGAAAAGGCCTATTCACCCTAAAAATTGCAGAACTTGACTAGTATGTACTGGCAGAAACATATGTGGGAGTGTATCTTAAGAGTGCTGACCCAATAGACAAATATACAACTGGATAGGGAAGTGTATGTTGATATAGGATGACTCTTCCACAATTCAAGATTTACTTTCTTAGCCAGGACACCTGAGACACCAGGCTGCTAAGAAGGTTACTTGAAGCTTGGATCCAAAAATGACCTATAGTAATTGAGGTGGAGAAGTAGGAAATCGGGGGGCAGAGTATTAAAGAAAGCTCAGGGAGGTAAGGATATTATAATGGACTTACTACCTAAGACCAGAGAAGCCACCACTAGACATAGTTCCCTGGAAAGGCCCAGAGGACACCCTACCTATTAAAGCAGTATTTTCAAGCAGCTCAGTGGTGACTGTTTTCTATAGGCCAGGGAGGAAGGTCAATGGTGCCATCATGTGACTGGGCTTTCTTGTATCTGTGATCATGGAAAACAGATTCTCTCCAATGTTCATCAGTAAAGAGACTAAAGAATAGTTGACACATCTGGGGGAAGGACAGCAATACACATTTTTTGTCTTGTCTCACACCTATGAGAATTCTCTCTACAATATAGACTAAAGAGATTTTGATCATCCTGAAATTCTACAAACCACCACACTGGTTCACAACGCTGACGACATCATGCTAGTAAATGGGAAGCAGGAAGTCTTCTGGGTACCCCAGTGAAAAACAAGCATGCCAGAGGATAGACGATAAGCCTAAAAAGAATCAGGTACTACCAGAGAGATGACTCTTCTAGGAATCCCATGGTTGCACACAGCAGTAATCCTGCATAAGGATTTAAACAACTGTCTAATTCATCTTTCAAATCTCAGTCAAACATTATTTCCTCAAAAAGACTTGATTCCCAGAACCAGACTGGGGGGCTAATAAAAACTTTAATTATTCACTGTATTGTACTTCAGAGCTCTTTATTGTATTTCAAAATTGGTTAGTCATATAACTGATTGTTTGATTAAGGTATATAATATTCATTATAATGTCAGTTACATGAAGATAGGAACTGTTTTGCACACCACTGTATCCCCAACACGAGCACAGTCTCTAGAATATGATACATTCTTAGCAAAAAAATTAATAAATTATGCTACAAATGGCTAAGGATACAAATAAGGAAACAAATAATCCATACTGGTTCCCCTGTACAATTTCGCTAAACATATAATCCCCAATATTTCCCCAAACACAGCATCTGGACCCTTTCAATGCTTTAAAAGCTTGTTTATACCTTAAACACCTATTCAACTGGTGATAGTATTAATTATTTCAATCAGCATTTATTTATTAAGTCAAGCATTTTTGCGTTCTGAGCACTTTTTAAAGTATATTTATTTATTTTAAGAGAGACAGAGAGAGAGAATCCCAAGAAGGCTCCAACACAGTGCTTAATCTCACGAACTGTGAGATGATAACCTGATCTGAAATAAAAAAATCTAACGCTTAACTGACTGAGCCACCCAGATGCCCCATAGGCACTTAATCTTCTTCGGTTGGCACTATTATTACTTTCATTTTATAGATAAAAAAGATAAGGCTAAGCAACACTGCATTTCTTAGAGTCATTGACTAGATATACAACAGATAATGGATTTAAACCCAGGTCTGTCAGACTCCAAAGCCTCTGTTCCTAATGTCTTTGCTACACTGCCTTTTATTGCCATGATCTGTTATGTTTGGTATTTAATAATTTCTTTATTGTAGTTGAGAGTATTATCTACAGGAACAGGTGAAGAAGACCCAGAAGAACACAAATGTCATCATACCTGGTATACTGCAAAAACTTTATCAATGTCACAATGCTAAAAGTTGAAAGGCAAGACCTACCCATTTATTAAAACCCTTACCTCTTCTGGGCACATCGAAGCAAACCACGTCCAAAATAAACTAAAGACATAAAGTTTTCACAAATTTCATTTTCTTGAATCACCATCTTCATCACTAGAAATTTATTTTCCGCTTCTGTATAATCCTGTAGTAACATAAAACTAGGTTTGGCTGATGTATAAAGCATTTTTTTCTTTTACAAGAATTATTTTCCAAACTGGAGGAATTAGGGCAGCTTTAATATTGGTCCAGTAATGCAGTCATTTATTCACATCTCTAATTCTAGCATCTCTGTATGTGATCACATAGATAATATACTCAGTGATTAAAATACTTATTTACAAAAGAACTTAAGATCTTTAGCCAACGTTTCAAAATGCACATTTAGAGAATTTCTAAAATCAACATTTTAATTCGTTAAAATCTAGTTACTGTATGTGAAAACACTTACAATGGGCAATAACACATGCTACATACCTCTTTCTTTCCTCTTTCAGTAAGTGCTACACCATACAAAAATAGTAATGTCAGATAATAACCAATATTAATCTGATGTGCCTAAAAGGAAAAAAAAATTTAATTGGCTCTTTAGCTGAAGCTACTTTCCAGCATAGTAAGCTTAATTAAATATCCTAGGCTACTTAGTAATTTTAAAAAAAGTAAAAATTATTATATCATCAATCATCTAATAAGAGAAACAGAAAGTACATTTTAGATGTATTTGACAATTCAGTCCTGAAGAAGAAAGAGGATAGCTGATGATCTCAAGATAAAACATCAGAGTGTGATTAAAGAAAATGAAAGCCATCAGGATTATTGTCTCCTTCCCTCTCCAGCCCCCACATGCTACAAATAGCTAAGGATCTCCCTCCATAGCAGGGAGTACAACTACATTCTGAATCCCTGGAGTCCTTCAGCAGAGTGCTCTTAGAAACAACACAACACCCACTGTACCAATGTCAACTTCCTGGTTTTGATAATATACACTGTTATGTAACATGTAAATATTGGAGAAAACTGAATGAAGCCTATGCAAAAACCTTTCTGCACTCCTGTATCGTACAGCTATATTTTTGCAACTTCTGTGAATCTAAAATTACCTCAAATAAAAAGTTTAAACATTGTCCATGGTGAATAATATTGTATATTCTGTTCATAAGTTCTCTACTGACTTAAGATCATAACCCAGTCTTTTGTCACATTAACTTTTTACAAGACTGTCCCATAAACAAGATTTTTTGCAGGTACATAGGAATGATAAGCATCTGCAGGATAGAAGTCTTTTTCTTTACTGATATAACTGTATTCTCTTACTTAGCATACTTCTCATGGCCAACAGTACACATTTATGAAGTAACTGGCTGGTGTCGGAAGTTTGGCTTCAAACTGATCTCAGTGCAAATAGACATGCGTATTTGCTTTCAATGGATCAAGTCAGTTTGTATTTACAAACTGGTTTCCATCTTAAAATTTTCATCTCTGCAGAGAAGGTAAAATGCAGTTCAGAGAATAGACTCTAAAGCCAAGACTAGATGGATTTGTATCCTGACTCTACTGCTGAATTACTAAGCAAGTTGTTTAACCTCTTTACTTCACTTTCTAATCTATAGAATGGGAATAATGGTGGTGGGGGGGCCTAGTTATGAAGGCTAAATGAGCTAATCCTTACAAAAAGTGCTTAGAACAGTGTCTGTCATATAGCAAACACTAATTAAGTGTAAGGTATTATTTTATAACTTTAAAAAATTGGTTTCACAAATAAATACAACAGAGCCTTTGGCTCATACAAGTCTAAAAAGAACATTTTGAGAACAGGATAAGATGTGGAATTACAAATATAATTACAATTATAAAGACAAGGTAAAGAACTCAGTAATTTATAGACGTAAGTGGTATGTTTCTGCTCTTCCCTTCCTACCATCCCCCATCCCCACCATTAGCAGGGATTATTCCAAGTACTGGAACTCAACAGATATAGAGATATTATTGGCAACTGTCACCTGCCCTCACCCCACTGCCACCTCCTACAAAGCTGCCCTACCTATCCTTGGTGGCCTTAAGGAACAGGGAGAGCTATTTGGATACAGCAGTAGGCTGCTCTGATCATGACAATTCCAATTCTGCTCAACAGTGCTACCAGGAGAGGGATCTCTTTCATTTCTTAACATAAAACTCATCTTGGAAATAATGCCTAAGTACAGTAGGCTAAGCAATCCACATCTGTTAATGCTCATTTATTTCACTGCCTGACAACATGGTCAGTGGGAGAAAGAGCACATCTTCAGCATCCCAGAAGTTCTTGCTGAATGCTTGTTAATGCAAACTCCCTTTTGTTGCCTCTTTTGACTCCGTGTACAACTCATTTAGGGTGGTATATATCACCAATTAGAACCCCTATCCCGAGAGTCCTAAATAAACACAACTTCTCCACATCTTTCTAATAAGGGATTTGGTGTCTTTGGGCACCTTGGTTGGTGCCTGGGCAGTCCTTTCTTGAAGATAACTCTAATCCATCATCTACATGTGTACAAAACTTAGTTCACTGATCCAAATTATTCAGAGAACTGATTTTCCCTTTCACTGTCCTATATACTATTGATGATGCCAGGTTTATTCTTCCTCAGATTTTCAATTTATTTCTAAAGTATCATTTGATACTGAACATACAAATATATCTTGTTAATTTTATCTTGCATGAGTACTCAATAACAGATGATAGAAGCTCCAATTTTTACAAATAAAGAAATATCAGAAGAGGAGTTGATTAATAACTAGGAAGAAAGGAAGGAGTGGTTTCTCAAGTTTATAACTCTCTATTTCAATTGGGAAAGCCCAGTATTACTAGTTCAAGTTTCTCTTTATTGAAGATGAACAATTTTATGATAGGGAAGGGACTAGATTAGGCTCCTCAAGGACATGCAGTCGTCAAAAAGTACAAGACACAGAAAGGAAATAAATGTATGCATACTTTTTCTCTAGAGATAAAAGGAAAACACAAGTTGGTCTACACCTTAAAACAAGCATGCATTGGCTACCCTCTCATTGAGAAATGTTGTCCAAATCCATTATTTCAAACTTTCAAAAGAAAACACTTACAGTATAATTAGTAGCCTGAACATTCCTAAGTGCTGCTTCCATTTGCGTTATCAAGAAACGTAAAGTTAAAACAGGAACAATTTCCTCCCCATTCTGGCTGTTAGCTGCAACTTCTCTCTGTGGAAAATAATTTGGTCCAAAATTTAAGTTAAAGCAAATATCTGCCCCTACTATTATACAAATAATACATGCTCATTGTAGAAAATCTGGAGAGGATTAAAAAAAAAAAATCCATACCAGCCAGATACAACTGTTCTCTTGTTTGTTTTTAAGTAGTCTGACAAATCTTCTCTTTAACTATTTCCTCAAAACACTTAGAAAGCATTCCTAAGCCTGCCAAGGGGTTGGCCACATCCACTTCTGTTTAGTAACCTCAGTTTATACTCATACCTTCTATTCTCTAAGCCTAGCTAAAATCTTCCTTCCTGCCCAGAGCCTGTGGTAAGCAGGAATGCTGGCATGAATACCAACACCTGGGCAGGGCATCTTAAGCTACGATCTGACTGGAATCAAGCTAATATAGGATTTATCTCACAGTTTGTTACTGTCATGCATGAAATGAAAATAGGACAGTGTATCATCTTTGTATCCATTTCCCAAGGCCTTGTACCTACAAGTGCTTGGCTTAAGTTCCATGATCTGTTTAATGATATATTATCTGTGTGGAAAGTTTAACCTACACTTTCTTAACTTGGTTTCTAGTATAGGATACTGTTCCGATTTTCTCCTAGATAACTAGAGACTTTATTTCCGTCTCTCCAGCGCTCAATTTAATTAACCTCTTCTCCGTCATCACATACATTCCCTAGGTAAAGTAATCCACTGTCAGATTTTTAAATGGTGTCTACATGCTGACAGTTTCCAAGTTTATATTTCAGCTCAGAACTACCCATTAGTTCCAGACTCGTATATCCAATCAGTTACTCAATAGTATCTCTTGAATTGAAACCTAACACTGAAGTTCCACTCCTTTAGAACTAAAAAAGCCGGACAAAATGTAAAAACCATTTTTTGAAAGCAACAGAAAGCTACCAAGGCATTGAAAATCTCTGGAGCCAAGATTCAGATATGATACTGACTTTTGAAGCCACTTTTCTCCTTAAGGCAACTGCCATTTTCAGTTGTAGCTGAGGGGCTGAGATGCTAGGCATAGATTTTAGCCAACTTACAAAGCTAGGGGGAAAAAACAGAGGGTATGACCTATCAAGGATGAGGGACCCTGCTAAACACCTCATTCTTTGGTGGGGACCCTGAAAAAATAAATATACCCTTAGAGTAAGAGTGTCTGTTTTGGTTCCAGTTTGAATGCAAGTAGTTTATTTGGGAGGTGCAGAGAACAATGGTGGGGAATAGAGATGTGATAGGGAAGGAAAAGCAAGCTTTAAATTAATGAGTGGGTTATTAAGATAGTTAGCCACAGTGGGCGGCTAGGGTTAATACAACACGGAGACTATAAACAGTGAAAAATACAAGCTTCAGTATTATTCAACTCAAGGGGAGAGAAAACTGGGATATTTGCAGAACTCCCAAGGCTCACTGATTGGTGATGGGGTGACGTGGGAATATTAATTCCTTGGGACTTCTGAACTGCCATGAGGAGTACACCCTTCTATAGTTCCAGAAAAAAAAAAATCTTGAGGCATAGAGACATTCAAAACTGGAGACTGTCCATAGCATACTGAATTCAGAGTCCAAGGGGCCAAGAGTTATTTGCAGGACACTCACAGTATCTACTATAAAAAGGTAAACCATAAATAGACCCTTCTTCACAGAACAGAAGCTTGGAAATGTCACAGTCCCTAGGTAAATGAAGTGATCTGCCATAAAAGCACAAAGAAGCATTACTAAGGGAAGGTTTTGTCCAGTTTTTCTAGTACTTCTCAATGCAAGGTTGCTCTAAATCAACTCAGGCAGCCACTGCAGGTAGCAGAATTCTCGATAATTCTTTAGATGACTATGGAATTAATTTTTATGTTTTCATGTTCATTCATGATTTGGGTTATTTTTGTCTTTTTCTTAAGATTTTTACCAGGGGGGTTATCATTTTTACTGATCTTAAAAAAAAACAAGTTTTGGCTTTATTGACTTTCTCTTTTTTATTCTATTTCAATCAATTAGGTATCTTTATTACTTCCTTCTTTTGACTTTGTTTTTAATTTATTCTTCTTCCATTAATATCCTGAACTTTAGGTTTAGATGACTGATATTCATCCTTGCTTCGTCTTCTAATACATACATTTCAAATTATACATATTCCTTGAAACACAAATTTTACTTAAACAAAAGTTTTGGTATACATATTTTATTCAGTTCAAAAATTTACCTAATTTCCATCGTGACTTCTGACCCATGGGTTACACTTAAGAAGAATGATTTTTTAATCATTCTGTATTGATTTCTAAGTGAATTGTACAGTAGTTAGAGAATATGCTCTATATTATATATTGTGATTCTCTGATGAGACTTGCTTTGTGACTAACACATGGTCAATTTTTGTAAATGCACTTAAAACAGAATGTGTATTCTGCCACTGTCAGGTATTGCATTTCGTGTTTTGTCTGTGTGTGTGTCAATTAGATCAAGTCTGCTATTATTCTACCAATTTTGTGTCCATGTTCTATCAGTTATTAAGAGAGTCATGTTAAAATCTACTGGGATTGTTAATTTGTTCAGTTCCCATTATATCAATTTACTCATCTTCTCATACGTAACAGTTCTGTATGTATTGGATCTACTTCTGGAATTTATCTTCTATTTTCTAGACTTGTCCACTGAGTCAGAAGCAAGTAATATAATCTTGTACTTATGAAAGCTTCATATTAAGTTTTAGTATCTAAGTGGGCAAATTCTCAGCCCTTTTCCCCTACACTTTTCTAATTTTCTTGGCTATTTTTCCTTTTATTTAGAGTTAGCTTTCAGTAATAACAAAACCAAAAACAACATGCTTTTGTCATTTTTATTGGAATTATGTAAGATATGGACAGTCTTATCACACTGTGTCTTCCTACATGTATTGCTTTTCATTTGGCCTTCTTAGAGTTTTATAAATCTCTATTTAGTTTTAATATGGAGTATTGATTTCTAAACTTAATGTGAAAAAAAATCAATCTGTAGGTACTTGCTAAAATGCAGATTCACAGACCTACCCCAGAGATTTTGATTCTTTAGGACTTTAGTATGGGGTTCAGATGGTCTCATGTAGGTGGTATAGGAAAAACTCTGGAGAAGTAGTTTCTGTCTTGTATATTTCTTAAGTGTTTACCTATTTTACCTTTTTCTGTTGTTATCTGTATCTTCTAATTGGCCATTGTTTGCATATAGAAAGGCCACTGATTGTTGTTTCTGGGTGATTTCCAAAAGATAAGAGGGAAATAGTGGCATAGTTCTATCAGTTTCAAACCAGAATTCATACTGGAAAATTATCTCAGTTAAGGTTATAATAGTATGTAGTCCTCGGATATTTTTAGAGTTTTGTTTGAATTGTCAGTCATAACAGAATTGATTTGTTTCATGGAAATAATTAATAATGTATTCTTCCACAGAAAAAACAACTGTGGAATTGTCCCAATTAAAAGCTACAAAGAAATGAGAAGAACATTTTCTTTAACTTTGAAAAACTCCATTCATTTAGGAGCTGATATCCATCTTATGCTGAAAGTTTCACAAATTACCTAAGAAAACTATTTCCAAGATGGAAATCTACAGTGTATTTTCTATAGTACTTTACTCATAAATAAAAAAGTTTTGGATATTATTTTTATTTATCTTACATTTTTAAAAAATTTGTTAACATCTTACAAATTAGGAAAACTGAAAGCAACTCCATGTACCAGGGTGACATGTTATGGATTATTGGTAAAATAAAAATAAACCCTAGACTTCACAGTCAGTGGCTACTGGCTAACCTACATTCCCACCATTATTCTTGAAATAACAGAGCACCAACTAACTTACTTCATTAATAAAAGTCTGTAAGTCAAGGCCTTTCACAAAAAGTAAGATGAAAATTTCAAAGCTTTGGCTATACTGTTGGGAGAAGGAAAGAAGGGAGAAAAAGAGTCACTGCAAAGTAATTAGAAATACATACATGATTTCTGCTCCTAGGTCCTGATAATTTCTGGTCTTTGACTCTGGGTCCTGACACAGAACTCCTAAATACCTTGGAATTTCCTGGGTGATAGGAGTATCTTTTGTTCTAATGAAGTGATACTCAGCAGGCTCCTGGATAGGGCTGGTCACCAGAAACACCAAGCCACGATTAGAAGCTTTAAGCTTTTAGCCCTATCCCCATTCCCAGAGGGAGGGGCTGGGCACTGAATTAACAATTATTGATTATGATATATAATGAAGCCCCCATAAAAATCCTGGAAGTATAGGGTTCAAAGAACTTCCAGCTTGGTGAACACATACACATGCCAGGGGAGTAGTGGCATATCCCAATTCCACAGAGGCAGAGGCTCCTGTACTTGGGACTCTTCCAGACTTTGCCCTATGTATCTCTTCATTTGGCTCTTCATCTAAATCCTTTATCATAGCATTTATTATATAATACTTTGGTAAACATGAAGTGTTTCCTGGAGCTCTGTGAGCTATACAACAAATTATGGAACCCAAGAGGGGTCATGGGAACTTCAATCTATAGCCAGTTGGTTAAAGTCCTGGAGAAAGATTTGTGGGTCTGAGCCCTCAACTTGTGGGATCTGATATTAATTCTAGGTTGATAGTGTTAGAATTGAATTGAATTGAGTGGGATGTCAATTTAGTAAAGGAGAATTGGTGTGGGAATAAATCCACACATCTAGTGTCAAAAGTGCTGTGAGGGTAGTAGTAGTGTAAGAGTAAAGGCACATAGTATGTTTTCCCTGGAGAGTCACATAGAAAGAGTTGTGCTTCTGCCCCAAAGAACAAATTATATTCTTACCTGCATAATTTGGAAGGAAAAATTTTCTTCTAAGAACTTCTTAATGTGAGGGACCACACCTTTTGGTAGAGTATTAACTGCATTCAATAACTTCTTCATCTCTGCTAGTAGGTTAACAGAGACGAGATTGGTAGGTGTGTCCTTTTCATGTTTATCCTAGAAGACATTATTAATTAAAACTTTCCACAATTATACACATTCATATAACTCTAATATTAAGACCAAATTATTAAAGAAATAAGGTGCCTTTACACACTATATGTAGATCACTGTGACAGAACTATACCCAGGAAAGTGACTAGGAATCAATAAAATCCACAGTAGGACTATCTACCTACTCTTCCCTTCTGGGTTTGAGTCTTAAATTAGGATTCCTACATTCCCATCAATGCCCAACAAATAACGTACATTTTATTCTATTTCATTTTGTGAAAATTACATCTGAAAACATAGGAAAATGTTAACAGTTTGCTACATCTCAGTGAAGGGTATATAAGTATTCATTGTATTATTCTTACAACTTTTCTGTGCATTTCATGTTTTTCAAAAAGTTCAAGAAAAAAAAAAAACTAACACTTTCACAATGTAACCAGATAAACCCTAAAAAGAATAACCACTGTCAGTACTACACACATTACAAACTAAAGGTCAATTCTGCAGTCAAAACTCACCACAAAATCATCTAATATTAATTACCAAATTGATACACAAGCATGAATAAAAATTTTTTAATAGGACATACTATAAGCTTCAGGCTTATTCAATATTTTTCTTATTATAAAATGACTTAAGTTAGCTGTTATAAATTATATAAATTCCATCTTTTAAGTCAGATATCAAAATATTTGATGCTCAAATCATTTTTGCAAAATTAATTTACCCTTTAAACCAAATCCAGGCCAAAGTTTTCACTTCGTTTGATTTCTGTATTTCCAGGTCTGTAGTTAGAAATATATTTTCTGGATCTAATCTCTCCAGTTCAAGTATACATTCCTATGTATACTTGTATTTTGCACATATTGTATTTTTTCTGCAACATTTTTGATAGCGATAACCTCATCAGGTGAATAATATGGTTATTTTATGTTTCTGTATTTTCTCTTCCTATACTATTTGATAATCTTATAAACTTTATTAACAGTGCACATCAATCATCATATAAAATTACCTGTATGGTTAAAATTGCACTCAATAGAACCAAACAGATCTTCACCCAAACTTCATTAAATATAAGCACATGTAATACTAATATTTGTGGATCGATGTGTGTGTGTGTGTATATATATATATATACACACATATATATATATATACACACACATATATATATATACACACACATATATATATACATATTTTAAGCTACCACAAACTATATGGTTATCATCAATATAAGCCTTATGTTAATGTACACTTCAGTTATTCTCTTTCATTTTGAACTGGAAGTTCTAACAGTAAAGATAAAAACAGGAAAGAATTAATTTCAAAACAACTTGGAAATGTCTTACTAAATAAAATTCTGTGTGTGTGTTTTCTTTGCATGTGTATAGTTTTCATTTTGTTTGGATTCTGCTTTTAAAAGACAAATAAGGGATTCTTAAATCGACTGTTGGGATGTTCTAGGAAAGTCAATTCAATCACCTACTAATTTTAACTTCTAGTCAGAATTCGTGCTTATAACAACTTTGAGTATAAGTATCAATTATCAGAGAAATTTCAATATGACCATACTTTTACTTATGAAGGAAGGCAAGTAGACTTACCCATTTTTAATAGTTTAACTGACTAGATTTAGAACTATTGTCATACCTAATTATTCATTACTAATCAACAATGAAAATTAAATATTCTCTTACCAGTTGATCAGTTGATTTTTCTAACTTATTCTTGATGTCCTCCTTAATCTGTCCCTCCACAGGAGGATCCCTACTTTAAATGAAAAAGAAAGGTGTATTCAGGATATCTCCTTACAAAGAACACAACTAAACTGTAGTAAAGAATCTAACAAGTGAATTTGAAAGTTCAAAAGTATAAACAATGTGTAGCAAAGACTTGTAAAAGTGGTAGTTGTCATATCTTTTAGGAACTCAAGTTGAAAAAAAACTATGTTCTGCTCTTACTAGATAGTGGTAAACAGAACTGAAGGATGACGTAAAAAAACTTTTCTTGAATAGACACACAATAATGGGGAAATTTTAACTTTATAGCACTGCTTCAGTATAAAGAAAAAAGGATCTTAAGAAGGCTGATGTTTTGTGTTTGTACATGTGCAAGCATTTATGAAGATAATTAAAGTTTGGAAAGGATCTATCTTATGTAGATCATTTTATTTTTTTGTTTCAGGTTCCTGGTCTTATACTCTTCTAGTTTTCCAAAATGATTTTTTAAATTGAGAGAGAATATCATATTTAAAAATTAACTATTTTTGTAAAAGGAATAACTTGACAAGTTTTGCTTCTGGCATTGGTTTGAAATGTAGATATATATAGTGTTACATACAGAACTGAAAAAATTATCTATTGCTTTTGCCTACATACAGAACCATGACACTGGGCCCATAAGAACCACAACATAGGATCATATATTATCTTCTTAATTCTATACACTAGCAGAGATAAAACTGAGGTGAGAAATATATCAATTAACTTACTCAGCCTTGTACTTGATAAAAATTATCCTAATTTACTTCACATTTATGTATTCATTTAATAGACAATTATCTATCATCCATTATGTGCCTATAGATTGTCAGGGGAAATTGGGATAAACAGTACAGTATTGTCCACATAATGACAGTTTCAACAAAAGACAATTTATATACACAAACAATACTTCACAAGATGGTTCTCAGTGCTTTTTAAAATGTAATTGCAAAGAAAAACCTCTTACCTGTCTTTTCATCCACTTCTAAGCCCCACTCCAAAAAGGAACATAAGGAATTTTCTTGTGTGGTCAATGAATGAGAAATCGTGCACCAGTACTCTGAGGTCTCTCCATGTTTGTAGACCACAGAAAGTTCTCAAATGCATACCCTACTTGCTAACTCTATTGCATGATCAGTCACTCAAGCCAAGAGTTCTCAGTCCCAGATGCTTATTAAAATCACCTGTGAAGCTTCTTAACACTCTGGATTTCCAAACCCTACTTCAGAGCTTCTTAATCAAAAGTGTAGTATGTGGGCTGCTATATTCTCGTTTCCCTAACAAATTTTGATACATAAGCTTAACTAATCCTCACTCCCTCCCCAATATTAAAATGACTCTATTAAAGGTTACTAATGAAATCCTACTTGTTACTATAACAGCTTTGTCTTAATTCTTTATTCTATCTGGCCTTTCTGCATTATTTAACATTGCCCATCATACCCCCCCAACCTTCTGTGAAAACTTCTGCCTTCTTTGTGGCTATTGGTTCTCCTCCTGGCCCTCCACTTCTCAGTTTGTACCACTGGCTACCCTTCTTCCTCTCATTCATCTTATTCATTTATTATTTTAATAATACTTAATACAGAACTATATACATTAATGGAATCAAACCATGCTATTGGTATATTGGAATAGGAAGGTACATCAACAGTCACTACGGCAGTCACTTTACTGTAAGATGGGTAAATTGATGTCCAGAGAGGTTAAGTAATTTGTTTTAAGTTACACACCTAGAATGTAGCAAAGCTAAAACTAGATTTTAGCCAGAGTGTGGTACTTAAGTGAAATTTTCTGAAATTCCATTTCCCCCAGTCTACATCCTCTACTAATCAAAGTTGCTAAATTGTCTTGAATCATAAAGGTATCTCATCCACACTAGCTTCCCAAAGTTACATGGAAAGGATAAATGTTGTGTCTTCAAATGCAACAAACATGGTTGGTTTTTGTCAACCTATGTTTTACCTCATAAAAAATTCTTCTGGTAGAGAATCCATGCTGCACAATGTTGTTTTGCAAAAGTCTTATTCCAATGCTTACAGACTTTTACTACTGATGTTTAAAGCTGCAAGAAAAGGAATATTTTTAGTGGTCAGGTAGAAGGATTACATTCTTTCCCCCCACTATAAAAATATACATGATAAAGAAAATTTTGAAATAGTTGTCAAAGAAAATGAAAATTATATAGTTTCACCATCCAAAGATAAGTCACTACTTACATTTTAATATTTTACTTTTTCCAAGCATACATATATTTTACTAATTTGTAATTATACTGGATAAATGATGTCCTACATTATGGTTTTCACCACTGAACACTATATCAAAAACATCTTTGTTATACTCCTCATATGTATTCTCAATGGTTACACAAGAATTGGCTGACTGGGGTTTCTTAGACCATTATCTTATAGATGAATATTTAGATTGTTTCCTATTTTATCATTATAGTTTTATGCTCAACTCTACTGGCCATAAGCCTTTTCTACATTTATGATTATTCACTATTCACTTGTAATAAATTCTCATAAGTAGAATTTCTCAGTCAAAAGACAAGTGTCTTAAGCCTTTAGCATACTGCTAAATTAGTTTATGCTAATTTATTTTCCATAGAGTTCCATGAGTTTCTGTTTAATGCAATCTTCATTAACACTAATTGTTTTGTTTTCTTTTATTCTAAAGGTAACATTAAGCCACTTTCCCCCCATATCATGATTCTATATCTTCATAAAATAGAAAGGTGAATGTATACTCTCTGGTTCAAATATCAATTAATGTTGTGGATGTTACTTGAAAGAAAAAAAAAACTGTGACAACTCAAATGAAAACAAAAAGAATAGAGTATCTATTCGTACATCTATTTATATAGCTCTCTACTCAATTATCCCAAGAGCAACTCTTCTAAAATTAGTCATTTACACCCTGAAGTTTATAGCAGTACTACCTATAATAACCAAATTATGGAAGCAGCCCAAGTGTCCATTGATACATGAATGGATAAAGAAGAGGTGGTATTTGTATAGAATGGAATATTATTTAGTCACAAAAGAGAATGAAATCTTACCATTTGCAACAACATGGATGGAGCTGGAGAATATTATGGCAAGAGAAAGGCAAATTATCACATGATTTCATTCAAATGTGGAATTTAAGAAATAAATGAGCAAAGGAAAAAAAAAAAAGAGAGACAAACCAAGAAACAGACTCTTAATTATAGAGACCTGATGGTTACCAGAGTGGAGGTGGGTGGGTTCAGTAGGTAATGGGGATTAAGGAGGGCATTTGTGATGAGCACCAGGTGATACATGGAATTGCTGAATCACTATATTGCACACTCAAAATTAATATAACACTATATTAACTGGAATTAAAATAAAAACAAAAAAAACCCCACTTATACCTTAATGAAAGAAGATGTTACTTGAAAGAAGGCATATACACAGTTTAGTTTCAATAAGTTGAACAAAGGACTATTCCCATATGCTTCTACTCATAAGTTTACAAATACCTGTATTTTCATGAAAGATTTACTTAAAAGGTATATGTACAGTATAGTTTCAATGAGTTAAGGATATGACTATTCCCATAAGCTTCTATACAGAAGTTTACAAATATCTATATCTAAAAAAAATAATAAAATTAGTCATATTTGGTTTTTTTGGAGTTCAAGTCTCCAGACTCCATTGTTCTCTGCTGGACGGATTTCCCTTTCTAATTCCTCTGTAAGTTCCAGAAGTATTAGAGCAAACATATGTAAAACTATTCATCAGTGCTTTGGGGCAAATAAATAAATGCTGAGGCAAAAGAAAATAAAGTGACAACAACAGCATAAAGAAAACAGACCTAGAGTGCCTTGCTGCCAAGCATAAGACTAGATGAAGTTTCTCATTTGTTGCTTCTGAAGCACTTACTTATCCTAGTCACTGGGGAGCCAGTTTCTCCAATAGCATGTGTAATATACAGCCAGAAGGTAGATTGGTAGAGCTTTTAAAAGCCCATTATCAAAATGCAGTTCAGCATAGGTAATTCCCAAATAAAGAAAACATGTCCCACAAGATCATTTACAAGTCACCTATTAATTCAGATTGTATTTACCCAAAGAAACACGGTTTTACATAATACCGACTCTCCCTAAAAGCCAGAAAAAGCCAACCAAACACACAGAAAAGAAGTAATGGCTAAACCTGAACCCTCATAAGCCTTGAGGTCTGAGTATCCTGTCATTAGTGAGCTTAACAGGGAAAGGGGCAATTTGGTGCCTGGCTAAAAGAAGTCCTGGGGGATCATCTGCAAAACTAATAATCCTATGATACTGCCTGTACCCATTTTCTATATTTGACTCACACCAGCTCTAAGTTACACAGGTAAGTCTTGAGAGACAAGGGTAATTCTCCCAACAATCCAACAGATACTTCCTAAGCAAAACGCAAATGCAAACATTTATAACCCCCCACCCCGCACGCACGCGCGTACACACACACACCCACACACTTCCATCTAAATTTCTTCATTTACTAACAAGTGTTGGCAAGGATGTGGAGAAAAAGGAACGCTCAGGGACGCCTGGGTGGCTTAGTCGGTTAAGCGTCTGACTTTCGCTTGGGTCATGATCTCGCAGTTCGTGGGTTCGAGCCACGCGTCGGGCTCTGTGCTGACTGCCAGCTCAGAGCCTGGAGCCTATTTCAGTCTGTGACTCCCTCTCTCTCTGACCCTCCCCTGCTCACACACACTCTCTCTCTCTCCTAGAAATAAATAAAACATTAAAAAGAAATTAAAAAAAAAAGAAAAAGGAACGCTCATACACTGCTGGTGGGAATGTAAATTGGTAAAGCCACTAGTGGAAAACAGTATGGAGATTCCTCAAAAAATTAAAATTAGAAATACCATATGACCCAAGAATTCTACTACTAAGTATTTACTCAAAGAATTTGAAAACACCAATTTGAAAAGATCTATGCACCCCTGCTAAATGTATCATTATTTACAATAGCCAACATATGGAAGCAACCCAAGTGTCCGCCAATAGATGAATGGATAAAGATGTGGTATATATACATATGCACATACAATGAAATATTAGTCAATAGTTAAAAAGGACAAGATCTCCCATCTGTCACAACATGGGTGGATCTAGGGGGTATTACGCTAAATGAAATGTCATTATTTCCTTCAAACAAATGAATAAACAAACAAAAAGCAGAATCAGACCTATAAATACAGAGAACTGATAGTTGCCAGAGAGAAGGGGATAAGGGGCATGGGCAAAAGGGCATGAAGAGGAGTAGGAGATATAGGCTTCCAGCAATGGAATAAGTCACAGGAATAAAAGACAGAGCATAGAAATAGTCAATGATACTATAATAACATATCATGACAGATGGTAGCTACACTTGTGATGAGCATCCTGTAACCTACAGAGATGATGAATCACTATGTTGCATACCTGAAACTAACCTAACATTAAATGTCAACTATACTTTTCTAAGAAAGGTTAAAAAATAAATGTCCTCACTTAAAAGAGGGCTTTCTAACACCTCAGTTTCTTGCCCATCTCTAACAAAAATGTCTTTATAACTCACCTATGCAGAACCCAGTTCTCCTAGATATTTACAGTTTTAATCTTATTTTTAAAAACTCAATAAGCAGAATGTCTTTTTAAATTTATATTCTCTGTTCAATACCAATGAAAGATCTAACTTAATGCTAATGATGAAAAGGCAGTTATTCTTTCACTCTAGATCAGATCTGTTTTATCTCTTTAATAAAGCTGTATAAAAAAGGACGTGGCTTTGAGAATTCTAGGACTGTGATCAAACTGTTTTTCTTTTATGGTTTAGAGAACCTCCCTGTTTATTTTAATAAAGTTAGGCATTATCTCACAGGGTATACAACAACACACCTTTTCTAGACAAAGCAATCACCTTATTTCCAGAATTCAAAAGCCCAGACACAGACACCTCCCCCTCTGATAAGTTCTCCTTCAGTCAGTTGTTTGCAAAGACCACAAAGCTGAAAAGGGAAGAAAATCCTCTGGCAACAAGGTAGAGAAGATGGAAGGCCTTTGCTAAGCTATTATTCAGTGTTCAGCTTGAAAAAGAAAAGGATAGAGTATTAATTAATAAATCAGAAGATATTTGGATCCTGAATTAAGAGCTAAGAAAAGCTAACGGCTTTTTCAGTCTGCTTAGAGATACAACCTGAGATGAATCTCTGTGGTGAAAGGTTTTCCAGGAGAGCATCATCAACCCCGTCATTTCCCAGGAGCTAAGCAGATCTTGTATGGCAAACCTTTCTGCAACAGCAGCAGCCGCAGTGACGCTGGCACTTTACAGCCTCTGTTGGGAAGGAAGGCGCAAGTGCCTAGCAACCGAAAGGAAGCAGCTGGCCTGAAACGTTAACACACTGCTTCTAAAATAATCCAGAGGTTCCTATCATTCTAGAAGGGGCTGAAGGAAACCTTTAAAGTCAGGGTTAACATGGGAGAAAGGATGAATCTGGTTTCCCCTGGTGTATTCATCTAGGTTTCCCAGTACTAAAAATTCACTCTGCCTTCCTGGAACTGAGGGACTGCTCACCCACAGGAACATACTCAGGTGCTGGCTGGCTGATCAGAGGGCAAGTTAAAGGACAGTGTCAATTTACAGCACATCTTTATCCATCAACCAAAATTATTTTATCCACAGGCTGTTTTACTGGTTGAAAGACAAAGTCCTGCCATCCTTATCTTTATTCATCCTGCCATCCTTATCTTTATTCATCCTTATCCTTATCCAACAATAAAATGCCTTTCTTACTGCTTGCTCTCTCTGAGCTTCCAGCTCCCTCTTTCTCGCTTATCTACTGAAATTATAGCAAACTTTTTTTAACCATAAAAGGATTCCTCCACCCGCCACTTTAAAAACTGTGCTTATTCACATCAAAGCAGGCACACTTTTTGCTTCTGTTTTTCTTTTTTTTATAGTTTATTTTTGAGACAGAGAGAGACAGCACATGAGTGGGGAAGGGTCAGAGAGAGACACACACACACACAGAATCTGAAACAGGCTCCAGGCTCCGAGCCAGCTGTCAGCACAGAGCCCTGTGTGGGGCTCGAACCCACAAACCGTGAGATCATGACTTGAGCCGAAGTCGGACACTTAACCGACTGAGCCACCCAGGCGCCCCTGCTTCTAATTGTTTAATCATTCATTCAAATATTTACCTTGCAGCACTGGTCATCTCAACATTACAAAAACACACTGTTTTTTAAATCCACTCAAGTGCTCATCTTAAGTCATAGAGGCTCTAACTAGCCAACAAGTTCACATTTCAATGTGTGGGTAGATGATGTCCCATGAATTTGCTACCCTTGTCAGTTCTAGCCTTTACAGATCACAAAATGCCAAATGGAAAAAGGGAATTATCAAGTGTGCAAAAACATTAAAATTCAATTTACTTTTCACAATGCTATTAGCTTGAAAATAAAATAATATACTAGGTATTTTTCAGGAGAGAAATTCAGTTGTGAGAACTTCTCTTATGACCACTAAATCTGGGTTCCTCAATCTTCACACTATGGACATTTTTGGCTGGATGAATCTTTGTTATGGGAAGATGTACTCTGCATTTTTAGGATGTTTTGGAGCACCACTGGTTTCTACCTTGTAGGTGCCAAAAGCAACTCTCTCCCACCTCTCAGGTCTATTGTGAAAATCAAAAGTGCTTCCAAACACGGCCAAATGTCCCCTGGGGCACAAAACGCCCCAGTTGAGAACCACCTAACTAAATGATTTAAAATGAAAAGTTGAGGGGCACCTGGGTAGCTCAGTTGGTTAAATGTCTGACTCTTGATTTTGGCTCAGGCCATGATCTCAGGTTTAAGACAGAGCCCTGCATCTGGCTCTGCACTGACCGTGTGGGGCCTGCTTGGGATTCTAGGTCTCCCTTTCTCTCTGCCCCTCTCCCACCCTCAAAAAAACAAAACCAAAAACAAAACAAATAAAAACGAAAAGATTAAGTAAACACAGATTGTTCTGAGGAAGAACAGTTAAGACTATCCTGGTATTACGTAATGTTTACAATCATTTGTCTACAAGAAAGAAACATGACATAAAGTACCTCATTTAGATTTTATCAATGTCAAAAGCTGAGAGATTGCATAGCATTGGTAATTAAAGAACACAGAAACACTGGAATCCTTCTGCAAGGATTTACAGAACTGCTTTGATGCACATTAGCTATGCAACCTTGTTCGAAGCTAATTAACATCTGTGCTTCAGTTTCCTCATCTGGAAAATAAGTATAAAGATGGTACCTGCTTCACAGGGTTGTCAAGATTAAATGTTTAAAACATGTAATAGAACAGGACCCAGCACAAAGTAAGCACTATGTGTTACTATCATTCCACCATTATTATCAACAAATTTTGTTTACATTTATAAAAAAATCAGTTATTTCTTCCAGTTCTCTACCTTGAGGGAGAATTGCTACCATACGGAAAGGAATGGTAATGAGCTTAAGAGCTGGGACAAAAAAACCCCACATTTTTCAAATATATCCCATATGGCACAAATGCAGCTTAGTTTGCACATTTGGCATATTGTGTTTTTCACATCAGTACATATGACACACGTCATATTGCTTAAACAGTGTGATATGCCATTGTATAAATGTATCATCTCACCAGACAACTATTGATAAACACTTCCTCTCTGGTTTCCTCCCCTTTATTTTCTTTTGCTATTATTAACAATGCTGCAACAAACAACCTTGAACATGCAACTTGGTAAAACTTTGATAGCTATTTTAAAAAGCTAGATTTACAGGGTGCCTGGGTGGCTCAATATATTGAGCGTTCAACTACTGATTTCAGCTCAGGTCATGATCCCAAGGTCATGGGATAAAGCCCTATGTCTAGCTCCAGACTAAGTGTGGAGTCTGCTTGTGATTCTCTCCCTCTGTCTCTGCCCCTCTCCTCCACTCCCACACACACTCTCTCTCAAAACAACAAAAAAGGCTGGTTTAAAACATCAGCACTGAACTTCAGAAGTATTTCAGAAGTTCATGGGTCTGTTAGCAAGTACTGCTTGTTAACACTTCTAGATTTTACCAAAAGAATTCCAAAAAATTCCTTAAAGTTGAGATGTGAGATGTTTTGGTCCTTATGAGTAGTAATTACTTCAAGGCTTAAAAGATTATGAAGATCCTTTCTAGGAATAAGTCAAGACCTTAGTAATGGGAGTTTCCTTATAACCAGAATTTTAAATATTGATCTGATCATGCGTACTAGGGAAGCAGCAACGGCCATTCTTGGTGGCTTTTAGAGTAAAGTAGGGGCTCTGTGGCTCTAGCACTCAAAGTCTTTATTACTCAAGTGTGAGCTCTAGGTAGATAAGAATGGCTAGGACCATCAAGTTACACTTGAACAGGTTGTACCATTATTTTGTTACTGTGTTAAAGGTGAACAAACTAGGGGCACCTGGGTGGCTCAGTCGGTTAAGCGCTGACTTCAGCTCAGGTCATGATCTCGCAGTTTATGGGTCTGAGCCCTCCATAGGGCTCTGTGCTGACAGCTCAGAGCCTGGAGCCTGCTTCTGATTCTGTGTCTCCCTCTCTCTCTGCCCATCCCCTGCACACGCTGGCTGTCTCTCTCTATCAAAAATAAACAAACATTTTAAAAATATTTTTAAAAAAGAATGAACAAAATATACTATTTATTTTCGATTAATTTCTTCAATTTTTTATTTGACTTCCTGGCAAGGCCACAAAGTGAACATACCTAGCTAGACACAGGTAGCCAAAACATTATTTTACCCCAAAAGAAAAACAGTTTAGGCAAACTCCAGGATTCATGTATGATGGTTGGAAAATCTCTGCAAGTTACTGTAAACTAAGAGTCTTTATTTTACCCCAAAGGAAATACAATTTGTTTAGGCAAACACCAGGACTCACATATGATGGTTGGAAAATCTCTGCAAGTTATTATAAGCTAAGAATCTTCCTGCCCTAAAAGATCAGGGCATTCACTGTCATATCTCAGCTCTTGCCATCTTGAAAAAATCATTATAGCACTGTCTGGCAGCTTACAACAGAAAGGAAGAACCTTGAAGTGTACATCCAGCACTTTCCTTATAAATCTGCCAAAATAGGAAGCATTCTTGTCAAAATTAGCATCTTGTCTAGATGAGAGTAGGTTTGTTTGTTTGTAGTAGGTTTTTAATTCTCCTCAGATCTATCCAGTCAGTTACCTTAGGACTTACACAGCTAACCTAAAGAATATATATTAATTTACTTTTAATATTTGGAATGTACCTATAAGGAATATGCACAGGTTAGGATTTACCTGGAAAAAAATTCCAGATATTAAAATACTCAACAGTTTCCTTTTATTTATTTATTATTTCCTTTTATTTCCAGGTAACAGTGCTAAAAATTACACTGTTTAGAAACGTAGCTAGAAACCTTGGAAGGAGTATGTTACCGCTAAGCAAATTTTCCAAAGTGGAATATTTTCAGCAATGTTGTCATTGCTGTTGTTAGACAATAATGAAAGGAAACAAGACAGAATGGCGAGACATGACACATGTAGAGACGATAATCAAGCAGGGAGTAGAGGACATCATATGTAGTTGACTCTCTCACCACCAATGACAAGGCCTACAATACCCAAATCCAAACTGATCCACCAAGGTAAGAAGACTCATTATCTCAGAAAGACATATATTTGTAAGAAGGGTTTAGCTGAAAAGGTAGGTCAAGCTTTTGGTTATGAAGAATTTTCTTGCATAAAATTAACTGGGTGTAATTAACATTGGTTTCATCAAAAATAAGATTAATTTCATCAGTTCCTATGTGTCTGGCTCTGGGCTGAGTATCTATGTACAGTGAATACACACACTTGATCTTCACACAACTCTGAAATAAACATTATTGTAATCCATTTTTAAAAGTGTTCTCCTAGTAACACTTATTCTGATTTGTCTAACAGAATCTAAACTTTTTAAGAATATTCATATTTAAAAAAATTTTTTTACTTGATTGGTTAAATTAATTTAACTGGGTTTTTAAGTGAAATACAGAAACACCTGGGTGGCTCAGTTGGTTATGTGTCCGACTCTTGATTTTGCCTCAGATTATGATCTCATAGTTGTGAGATCCAAGCCCCACATCTGGCTCCTCACTAAGTGTGGAGCCTGCCTGAGATTCTAGATACCTCTCCTTTTATCTTTGTCTCTCAAAATAAATACATTTAAAAAATTAAAGCAAAACACAGATGCTCACTTTAGCTACTGTCTTTTAAAAATCTGTGGGCTTAAATATCCTTTATAAAAAATATATATGTAAACCTACTGAAGCCTTCAACTTTAGAAAACTATAAAAAGAATAAAGGTAAAACATGTATATGGATGGAATTAATAAACCTAAATGTCAAATTAGTGATTCTGAAAAAAAAAGAAAAAGAATAAGGTTGGTTCTTGAAAAGTTGAATGAAGTAGATAAACACCTAGAAAGTTCAGTAAGGAAAAATATAGGTAGCATTTAAATGAAAAAGGAAATTTAAAACTATAATGAAGAGATTAAGAAAATTACTAGAATACTGATGCAACTCTGTATCAAAATTTCTTTAAATCTAAAGAAATAGTTGCTATATTAGATTTTTATTTCCAGATATAAGGTAGAAAAAAAGATCAGATATATAACCATATTACCACCTCAAGTATTTTCAAAAGATTACCACTAAATCAGCTATTTAATAGGCCAGTAGTATACAATCTACAAGGATCATCTGACTACGATGTGAGTCTCATTCTGTAGCACAGAAAAAAGATTAGAAAACATCCAATTCATTTTTCAAAAGTAACATATAACCCAAATTCCAAAAGAAAAAGGAAAAACTTAATGGAAAAATTTCAAATATAAAATTCGGAATAAAATATTTGCATTATAGCAAATACAAGGTTTGTTATTATTATCTGTATGCCCTTGGGCAAATTATGTCACTTCTCCTTAGTTTTTACCTATAAAATAGAGATCATAATAGTACCTAAAGCATGAAGTTGTTATAAAGAATAATTATTAAGTATAAAATTCTTAGAATAGTGCTTGGCTTCTGACATGCTCAATAAGTGTTAGCTACTATTATACCAAGAACAAAAAAGCAACACAATACACTGCCTTATCATGTTAAAGTGGAAAAATGAGATCTATAAACATAGATATTTGATAATTTTTTTAAGTAGACACTTTGGCAAATCTTTAAATACAACACGTATAAAGGGAAATCGAAACATTTGAAAGGCTATTACAAGTCAATAGCACAAATTATACTAAGTGTTAAAATACTGGTCATTCTCAGTCAATTAAATCATAAGACAAAGATGTTCAGTATCACCCTGATTATTCCATTTTTTTGCACTAATGAAATAAAGACAACAAACACTGGACAGGATGAAATGATTATTTGCAGATGGTATATAGCAAGAAAGTCTAAGAGAGTAAGCAAAATTCTATAAAAATTAATAAGAGATTTTAGTCAGGGTCTGGATAAAAGATGTATCAAAAATCAGCATCTTTTTACAGTAGCAATAACAAAATTTTAAAGGAGAAAGAGAACTCCCTTACATTAACAAAAATTATATAATGCCCTGGAATAAATTAATACAAGACTGTAAGATAAATTGTATAAAATTTTACTGAACATGAAATACAACCTGAATACAATACTATTAACTACCTCAGCAGTATCTGTAACTTCTCAATGACCCCAATTAGACACTTGAGAGTCCCTTCTAGTTTTATCCTTCTCTTCATGTCTGAAATAAGTCATTAAATCCTATCTATTTCACCTATTTATTTCCCCAATTTTTCACCTCTTTGTTATCTCCACTTCAATTACCCTGGTAATCTTTGGGAAAGACTCCAGCAAATTAAATATTCTCCTTATTTCTACTCTTACTGTTTTCAAAATCATAGACTGCCCAGTTGCCAGAGTAATCAATCTAAAACACAAACCTAAATAGAACAGGCCTCAGTTTAAAACCAGAGATCATCACTGAATACAGTTATCACGAACAATAAAATCTTCAGTCATCTGGACCCAGTTTCATCACCATCATCACCATCATCTCCTCCTCCTCCCCATTGTTTGGTGCCTAAAATAAGACTCTGTTTCTCATATTAGGATGTGCAAGTATCTCTGCAGGGCTTCTCATGGTTACCATCATGGTATATCCTACTAAACTTCCAACATCAACCTTTGAAAAAGATTTTTTGAGAAAGACATTTATATTAAAATGAATATTTTACAGAAGAGAACACAAAATTCGTATAATTACTTATGTTAAAATGCAAGATTGTAAAGAAAGATGGCATTTACAAATAGCAGCTTTGATCTCTTCTCTCGGCTGAGAATGGTATGAAGATGATGCACTTGTCATTATTAGTGAAAAGTCTAACACTAACCAAAAGGTTATCACTGCCTGTGTTAATGAACTAAGATGTAACTAACAGCTGCTGAGAAAGTAATTATGCCAGGCAACTGCTCTAAACTCTTGTAAGTTGATTAACTCACCTTATAATGGTTTGCACCACCTGGCATGACCTCATCTTTACTGCTACTCTCACCCTTGCTCTCTACTCCATCATAGTGGCATCCTTGCTGTTCCTGACACACATCACAGTCCCACTTCAGGACTCTTCTCTTGCTTTTCTATTTACTTTTCCCCCTAGAGAGCTGGGCTCTCTCTTTCAACCTTGAAGCACTTCCTCAGATAGTACTTTCTCTACCTTGACCTCCCAATTCCCTTGTTCTCAACCACCATTATTCTCCAAGAATAATTCTGCTAATTTTTTCCCCATCTCACTTCTCTTATAAACTGTTTATTTCCTATCAGACTGTAATTTCCATAAGGTAGGTTTTATTCACTAAATCTCTAGTGCTTAGACAAGCACCTGGTACACTGTAAGCTCTCAATGATTTACTGAATTATTTACTGAACTTGTTAAACAGATACTACTGTTAGCTGGATTTTATCTAAGAAAGTGAAGCAGAGAGAATCTGCCTTATGGTCACATAGTAAAAGGTGGAACCAGAGTTTGTAAACATACAGCCTGGCTTCACTTGTCAACATAACTGCATCGTGCCTCTAACTTACATGAATTTAGTATGTTTTCCCAATTAGACAGTTGCTTCCAAGCAGGGGATACTTCATCCTCTTTGTTCTCGAGACCTCTAGCCCATGTTATACAATCACTAACTGTTCAAAGAATGAATGAATGTATATATACATTAATTACCCAATTATTTTTTACCTGTCTCTATTGGCTAGATTAATGTAAGCTTTCAGACTTAATTAAAAACTTCTAATATAAAAAGAAATCCTTTTTTAAAATGCAGTAATGTAAAAAAATACTTTTTTTGAATTGATAAAACATGATTAATGACGAATGATTTAATTAAAATGACATGCGCCTTGCTCTTCCAATTGTCTCCAAACGGGTTTTTAAAGCTTAATTCAACATTAGCATGCTTCAAGCAAAAAAAGCTCCAGAACCAGCAACTCATTTCATTATAGACACATGCACGATATTATATCTTACAAAAAACGCAAAACGACAGTGCCATTTTCATAGAAGACACCGAGACTTAGAAAGCAATTGATCATGCCAGATAAAAATAGACACCTTCACTTACAAACACTGACGCTACTGAAAACACTCTCCACAGCAATACCTGGCCCAGAACTCACCAGGAGCTAGCTTTCTGAAATAACTTTGACTACTACCTTAACGGCATGACTACTTTGCCAAAGAATCCCCAAAACCATAGGCTTACTCTGAAAAACGAACATTTCTGGGTAGAAGGGGTGGACGCAGGAAAAATATTTAAAGAGGTCCCTCCCAGGCCCCCTCAAAATCTAGAGGCCAAGATTCTCCTCAGAGCTCCTCACCGTGTCTAGACTTAGGGAGAAGCGACCATTTCTCAGGCAGAGGTTCATGCACAAAGAAAAACCGGCCATCTATTATGAAGGCCGAAGAAGCAAAGGAAAACTAAGAGCTCTGACAGACGCCGACCCCTTTGCGCCTAACCGCCCCTTTACAACTTGAGCCGCAATCGCATATCTCGCGAGATTTATCGTCTCCACGGGATCTCGGAGTTGAAAGCTCGCGGCTTCTCATCTAAGCGACGGTGGGTTGGGGGAGTGGGAAAGGAGTTCTGGAAGGACAACTCCCAACCCCCAAAGAGAACCCAGAGACCCGCTCGACCCTTCCCGCGTCTCCTTTCTCTTCATTGACAACGGTTCCCCAGGGTACCTAGGGGCTTCCGGAACTCTACCGGAACCGGAAGCATCGGGACTTAGGGGGTGGGGCTGAAAAGTTAAAAAAAGCGCCGCGAAAGTTGGAGGCCAGAGCCGGCGGGTGGTAGTGGCCCCAGGTAGGGTTGTGGCGAGTGTCAATGGACTCCACCGCCTGCTTGAAGTCTTTGCTCCTGACCATCAGTCAGTATAAAGCCGTTAAATCGGAGGCGAATGCCACCCAGCTTTTGAGGCACTTGGAGGTGAGGGGCTCACGGATGGGAGACTCAATAGGCTTCTCTGTAGAAACCCTTAGTTCACGGTGGGGCCGGGGTGTAGTGGCCGCAGATCTGCCCTTCGCTACCTTAGTTGTCTTTTTGTATCAGTAGGGAAAGCGAGTGGCAGCTTTGACTTCCCACTCATTTTACCCCGCGCGAGTCCATCGGCGTTCGGCTGGCTGCAGCTAGAGGGAAGAGAGACATACTCAAAGTCTTAGGAAGAGGGAGGATGGGACGAAACGTTGGGGGATTTAGGCTCTTGGGGGATTGGTAGAGGAGAAAGTTCAGAGCTGTATCTTTCTTTTCCTCAGCTGCTTTGGTTTTTCCATCGCAACAGAACTCTTACAGAATACACAGCAATTCTCAAGGGTGAAGGTGATGGTTAAAACTTGTTTTATTCCTTGTCCCTTAGGCAGTTTACAATCTGAACCAGTTGCTTACTATTTCTCTTGTAACTCATGTTGAACTCGAATTTGAAAAATGTATACATTTCAAAACTTTTCTTGGGATAAAAAGCAATTTCCGAATGATCATAATTTTTTTAACAAATATATTGTTCACAGTTTTTCAAACCTAAATTGATAAAAGGCTTTCACTTTTTCTATTAGTTGCCCCCAATTTGTGGCTAGATCACTTATTGACAGCTTTTTGCATTCCTGTTTGTTTTTAGGCTTTTAATCTGCCATTTCTTGGACGTTCAGGAAATTACAACTAACAATAACCTCAGTTAAAAAAGCCAAAGCTTATTCTAATTCTCTCAGTCACAGCTTCTGTTAACATAGAACTGAACATAATTTTAAAATATATCCTATTAGCTATATTAACTCTATGAGATAAAGGCTAAATTACAAAGATTAGTAAATTACTACTGGAGAGAAAAGACTATTGTGAATAGCACAGCAACATCAGTCTGGATGATACTGTTGTGATACTGGAATGCATTAAATGTGCCTTTGTTTCCTCCAGCTTCACTGATGTTCCTTCTTAGGAGTTCAGGTGCCCATCTCCTAAGTACATTTTCTTTTTTCACTCATTACCTCAACAAATCCCTGCAAAATTAATAGTGTTAGCTGTTAAATGCTAAGGCTTTGAGCCTCAATTAGAATAGAACAGTGTGCTAGTGGGCTGTAGAAACCACAGAGTAAGCAGTGTTAAGAAGTAGGAATACATCATTTTAAATAGTAATCAGAAACATATGCTTTGAATATGAGAGCCATGTTATAGTGAATTGAGAGACTAAAAGAAATTTGAGGCTTAGAAACTGCTTGATACTGCATTCCTGAACTTTTAAGAGTTTTACTGAAAACGCTTCTGCCATTTAAAGAGATAACATATGTACAGTGCATAATGTGCACTAATCTTAAATGAAGAGCTTGAGTTTTTATCATATGCATATAGGCAAGTAGGTACCACCTGTTTCATGATACAGAACATTTCCAGTCCCCTATAAGTTTTTTTTGGTGGTCCCTTCTCGGAGGTTCAGATAAGTGGACTCCTACAGTATGTACTTTTGTGTCTGGCGTCTTCTACTCTACAAATCTGTGATATCTAGTCATGTTGCACCTGTGCCAGTACTTTATTCTTTTTTATTGCTGTATAGAATTCCACTGTATAAGTGGACCACAATTTACTTACATTCTGGTGATGGGCAATTGGGTTATTTCCAGTTCTGGGTGGAATTCAGAGTAAGTATGTTATAAACACTTTCATATTTTTTTGAGATATATGCACTCATTGAGATACCTAGGAGTAGAATTGTTAGGTCTTTTAGTGGGTCTTTGTTCAGTTTTCGTTGACACTGCCAAGCAATTTTCCACAGGTTACACCATTTTTACCCACCCACCAGCAATATGTGAAATTTGCTATCACTCATCCACATAGATCCTGGGTGTTTTCAGATGTTTAAATTTTAACCATTTTGGTGGATGATATTAATGGTGAATATCTTTGTGCATACTTCGTGAGAGCAACATCTGAGGATACAGAGAAATGGCTATCATGTGAAAGGAGATGATTAATTCTATTTTGCTGCACTTCTGCTATATTTTTTTCTTTGTAGCCCCATGCAGGATCTGAAGTTTGAATTTCTTTATGATTGGCAGAGCTGGGCTGATCTCACTCTTGGTGGTTTTTTATAGCACTGATGTTACATAATGATTATGAGCATGGATTCAGGAACAGTGAATTTTAGTTATGCTGCTGTCTTGGTGTATACTTCAGTTTACTCATCTGCAAAACAGCACCTAACAGAGTTCTTATGAAGATGAAAAGAATTAACATACATACATACATAGAACAATGCTTAGGCCAAAATAGGTGCTAGAATATTAGTTATTACTAAAATCTATTTGCATTAAAACATCCAAGTAAGGAAGAAAATTTGTAAAGTGTTTTTTTACTTTTTACCTTGTAATAAATAACTGTTATTTGTGGAGTACTTATGTTGTTGAAATACAGGTCCTGAGGGAAATTGTTTGTTTGTTTTTGTTCTGTTTTTTATTTATTTTTTGGAGTCAGAGAGAGACAGCGCTAGCAGAGAAGGGTCAGAAACAGAGGGAGACACAGAATCCGGAGACAGGCTCCAGGCTCTGAGCTAGCTGTCAGCACAGAGCCCTACATGGGACTTGAACCCACGAACAATGATATCATGACCTGAGCCGAAGTCCGACGCTTAACTGACTGAACCACCCAGGCACCCCAGGAAATTGTTTTTAAAGCAGGAAATGTCTTAATCTTCTAAAGGGCTAGCTTTATAAGTAGGCAAAAGGGCAATCAAAAGATTCCTTACCCCCAAATATCTATCAAAAGACCTATTTTTTGTCTTTTTAGATTTACATTAATGTTTTTCTGGTTTTTTTTGTTTTTTGGGTTTTTTTACTTTATTTTTTTAAGTATTGAGGTTTTATTTATTTTTTTTATTTTAACCATTATCTATTTATAATGTGGGGTTTTTTTTTATCAATTTTTAAAATTTACATCCAAGTTAGTTAGCATATAGTGCAACAATGTTTTCAAGAGTAGATTCCTTAACACCCCTTACTCATTTAGCCCATCCCCCCTCCCACAATCCCTCCAGTAACCCTCTGGAGGGTTTAGATTCATCTTCCCTTATATTCATGTGTTTTGTATATTTAAGTCCTCATATTTGTCTTTCTCTGACTAATTTCGCTTAGCATGATACTCTCTAGTTCCATCCACATGGTTGCAAATGGTAAGATTTCATTCTTTTTGATTGCTGAGTAATACTCCATTATATATATATATACACACCACATCTTCTTAATCCATTCATCCATCGATGGACATTTGAGCTCTTTCCACACTTTGGCTATTGTTGCTAGTGCTGCTATAAAATGGGGTGCATGTGTCCCTTTGAAACAGCACACCTGTATCCCTTGGATAAACACCTAGTAGTGCAATTGCTGGATCATTCTATAGTTAAATTTTTTGAGGACTTTCCATACTGCTTTCCAGAGAGGCCATACCAGTTTGCATTCCCATCAGCTGTGCAAAAAAGATCCTCTTTCTCCGCATACTTGCCAGTATCTGTTGTTGCCTGAGTTATTGATTTTAGCCATTCTGACGGGTGTGAGGTATCTCATTGTGGTTTTGATTTGTATTTCCCTGATGATCAGTAATGTTGACCATCGTTTCGTGTCTATTAGTCATCTGGATGTCTTCTTTGGAGCAGTGTCTTTTCATGTCTAGCCCATTTCTCCACTGAATTATTTGTTTTTTGGGTGTTAAGTTTGATAAGTTCTTTATAGATTTTAGATACCAACCCTTTATCTGATATGTCGTTTGCAAATACCTTCTCCTATTATCAATTGATTTTTAGTTTTGCTGATTGTTTTCTTCACTGTGCAGAAGCTTTTTATCTTGATGAGGTCCCAGTAGTTCATTTTTGCTTTTGTTTCCCTTGCCTCTGGATATGTGTTGAGTAAGAAGTTGCTGTGGGCATTATCAGAGAGGTTTTTGCCTGCTTTCTCCTGGAGGATTTTGTTGGCTTCCTGTCTTACGTTTAGGTCTTTCATCCATTTTGAGTTTTTTTTTTTTTTGTATGGTGTAAGAAAATGATCCAGGTTCATTTTTGTACATGTCACTGTCCAGTTTTTCTAGCACCACTTGCTGAAGAGACTGTCTTTATTCCATTGAATGTTCTTTCCTGCTTTGTCAAAGATGAGTTGACCATACGTTTGTGGGCCCATTTTTGGGTTGTCTATTCTGTTCCATTGATCTGTCTGTTCTTGTGCCAATATCAAACTGCTGTGATGATTACAGCTTTGTAAGACAGCTCGAAGTCTGGGATTGTGATGCTTCCTGCTTTGGTTTTCTTTTTCAAGATTGATTTGGCTATTCAGGGTCTTTTCTGGTTCCATACAAATTTTAGGATTGTTTGTTCTAGCTCTGTGAAGAATCCTAGTGTTATTTTGATAGGGATTGCATTGAATATGCAGATTGCTCCAGGTAGTATTGACATTTTTACAATATTCTTCCTATCCAGGAGCATGGAATATTTTTCCATTTTTTTGTGTGTGTCTTCTTCAGTTTCCTTCATCAACTTTCTATAGTTTTCACTGTATATATTTTTCACTTCTTTGATTATGCTTATTTCTAGGTATTCTATGGTTTTTGGTGCAATTGTAAATGGGATCAATTCCTTGATTTCTCTTTCTGTTGCTTCATTGTTGGTGTAGAGGAATGCAACTGATTTCTGTGCATTGATTTTATATCCTGCCACTTTGCTGAATTCGTGGATCAGTTTTATTTTCTTTAATGTTAAAATACCTGCTCTTCGGGGACACCTGGGTGGCTTAGTCAGTTAAGCATCCAACCTCATTTCAGGTCATGATCTCATGAGTTCATGCGGGGGTTTGAGTCCTGCATTGGGCTCCGCACTGACTGGGGAAACTGCTTGGGATTCTCTCTCCCTCTCTGTCCCTCTCCCACTTATGTGCCGTCTCTCCCTCAAAACAAATAAATAGACAGCAAAAAAAAAAAAAAAAAAAAAAAACTCTTGGAAATAAATATTCTGAATCTTTCTTATCAGCAAAGCTTTAGAAGAAAAACTGACATCTGGGTGAGGAAATAAAAGAGATACAGAATGCAAAGATTAGAGGAATGCTAAAACAGCCTGCTTAGACCTTTAAAAAAACAGATTTTATCTAATTCTAAGGTAACTTTTTCCATCTTTCTAGAGAAGGTATTTATCTTTATAGAAAAGGTAAGCTTTCAATAACATTCAAAAAGCATTTTGAAAACACATGGCTGACAACTCCTTCAATCTCAGCTTCACCTTTTCATGGGGGAAAGGAGAGGGTGGTTTATAGAGTTTTAAGAGGGGAGTAAAAAAGTTGAATAACCAAAAATAAGATTTGTCTGTGCCTGACCTGACTACTTAAAATAGTTTTTTTAAAAAAAGGTTTTTTTTTGAGAGAGAGGGAGCAAGTGAGTGAGCAAGTGGGGAAGGGGCGGGGTGGGGGGGCGCGGGGGGTGGACACAGGATCTGAAGCAGGCTCCCGGCACTGAGCTATTAGCACAGAACCTGATGCAGGGCTTGAACTCATCAACCATGAGATCATGACCTGAGCCAAAGTCAGATGCTTAACTGAGCCACCAGGATGCCACTAAAATAATTTTTTTTACTTCCTTTTCTATTATCTCTAATTTCTGGGCTCACCAACTGTCTTTGAAGGAAACAAAAGGAGTGATCACATAGTTAATCCCATAGGTAAGCCTATGGATTTATCTAGTTTTCACTTTGCATTGTCTCCCTCAAAAATAGGTGGAGTGTATACACTGGAACTTATTTACTCAATAAATATATCGGTAGTAGAGTGTTGATTTAAACCCTATGCCTTAATAGTGTTCTGCATAGTAAGGATAAATATTGCTAGGTTGTCAAAGTTTGCCAGCCTGTGAAATAAAATTATAATGTACTACAGGATAGTGTAATAAGCAAACCTAACCTGGTTGGTGGAACAGGGTTAGCTTCAGGTGGGAATGGATTAAAACTCAGATCCAAATGATTTTATTAGCTAGTGAGAAAGGATAGGTACTTTTCTAGGCAGGGGAAACAGCACGTAGGACTTTTCTAAATTCGGAAAAAGCAGGTCAGTGGCACTTTGGAAGAGCTGAGTTCTTGTTTCAAATGGAGAAGAAGTGCAAGTTGCCAAATCTTAACTAACACATTTTAATGACTATTTTGTAGGTAATTTCTGGGCAGAAGCTCACACGGTTGTTTACCCCAAATCAAATATTACCAAGTGAATGCTTGAGTTGCCTTGTGGAGCTACTTGAAGACCCAAGCATCAGTGCACCACTGGTGTTAAGTATCATCAGCTTGCTGTCTCAACTAGGTACTGTAGCTTCTTTTATTCAGTTTTTAGAAGAGGTTGAATTTAATATTTTTTAAAAGGTATATTTAATTATAGTATCTTTTGGAGAATGATTCTCATTCAAAAGATTTCTTCATTGCAAGACCCTTCAGAGCTTTTTTTGCATTATGGATCCCTTGTGAAGAGAATATTCCATTCTTAAAATGATTGAAACAAAGGATCTGAAGCATATCAAAGGTTCAGTGGTCTATAGAAAAGAATGTTCTTGGAAAATGCTGGCCTACTTTTGAATTAAACACACACACATGCACATAATGCCTTGCCTAAATACAGCGCTCAGAAAATCATAGCTACTGATAAAAAAAAAATCATTCTTTTTTGATAGACTTCACTGAACTCAGAACTAAGGGAAAAATGCAGGTGTTGTTTTTTCTACTTTTTTCTGTCTTTAGTTTTTAAATTTTCATTTAATGGATACTTTTTTTCTTACCGTGTGCTTAAGGAGGGGAGATAATTCTGAATGTGATTATAAAATTAATCCATGTTTTTTTCTTTAAAAAAAAATCCCAGTGATCCAAAAATAGCATAGACCAACATGTCCAGTAGAACCTTCTGTGATGATAAAAATATTCTCTAGGTATATTGTTCATTATACTAGCCATTTAGCCACAAAGGGCTATTGAACATTTGTAGTGTGAGTAGTACACTAAAGAACTAAATCTTTAATTTCAGTTAACCTAAATTTAAATAGCTGCTCTGACCCAGTGTCTTTCAAGTTAGTACAGGTACAGAGTAAAACACAATCAGTCTTTATTCGTCATCACCAACCCTCCTCATCATTTCCACTTTGGTGGATAACATTCTTAACCGTTTGATAGGTGTCTTTCTAGATTTTTTTCTGTGCTATAACAAATAGTTTTGTTTTTAAAAAATGGCATTGCAGAACATCAATTTTTTTTTTCACTTACATATCTTAGTCATCTTTCCACGTTGGTATCTAACAACTGCCTTGTACCATACTGTGGAGTACTATAATTTATTCAATTATGTGCCTAATGGTAGGTACTCATGTATGCTCTTTTTTTCAAGCTTTTGCTATCAGAATCGGTAGTGCAATGAACATTTTATGGATTTTTGCTCAAATATTAGTATATTTCTGTTGAATTAATTTTCAGACTTCTCAGGTCATTTTCAATTTGATAGTCATTACTAAGTTACTTTCTAGGAAAGCTATGCTAATTTGATATACACCAACCTTTTGTGTGATAATGGCAGTCATTTTCAACATCTAAATATATTAGAAATTTTTAAAGTGATAGTAATTTTATTTAATTTTCTAGGTTTTATTTTTTAGTTAATACAGCAGTTTTAAATTACAGAAAAATTGAGATGATAATCTTAACTACAAAACTTCTGCAAATGTGTAAAGCGAGTTTTTCCCCTTAAACTAATTTAGTCCACACAGAAAAATCATTTGTTTATTGACAGAAAAGGAAAAGCTTATACTTATACTTATACCTTCCCTTTTCCAGCTCATACTATTTCTTTGATTAAACTTCTAAATTAGAAAGTAATTATAAGTAAAATAGCGATATCATACTCAACAAGTAACTAATATGAAATGAACTTAATTTCTCTGTTTTCGTGAAAACCATGTATAAAAATATTTGATGCCATTTCATCTTAACCTACAGCCATAGATAATGAAACCAGAGACTGTCTTCAGAACACATACAACCTGAACAGTGTGCTGGCAGGAATGGTCTGTCGGGGCAGCACTTGCCATGGTGATTCAGTGTTTCTGCAGGTATGTCCACCCATACGGTACTTTTCACCTAATCCTTCTTTTTCCTTCCTTATTTGCTGATCAAAATTGACAGTAACCATTGTAAATTGCTAGCTTATAGTGTTTATGCTGGCATAATACTGCATGAATAGGCCCCACTTTCCCCATTAATATATTTAAGAGCCGGTTGATCATACATGTACTACTAATTTAAAAGTTTCTAGAGGAGGGAAGCTTATCCACATCTGGCATTATTTTGAGGAGAAACAAATCTACATTATAATTGCTTTGACAGACTTATAAACACAGATGTCAACATTTTGAGATGTAAGCTACTTGTACTAAAATTGCAAATTGAGTTAGCATCTAGTCTCAGTCTGTTGAGGAAACATTCAACAAAAAATCGAAGCTATAGATTTAGTTTTAAATAGCATAGACTCGAAGTTCTCATATAGATAATGTTTTATTGAACCTAAAGTGCCATCAGTTGCAAGAAAGGAAAACATTACCAATTACACTGAAATGCAGTTTTAAAAGTGGTAAAAGTGTAAAAATATTTGTCTTAGAATTGATGGAATATGTGTATTTTTCAGACTGTATATATGTTTAAGGTGGTTAAGTGAACCAGGTTGATGACAAGATGCTCAGGTTGAAATAGATTGTTTGGAAATGTATGGAATCAGGAGACGAACCCTAAAATTCTTAGGAGTCTCACTACTTTGTATTTAAAAATAAAAAAGAACCATTTAAGAAATTAAAAGTTCTTGCATTAAACTCTGCTTCCAAAAATGGTGTCATGCTCAGAATATGCTTAGGAGTCCATATGCAATGTTTTTATGTTTATTACTTTTTTCTATTCTCAGTGCATTCAACTTCTACAAAGGTTAACATATAACGTCAAAATTTTCCATTCTGGTGCCAATATAGATGAGTTAATTACATTCCTGATAGATCACATGTGAGTATACAACCAAACATGTAACCAAATAACATGTTGATTTATTTTCAAACTAAAATGTGTAATAGTTCAATTTTTCTTAGATAATTTTTACCAGCTTTTTAAGTTGAGTGAGACTCTGATTCTTGTTTACTTCTTTTAGATGGTTTCAGGGATCAGATAGTATAAAGGCAGCTTTAATCTTCATAACAAAAATTTATAAAATGATTTGTACAGAAAACTATCAACACTGAAAATTGTATGCTTATATGTAATCTTGATAGGAGAATATACTGATGACATAGCACATGGTCATTCTGTTATTTCCATATTTCTCTACTACAAATAAATAAGATCATTTACTTTCAAAACACAAAATAAATGCCCATGCTATTCAAAGCTTGGCTGTGTTCATGTTAATTGTTTTTGCATATAAAAAGGAGTTGAAATGTAAATTACTGTAAAATAGAGTAATTTAGGATGAACTTAATGCTTTTATCTTTTATTATTTTCCTTAAAACAACAGTCAGTCTCCTGAAGATGAGTTAACAATGCCTTGTCTAGGATTATTGGCAAATCTTTGTCGACACAATCTTTCTGTTCAAACATACATAAAGACTTTGGTAAGACATTTTGGGTAAAATGATTCTTTCTTGTTTGTGGTGGGTTCTATACTTAAATAAAATTGTATCCATTGTTTCATTAAAAAAATTAACAAGAATTCTCATGCCTCATCCAGCTGACTCATTAAAGTTAAGGAACGATCAGATTGACACATAATTGACTTGAAGTATCCCACCCTTTGCACATGTTGTATTTAAGATGATAAGTATTAATAAAACTGTTGAGTACTAAGTTTTCCTTCTCCTTAGCATCCCACTATTTCTTGTATTAAGTAATAAAAAAAAAATGCTAAATTATTTTGTGCTAATAGAAAGGACACACATCAGTGGCAGTCCCATTTACCTCAGTCTTCTATTTGCACAAAATCAGTGGCAACTCCGTTAGAAAGATCCATGAATAAATGACTGGCAGTAATCACCAGCTCATGTGATAACTGAAGGCGTACAGATGAGGTTAACAGAACCACTGTTAGAAATATGTTAATCAAGAAGGTTCTTTGATTCTTTAAGGTAGTTGTGAACAGTTTCCCTGGTGTGCGGTATTCAGTATTACCTGTTTACTATTGTTAATTTAAATTACACAGTATCTCATTTGTTCATGTACTGGAGGTGCTTTGGAGATGGAAGGTTATCTTGAGCCATGGAAGTGTTTGGGAAAGGTAAACGTTTCCTCATAGTCCCATATCTAAACATGGGACTCCGCTTTCCACTGACATTGTACCTGTTTTTATTACTATAAGCAATATGGAAAATGTGCTATCTCACTTTTTGAGTGATCTCTTAAGTTTGATAATGATGTTTAAGAAAAGAATACCTACTCTGTTCAAGATATACTTTTTAAACCAAAATATAAAACTAATAATTCTTTATTCTAATATATTTTTGAATTTTTTTCTTTCTCAGAATAATGTGAAATCTTTTTATCGAACTCTTATAAGTTTCCTGGCCCATAGTAGTTTAACTGTGGTTGTGTTTGCACTTTCAATATTATCCAGTTTGACATTAAATGAAGAGGTTGGGGAAAAGGTAAATATAAATATAATTTTATTATTATTTATGAAATAGATCTGAAGTTTGTATTCTCTGATATTTTAAGTCATTGAGACTCTTTGTTAAGCTTTAGAATGGTGTCAACTTAAATTTTTTTGTATAATATTGTTTTCCTAATTTGTTTTTAAGCTGTTCCATGCTCGAAACATTCATCAGACTTTTCAGCTAATATTTAATATTCTCATAAACGGTGATGGCACACTTACTAGGAAGTATTCAGTTGATCTATTAATAGATCTCCTTAAGAATCCCAAAATTGCTGATTATCTTACCAGGTATGGCTTTCTGACATATTTTAAGACTTATTGGTATTTCTTTTTTTTCTTTTCAACCAACATATGTTTGTGATTAATAAAACTGCCTTTTTAGATTTAGTGAACTTGGATTCTTCTAATGAACAAGGGACTAAATTGAAATGTTTTGATGTGCTTTATTCCCATTCGTTTTGCTTTTTGGGCCTGAAATGTAAAAGTGTAAGAACAGGGCAGTTGCTGTGTGTGTTTCTTAGGTGAATAAGGTTGTCTCATTCTCTAAAACGTACACATCTTGGGATGCCTGGGTGGCTCAGTTGGTTAAGCGTCTGACTTCGGCTCAGGTCATGATGTCACAGTTTGTGGGTTCGAGCCTTGCATTGGACTCTGTGCTGACAGCTAGCTCAGAGCCTGGAGCCTGCTTCAGATTTTGTATCTTCTCTCTCTGACCCTCCCCTTCTCTCTCTCTCTCTCTCTCTCTCCCCCCCCCCAGAAATAAAACATTAAAACATTTTTAAAAAATAGAATGTACACATCTTGATCTTTACCAACACCAGTTTTAAATCTTGAACATTACAATTCTTTGAAAGACAATGTCATCATAAGAACATTCATGTCAGTATATTTGTCCGTTTTTTCTTTTATGCATAAAAATGTATAACATTTTCTTTATTGTGTGCCTCTGTTGTATCTTTTTTAAAAAAATTTTTTTGAATGTTTTATTTATTTTTGAGAGAGAGAGAGAGCGTGAGCAGGGGAGGATCAGAGAGAGAGGGAGACACAGAATCTGAAGACAGACTCCAGGGTCCAAGCTGTCAGCACAGAGCCTGACGCGGGGCTCAGTCCCATGAACTGTGAGATCATAACCTGAGCTGAAGTCCGACACTCAACCGACTGAGCCACCCAGGTGCCCCTTATTTATTTATTTTTGAAAGAGAGAAGAGAGTGAGAGCATGTGCATGTATACAAGCCAGGTGAGTCAGAGAGAGAGAGTCTCAAGCAGGCTCCACACTATCAGTGCAGAGTCCAGAGCAGGGCTGGATCACATGACTGTGAGATCACAACCTGAGCCAAAATCCAGAGTCAGTTGCTTAACTAACTGAGCCACCCAGGCACCCTGGCCTTTTAATATTTTAAGTTAAATTTTCCTAATGCCTTAGCTCCTTTGTGGCCATGTATCTGGAAGTTGTAGGAATTGCTTCAAAGAATTTTCAGTTAGTCCTTCACAAATGAGAAAACATCACAGCCCCTCCTATAATGAAGTATTGGGGGAGGAGGGGTTGTTAGCAGAAGCAGGGATTTGAAAACACAGTCTCTAATCTGAGGAACGTAGAATCCAGAAATTGTACAAGACATTGTCCCTAGTTTTAAGGAACATAGAATCTAGAAGTTAAAAAACAAAAGCTGGGTCGCCTGCGTGACTCAGTTGGTTAAGTGTCCAACTTTGGCTCAGGTCATGATCTCATGGTTCATGAGTTCAAGCCCCGCATCTGGCTGAGGGAGCTTATTTTGGCTTCTGTGTCTCCTTCTCTCTCTGCCTCTCCTCTACTCTCACTCTGTCTCTTTCTCTCTTAAAAATAAATAAAAATGTTTAAATTAAAAAAAAAAAGCTAACCACTAGGGCAAGGTTGACTACTATCCATATGGTTAACTGATGTTTTTCAGAACCAAGAAGCATTGATATTAGCATTTCATTTTTTTTTTTTTAAGTATAGGTGGATGAAAAAATGTTCGTCCAGAGTGCCCTTCCTTATCTTTCCTTTCTTTATCTGTTCTAAGAGTTCTCCTTGTATACCCATTCTGGCCATCACATAGTGCTTATTTAACAACTTCTAAGTAAACAGAAGGAGGGTCTCTGCAGAAAGTAATCTGATTTAGCATTGGTAAATGGTTGCTTAATCTCTTCTTCTATAAATCTCTCAGTTCCATTATCTACTTTCTGTCTAGTCTAGAACCCCAGAATCACCTCTGGAAAAAGGAACTCATATTTAATTGTGTTGTCTTGTTCACTTACTTTACCATTTAGCAAAATATTCCTGAATCTCTTCCAAAGTCTAATTTAATGGCTGGGTTCCTAATCAAAACCTGAGGAAATCACACTTCATGAGTTTGTATCCTGTATATTCACTGTATCTGGACAGGACTTCTCATATTTATTCCCAGCTTTCTTTTACATTTCCTACAATGGACCTTTTTTTTTTTTAATGTTTGTTTATTTTTGAGAGACAGAGTTAGAGAGGGGAAGGGGACAGAGAGTGAGACACAGAATCCGAAGCAGGCTCCAGGTTCTGAGCTATGAGCACGAAGCCTCACACGGGGCTCTAACTCACAAACTATGAGATCATGACCTAAGCAGAAGTCAGATGCTTGACTGAGCCACCCAGGTGCCCCATCTTCATACTTTTCACTCAGAAGATGACCTTATCTTTGTTTCACAGAAAAAAAGCAACAACAACCTGAATCCTATCTGATTGGAATTATTTCAAAGTTTTGCTCCTAAACCAAATTGCTTATGTTTATACTAGTTCTTATTTAGTGTCATTCTATTTCACTCATAAATACACCTCATTATTCTGTGCATTAAATCTCATTCTGTCCTCTCTTTCAACAGTATCTTTTGTCTCTTCAGTGTGTCCCATTCCATTGCCCCTCTTTACTAATATTCAACTTTCCTTCAACCATATGTCCCCTTTAAAATCTGTGATCTTGGGGGCACCTGGGTGGCTCAGTCAGGTAAACCTCCAACTTTGTCTCGGGTCATGATCTCGCACTTCGTGAATTCAAGCCCCGCGTCCAGCTTTGTGCTGAAATCTCAGAGCCTGGAGCCTGCTTTAGATTCTGTATCTCCCTCTCTCTCTACCTCTTCCCTGAACTTGCTCACACTTTCTCTCCCTCTCTCTCCCCCTCTCTCTCTCAAAAATAAATAAACATTAAAAAAATGTTTATGTCTGTGATCTCCCATTGCATTCAAGGCGAATATCCAAATCCTCAGTATAGCCATCAAAAATTTGGCCTTTGGCAACCTCTTATTCCTGTTTCTTTACTTTTTCTTAGGTACTTTTGTCTAAGCATTTCAAATGATAAATAGAATCCCCAACTTGCTAGAAATGCCTTTTGTGTATCCATGTGCTATTCCCTCTGAAGTACTTCTGCTGGAAGGCTGGAATACTTTCCCCTGTACATATCTAATTCCTGTTTGTTTTTTGAGACTCAAGTCTGGGAAACCTCAGTTGATCTGGCCTAACACCAAGGATGGTTTGATACTCATCTTCCCAGCATCCTATACATTTCTCCATTATAATGTTGCATTTTACCTTACATAATACTATGTTCCATCTGCCTTTATTCTTTTGAATATTTAAACTTTTGAAAACTGTAATGTGCAGAAAAATCTCAAGTGTGCAGCTCTAAAGTTTTACAAACTGATCACAGTCATAGAACCTTTGTGAAGGACTAATTGAACTGTTTGCAGCAGTTATAAACCATTGCTATCTGACAGAGCATCGTTCTCCCAAATATTGGATGCACATTCACATAGCATATGTGGGTGGTACGTCTAGTATCTCTTAGAGTTCTCTAACACAAGGCCCTGCACCTTACCTTGTATCTGCAGAGCCTGATATAATGCCTGGCAGTTTTATGCACCTTATAAATAAATAACTGCCTAATTTCTTAGAATATTCTTGTTCTTTGAACTTATTTTTAAGTAGGCTTCACAGCAAGCACGAGCCCAGCACAAGGCTTGAACTCATAGCCCTGAAATCAAGAATCAGATGTTTAACCAAGTGAGCCACCTAAGTCCCCTATGTTCTTTGAATTTTTACAAACTGAACACAGCTATTAAAGGAAGTTGAGATGCTGAAATGCTGAAATGATTTATTTATTGCACATGAATCCTTTTTTTGTTCAATAAATAACAGTAATGATTTATTTATTGAACATGAATTTTTTTTTTTTACTGTTCAGTAAATAACAATCAATTTATGTGTATCGTACTGGTGGAATATGTTTCAAGTTTTAAGTATAAATTTTGCAAAGATTGTTCTGTATTAAAAGCTCAAAATAAATAGATGAAAGAAATCAGTTATACTTTGTATTTGTCTTGCATATATATCATTTTTATCAGTTTCATATTTAAACATTGATGTATATTTTTATTTAAACTTAGGTATGAGCACTTTTCTTCATGTCTCAATCAAGTATTAGGTCTTCTTAATGGAAAGGATCCTGATTCTTCTTCAAAGGTGTGTAAAAACATGACCTTTTGTTTTAAACTATTGAAAACTGTAATGTACAGAAAAATCTTAAGTGCGTAGCTCTGAAGTTTTACAAACTGAACAGTCATATAACCATTATCTAAGTCAGAAAATAGAGCATTACCAATACTTTAAAACCCTCCAGTCTTCATTCGCTGGTACCATCCCCTTGGAAAATTGTTTCATAGTGCCTAATGAATATACATTCACCGTCTGACACCATGATTCCACTCTTAAACTGCATAGCCAAGAGAGAGATATCCATCCATAAGCTCATCAAAAAACATGTACAAAACAGTAAATAGTATCATTTTTAAAACTGCATATTCTATTTTCTGTTTTTTTTTTAATGTTTATTTTGTGAAGGCACATGTGCATGAGCCAGGGAGGGGCAGAGAGCAGGAGAGAGAGAATCCCAAGGAGGCTCCATGCTGTCAGTGCAGATCTTGACATGGGGCTTCATCTCACAAACAGATCACCACCTGAACCGAAATCAAGAGACACTTAACTGGTTGAGCCACCCAGGTGCTCCCGTCTTCTGATTTTTTTAAAATGTCAAATGCTTAGGGGATAAATCTAACAAAACACATGCAAGATCTCTACTCTGAAATTACTGGAAATCCTGGAAAAAGTGAATAAAGTTGGAAGATTTCTAATACTACCAGATATTAAAACTTAATGTAAAGCTGCAAAACTTCAAACAGTGGAATACTGTCATAAGGATGGACTGGAACACACTACAGTGTCAAACCAAACCATAGCATATGGTCTTCTGATTGATACAGTGATGTCTTAAAAGTGTGGTCATCTCAGGGTGCTCAGGTGCTCAGTCAGTTGTGTCTGATTCTAGATTTTGGTTCAGGTAATGAACCAGTGTGGACCCTGCTTAGGATTCTCTCTAGTCTCCCTCTGCCCCTTCCCTGTTTATGCACATGTCCCCATGCTTTAATAAAATCACTCCTTTGCACCAAAGACAAAAAGAAAGAATACTAAGAAAAATTAGAAGCTGTCTTTAATTTTTGTTTTAGAATATTTTCTTTAAAACTTTGTGTCATTTTCAGCTTCATCATTTGGTTGCTTTCTGCAGTACAGCCCAATGAACTTGACATTTAACGAAGACTTTATATTGCACAGGTTTTAGAATTACTTCTTGCCTTCTGTTCAGTGACTCAGCTGCGCCACGTGCTCACTCAGATGATATTTGAGCAGTCTCCATCTGGCAACACCATTCTGGGAAGCCGTTCTAAATGTTTAGAACCTACTGTGGCTCTACTTCGCTGGTCAAGCCAACCTCTGGAAGGATCAGAAAACTGTTCTATTTTAGCATTGGAGTTGTTCAAGGAAATATTTGAGGTAATATATTGATAGCCAAATTGCCTCTTCAGTTTTATGATTTTCAATGAATAGTTTACTTTCAAAGATGTTCACAGTAAACGTCAAATTGTTTATACACTTTAGGAAAACTTTTCAATTAACAAACTACCATTCACCTACTATATTTCCTTTTTGGGGGGCAAAGTCAGGAACATTAGTGTTTTCTTTCTTTGCACTGAATAGCTTATATGTACTCCTTTCTGTGTAGTAAGTAAAGGTAGTAGCTGAGACTTGTATGGTTTTTTGTTGTGTGACCATATTTCTTGCAGTAGTCACATTCCGCTTCTCTGTCTCCATAGATACTGTCAGCCATCTTTATTATCCTTTGAGTGGATTAATATAGGAACATTGGATTCAGTCACTCAGATGGAGTGGAACATGCCAAACAATGTGAGGCACTTAGGATACAGACAAAAATTCTTTCCATAGAGGCTGTTACATTCTGGTAGTTTCTACTCTTAAGGTCATCTAGCATTCTTTACTGGTTTCCCTGTTTTTATACCCATTCTGCCTACCACAGTATCTTCCTGGAGTGTTTCCCCTCATGACTGGATCCTAGGTGCAAACAAAAACGTATATGAGTGATTAAATATATTTTATAAAGATTATGCACAAATTTTTCTCTCAGTTTAATGTTGGTCATGACTATTAGTTTTAGCAGTGAAAAAAACCTTTCAAGGGGCACCTGAGTGGCTCATTCCATTAAGCGTCCGTCTTCGGCTCAGGTCATGATCTCATGGTTCATGGGTTCGAGCCCTGCTTTGGGGTCTGTGCTGACAGCTTTCTCAGAGCCTGGAGCCTGTTTCAGATTCTGTATCTCCCTCTCTCTCTGACCCTCCCCTGCTCATGCTGTTTCTCTCTCTCTTTCTCTCTCTCTCTCAGAAATAAATTAAAAAAAAAAAACCTTTCAAGACACTTGATGGGAATTGTGATTGTAAAGTATTAACACCAGTCATTATTTAATTATGTAACTTCACTTGGCACATTCAGGGTACTTGTTTTCAAATCACAGATACAGTCCAATTAAGTCTTGTTTGCAGTTGAAGGGCACCTGGGTGGCTCAGTCAGTTAAGCATCCAACTTCAGCTTAGGTCATGATCTCATGGTTTGTGGGTTCAAGCCACTTGTTGGGCTTTATGCTAACAGCTCAAAGCCTGGAGCCTGCTTTGGATTCTCTCTCTCTCCCTCTGTCCCTTCCCCACTCCTTCTCTCTCTCAAGAATAAACATTAAAAAAAAATTCTTTTTTTAAGTCTTGTTTGCATTTGAATAACCCCAAACCTTATTGTTCCAGTTAAGAAAAAAGTCAACATAGCCATCAAAACCGGATAAAAGGGTAGATTTTAAATAGGAGACCAGGTCAACTAACTATTGAAGTAATGATAAGAACTTTGATGAGAGTGTTGCAGCTCAGTGATGACTAGTTCTGTGTTCTTTATTCCATCTTTATTTTGATTTTTAATCATCGGTGGTGGTTAATTCTCCAGGATGTTGTAGATACTGCTAACTGTTCTTCAGCTGACCGATTCGTGACTCTTCTGCTGCCTACAGTCCTTGATCAACTTCAGTTCACAGAACAAAACCTAAATGAAGCTCTGTTAAGAAAAAAGTGTGAAAGGATGGTCAAGGCCACTGAAGTTTTGTTAAATATCCTTTACTGTTAAAACATGGAAACTAACAGCTCATTATTTTCTAGAATCACATTTACTGGATTTTTGTCTTTATTTGTAAATTTGTCACTTCTCACATCTATTCAGAATTATTAAAGTTTAAAACTATAGAACTAATCCTCAATAAGGAGTGTGAAAAAAATTGTCCAGACTTTTTTTCCTTATTTTTCTTTGTAAAGCTTTCAAACTAAGTAATGTTTTTAGAATACTTTTTAAACTTGATTAGGACATTTTTATCATAATTTGAGATTAGGAGATACAGTAATAGAACCTCTCTTTTACTCTAGTGCTAATTGCTGTCCCTGGTGATTTGTGGTATGACCTTTGGTAGCAGTGAATGGTAGAGTCATTAGTATTTTAGCTTGTATTATAATTTTTACCTAAAATTAATATCTCTAATGTTTTAATAAAGATGACATCACACTTGTTATAAAAAAAAAAAAACAAATGTTGTTCCCCGCCTTGGCTGAGCCCCTGGAAGGTAAGTCCCGCTCGAGGGCCTTCTCAGAGCTGTGTGTGAGTGAGTGGTCACCACACAGCATTGTACCCAGAGTCTGTCCCAGACATTGCACCTGGCACTGTTAGGTCAGAATTAAAATTGTTTTATCAAGGTTTGGTTTTTCACACACACACACACACACACACACACACACACACACACACACACGACAAATGTCAAGACAAATTCATTCATTTCTAAAAAAGAAAACCTTGAGTTCAGTGAATGTCACTAACTTTTGTATTGAGTGCGTTTTTCTTAGGTCTTTCCTTGTGCTGTTTTCTTTTCCTAAGTCCATATGAAACCCAAGTTCCATTTTTAACATTTCATTAATACTTTTTAATTATCAGTAAGGAGCTATTATGTCTCAACCATATCTTCTATATTATCCCTGGTCAGGTTTTTTTATATCTCATAGCAACAAGAATTTGCTCAACTTTGTCCTGCCCTAGAGCAAATTCCACATCTGTTTACTCTCTTCTCTAAGCTGCTGCTGCTTAATTTTCCTTTATAGCAGTAATTCCCAGCCCTGGCTGTATGTTAGAATTATCTGGAGAATGTTTTAAAGATACACCTGAACCTTACTTCCAGCAATTCTAATGTAATTGGAGTAATGTGAAACCTTGGGGGGAAGGGGGTTGTGATTGACTGTACAAATGGCCCAGGTGATTCTAACATGCAGCCAAGGTTGAAAACCACTACTGCAGAGACACCTGATTATTTTGTTTGATCTTAGAGCTGTAAAATATGCAGACCTCAAAATTGAGGTTTTCTGAGTCAAAGCTGACCCCTTTTTAATGATAGATATTCATATTAACTTATCGTTTACAAATTAGGAAAAAATAACTTCCCTTGGTTCAGCAAATATTGAACCTTTGGTGATAACCTGCTAACAAAATAGTAACATCCGACAGAGTAACAGACTTTTGGTCTTTGTCTCATCTCTTCCCACTTAACAGTCACTTAAATGCTCTGAGTTCTAGTTTCCTAATCTGCCACTGAGCTAATGTAACAATAATTGTATGGAAGTGCAGTGACAAGATAATTGGTATGAAATCCTTCTAAATAGTATAAAGTACTAGACAAACATAAGGGGCTTGTTGAGAATTTTTTGTTTGTATGCCTTAACAAAACTTACCTCTGTGTGGAGATGATACTCTAAAAATGCATGTTGCAAAAAGTCTGACTACTGTCAAATGTACCACTCTGATAGAACAACAATTTACATATGGCAAGATTGATCTAGGGTTTGGAACAAAGGTAGCAGATTCTGAATTGTGGTGAGTATATGAGATCCAAATGGCACAACTAAAGTTTTTTTATAATTTTAAAAACATTCATTAAGTTCATAGTTTACATGCTCTGAAGAAAGGATAATTTTAACATGTGATTTGTTTTTCGTTGTTCATTTTGTGTTATAATTTATTGTTATTATCTAAGGGTCTTTTATTCTCCTATTTGGGAGGGTTTTTTTGACATTGCCTCAGTAGTAATCTTCATTTCATTTTAGCCAAAAAGCACGAAAAGAGAGTCATTTGTTTATTATGAGGAAATTAGTTACTACTGAAGTTTTCATACTAACAAAGATTGTTCTTTTCGCTGGCATCTCAGGACTTTCGGCTAAAGGTGGATTTTCACTGACAGTGATGAGATGAGTTAATTTTATCCCCCTCCTCCCACATGAATTAAAGTCCATTAACAGATCTTCAGTGAGGACCTGCTAAAAGCCACACACAGATTTGTTTCAGTTTCCATTAATGTCACAATTGCCAATAATTTGTGATCCTCAAGAACAAGGATTACCCTTTTTTACTTATTTATACTCCTTTGTGGTACAAGGCTGAAAACATGGTTTAATATATTGGTAAATATTAGGTATTCTACATCCCTTAAGGTTGTCCTTTATTGTTGATATTCCAGTGACAAAGCTAAGAATTAAATAGGTCATGTTTCCAGTGCTGCTAGTAATTTGGAGCAGAAATTTGAAGCACGCTGGTATTTGAGATGAGAAAAACAAGCACTATCTAAACTTAGACTATTAATGCCAATTTTTTTTTAGGACTTGGGTTATAAGGATGTTGGTCTCTATTGTATTTTTACTTCCCCAAAGAAACAATACTTTTGTACACCTACATGGTTCAGTCGGTTATTTAATTCAGCCCGAGTTATGATCTTGCAGTTCATGAGTTCAAGCCCATGTCAGGCTCAGCACACAGAGCCTCCTTGGGATTCTTTCTCTCTCTCTCAAATCAAATAAATAAAATACTTCATCTTCCTAAGGTTTAGAAACAAAAGTGTTAGTTTTTTAGAATTTTCTTAGAATTATGACAGAAATAAAGTTCTAAGCAGTTTTTTAGTTATCTAATTTAAATATCACTTATCACTTATTTTTAAAGTAAACTTGCTGCTGATGTAGTTTTGAAAACTCTTGATTTGATGAACAAGCTTAAACCGCTGGTTCCTGGCATGGAAGTAAGCTTCTACAAAATCCTGCAGGTGAGTTTAAACTCTTCAGATATTGAAGTTATTCATACATAAATGGTTCCTCATGTGTGATTTTGTTTTAATATTCTTAATCTTTAGAAAATGTTTCTCTTTGAATTGGCCATTAGAAGACAATTGTTAGTTGTCTTAAGTAGCTATAATATTGTCAGTATATGGTGATTTTACATAGATTTGCAGGAATTGAACATAAACGCTCCTGATTCTAATCTACAGGCTGTTCATGATAGTAGTGCTTCCTCAGCCTTTTTCCTTTCTTGTGCCCTACTTTGGGTTTCTTTGTTTATTTCTACTATTGCAGTGAAGGGGGTGGGGAGGGGTAGTATTTGTTTTGAAGTTTTTGGTTTGGGTTTAGGTTGATGAGGTAGGATATTAAAAGGGTAAGGGACACATCTGGAAGAAAAAGACTTGATTGTGAGTGATAATAGGATGAGAGAGGGTGTGCAGAAAATAGCTAACTCACAAATTTTGATGATAGTAGTAGCTGAATAAGAGCTCTGTTTACCTCGATAGCTATAAAACCAGACTGACTTGTGTGAGTTAAGTTACTATAATGATTTAACAAAGATGGCTCCGGTGCCTGTATAGCTGGGGTAGGAGCTAAAACTGAAACCTTGCGCAGGTTCCCCTTGTATACTCTGGGAGCATAATGCTTAAGAGATGGAGTTCCGATATTGACCGTTTACTAGTCATTGCAGACTTGAGCAAGTTATTTCACTTCTCTGAACTCTAATTTCCTTAACTACAGAAGGAAAATAATGATCCCTCTCCATGGGAGCAGTTATGGAGGGTTACCATGAGGGTTGTGGAGATAACCCAGCTCTTAACGTGGTTCTGTGGCATTCAGTTATATTTGAGTACTTACAAGACACTCAACATAGCAAAATGTGGATAATTATAAAGGATTCCTGTTTTAGTATTTTTCTCTGTTTACAACTTAAAAGTTGAATCAATCAGGATTTTATGTCCTTAGGAGATGTTTTTTAGAATAAATTATTTGGGGTTACAGTATTAATGAAAAATATTTACTGACATGAAAGACTTAATGCTTTAAGTATAATTATTTCAGTTACTAAATTAGAATTTTTTTAGTTAATTTGAATTTTATTCTTACTTTTGACTTTAATTGGAAATGATTAGCTATTTTTTCTTATAGCCAGATTTTTCAGGGTAGCTAGAAAAACAAAACAAGAATTCAAAATATCAGTCAGTTGTGGATGGTATTTCAAATTCATCCAAATAGTGAAGATATGATTTTCATAGGCACAACAAAACCATTCAAAAGTTTTGCCAGATTTTTTTAAAGCTACTGTTCATATTGACCGTGTAGATAACTATAACAAGGTAAAGGCTAATAGATTCATTCAAACATCAGGTGGAAACCATTCAGAATTTGCCTAGAATTATTTTACGATTTAGCTCTATTTACTCACCTTGTTCTAAAAAACGTGACATTATTCTTTCTGCCTCTTGTTTTCTGGTTTCTGATTTACTTAGGACCCACGCCTGATTACTCCCTTGGCTTTTGCGTTAACATCAGATAATAGAGAACAAGTACAGTCTGGACTGGGAATATTGTTGGAAGCTGCTCCGCTACCAGATTTTCCTGCTTTAGTGTGAGTTGTCGTCATCTGCGGTATATCCCTCATGGCTCTGGGGTATCCTGCTGTGTTTCCTTAGTAATCCTCAATACAGATAGATCAGAAAATTTGTGAATTAAAGACATTGTAACAGCAGTAATTTTTCAAGTGATTAAAAGAAAACTTGATTCCAGTAACTGAAAAGACCAGGTATGTACTGGGGGGGACGGGGAGGGAGGGGGAAGCTAGCTTCAGGTGGTTAAATGTTATCCAGGCACTATGCCTGTCTCTCAGCTGTTCTGTTAACATAGTAGCTTCTGAACCATGCTTTACATCCTGTCAGTTTAGTTACAAGCTAGACCAACCTTTCCCTTTGTCAGCTATACTCAAAAAAAAAAACAAAAAAAAAAAAAAACTGGAAAAGACATTTAAGTTAGATATGAGGAAAAACTTCCTCAGCTTAAGGGATATAGGGAACCACAAGACTGCTAGAGGATATGAGGAGAATCTGCTCTCAAGGATTAAACACTTAATAAAGAACATAGCTTTTAGGACTAAAAAACAACCAACAAAAACAAAACAGAAAAGAAAACAAAGAACTTTCCTTTCCCAGTTGTTTAAATGATGCTTCTAAGCATCTCATTGACCAGATCTGGGTCATTTACAGATACCAGGAGCTCAGCTATAAGAACTATGTGGACTGAAAGTTAGGTTGGGTGCGGTGGGAGTGTTCCTAAAGAAAAATTCTGTGCTTTTCTCAGAAAATGGAATAGATAGTAGCCTGGCAGAATTGTCCACTATACTCATTAATTTCAGACATTAAGAGAATATTTGCTATTATGTTTGAAAAAAATTAAGATTTTGGGGCTCTCTCTAACCAGATGTCGAGTTGGGTTCTATTTTAATTTAAAAAATGTAGGTGGCTTGGGATGACTTGGTGGGTCAGTCAGTTAAGCCTCTGACTTTTGTTCTCAGCTCAGGTTGTGATCTCCCGGTAAATGAGTTCAAGCCCCACGTCTGCACTGTCAGTGCAGAGCCTGCTTAGGATTCTCTCTTTCCCTCTTTCTGACTCTCCCCTCCTCACTCACTTTCTCTCTGAAAAATAAATAAACTTAAAAAAATATTTAAATGGCTTATATAAATGAATTTGCAAAAGTGGTTTGAGTAAACTGAAGCAAGTTGCTAAGTAGGTAAGACATTCCTGCATGCCAGGAGTCTGAAAACTCTAGCCAGCGGGCAGGCTGTAAATAAAGTCCTGTTGGAACAAGAGCATACCCATTCATTTTCACACTGTCTGTATTTTCTGTGTCTACATTCGTGCTACAGCATCAGGATTGGGTAGTTGTAACTATTAAGCTTAAGATACTTCCTGCTTTGTCTTAAAAAAAAAAAAAGTTTGTTAACCTCTGCTGTTTCTTTTAACTGACTTAGCAAACTCATTTTTTAGAATTAATAATTTAAATAATCATAAATTAAGAGACTTAAGAACTATAGAGAACAAGACCACATAATCAAAATTGTCTTCATTTTATAGTAAATATTTTTAAACAAATAAAGGGATGAATAGAGAACTTCTGCAGTTACAGATAGAAGTGGTCTGTGAAGCTACTTCAGTTTGTGGTGGCTTGGTTGCTCCCGCTGTGGTAATCTGACACAGGAAAGGCCCTGCATTTCAGAATGGGAAACTGCAGCTTTCCTGCAAGTGGGGGTCTCATCCTCTGTTTCTGTATGTGGAATCTTCCTACCATTTCTTTCTACCTTGGCTGCCCCATTCTTACGAACTCTTAGAAGTTTCTCTTTTGACGTGATATCAGGTGTTCCTTTATTTCATTTATGTCTATTTTTGCCTTTGTTTACATCATCTTAGTTTAATAAGGTGAATTCATATGCTAGGTGGGTGGGTACATAAGTAGGTTTTTTGGTGTATGTTTGTTTTATTTAGACATTTAATAAACATCTGGTGAGGGCCAGCAATGTGCCAGCCCTCTAAAAGGCATTTTTAATACTGCAGTAAATTAGACCAGGAACCTCTGTCATATGGTTTACATTCTAGTTGGAATACAAGTTTAAAAAATTAAATTTCGTAATATGTACCTCACTATGGGTGGAGGGGCCTTTCTGAGGAAGTGAATTTGAACTGAGACCTGATGATAAGAAGGAGCCAACTCTGCAGATCTGATAAAGGAACAGCTCATACAAAGGCCCTGAGGCAGGAACAAGATACGGTAAATACAAGGGACAAAATGGAAGTCAGTTGGTAAGAACATACTGACTGAGAAAGGGCAAGACTGAAGGACACAGGTAAAGGACAGGTGATGTTATCCACAGTTAGAAGGATGTTCTTACTAATAGCAATAACACTGTATTTAATTTTTACAAATAATCCACACTCAAAGACCAGTTCTGGTGCCTCCAAACCTGAGGTGGAGCTGTCATTATAAAGGGTTGTAAGTAGAAAAGAGTTTCCTCTGGCAAATTTTTAGGATATTTCCCAAAATTTGGCTTCATCATAAACTCCAAGATTATTTCAAAAATATGTGAAGGCTTATATTCCCAAAAAGATCCATTCTAGAGATTCCCTAATTCTATACTAACTTTGCCTTTTGCTCTATTTTTTGTAATCATTTCTTTTTCTTTTTGATTCCAATTTAGACTTGGAGAAAGCATAGCAGCAAACAATGCCTATAGACAACAGGAAACAGAACACATGCCCAGGAGAATGCCCTTGCAGTCATTAAATCACAGTGTTCCAACATCAGTAAAATGTTTAACTCCTCCACTTTTGAAAGCGAGAGTTCCTGGATTGAACATTGAGGAATTAATAGAGAAACTACAGGCTGGGATGGTGGTGAGTGGCAAACAGCCATTATAAATGGGAATCTGCCTGGTACATACCAACTAAATATCAGCTCTGATTATAACATTTATTTAAACAACTTTAGATACAAATTTGAGCAATGAAATATTATCTTTTAATATAAAAAAAATTCTAGAAAGTTTGGAAAGAAAGAAAAACATTAGCCATAAAATCATTTCCCCCTAGTCTTCCCCAACTCTTCTTTCCGCCCCCACCCCCATTTAAGATATATATCCCAGAACCATATCAAATCCTACCCAGATACTCTTTTGTAATAACCAGGTTAGTGAAGTGTTTGTGAACCACCTGATAAGACATTCATTATTGTTACTTTGTTACCCATTGAGTTTTAATGATTTAGTTTCGGACTAGGTATTTATTTTTTTATTGTGTTGAATGTGAAAGTTTTCTGATTTTTGACTGTTAAAACTTAGGTAAAGGATCAGATTAATGATGTGAGAATATCTGACATAATGGATGTATATGAGATGAAACTGTCCACATTAGCTGTGAGTACAAGCTTGTTTTAACTCTATGTAACAGTTAAGCTTTATTAAAGGTGTTTTCTGGTAAGTGACAAAGATTGATGGTATGTTTTCTTATAGTCCAAAGAAAGCAGGCTACAAGATCTTTTGGAAGCCAAAGCTCTAGCCCTGGCCCAGGCTGATCGGCTGATTGCTCAGTATCGCTGCCAAAGAACTCAAGCTGAGACTGAGGTGTGAACAGTGTAAAGACCTCGCTGATAAGTGGAAAAATAAGTAGTACATGTATAAAGCTATAGCTATATTTTCGTTACTCTGTTTGAAATAAACTGTTCTTGGCAATGATGATTTAAAAAAAAAAAAAGAAAGAAACTGTTCTCAGCATCTAACAGGACTATTCCCTCCATCTTGTTTAATTTTGGTCACAATGTCATCTTCAGATTTTCTTTCTAACCTGATGTATATCCTTTAATTTATGAGCTTTTTCTCTACTCAACCCTTAAGTACTGGGTTTTCCCAGCATTATGTTCTAAGCCCTTTGCTCTTATTAGGTGGTCCATGGTTCCAGTCATTTCTAGAATGTTAATGCCACCAGTTTTGTGCAGAGCCAAGATCCTTTCCTCTAAGTACTAAATGCTTCCTGTATAGCTCTGTAAAAAATAGCAATTACTTCCCATTCACTTTAACCAATCCTGAACTCCTCAACCTTTTTAAAAATTTATTCTTTTTTGTATGCTGTTCTTAGGGGTTTTCCAGACAAGAAACCTGGAAGTCACACAGTTTATTTTCTACAGTGAGTCCTTCACCAAATCTAGTTGATTCTGCCTTCTAAGTGTTACTTTTTTCTACCTTGTCTCTGTTGCCACTATATGCTACAGGTCAAATCTTTCATTTTTTATATGAAATCATAGCAGAGCCTCTAGTCAATCTTCTTGCCTTCAGTCAGGAGCCCTCTTCTAAACTACCCTCCACATGCATCCCAAGTCAGCTCTCTTGTATTTTGTTCCACCCTCCCTTCTTCCCCCACAGTGAGCCCTGAAGCTGTAATCTGATTTTATTGCTTCTGTGTTAAATACTCTGCAGTGGCTTACCATTTTACTCAGAAGATCGTTTAAATTCCTTAGTTTGGCACGCAGGATTCTCACTACTCACTACTCACTTTGCAATTCTGTGCATTCTCTGCAGTCAACTATATTGAATTACTTTGCAGTTTCTTATGCAGTTGTGTTACTTCGGAATCACTTGACATACTCTTAGGTCTCCCTGTCCTTGCTCTGCCATGTCTAGAACACTTTTCCTCTTTCTCTGCCAAACTCCTCATAATCCTTCAGATTTTAGTTTACCTCCATTTCTTAGGAAGCTTTCTCTGGTCCTCTCCTTCCCACACATGTGAAAATTGTATAACCCCACCTCCACCCTTGATGTCAGAGACTGTTTCTGTATCTCCAGGCTCCAGCAAGCACCATAGTCCGGTGTTCAGAAAGTTCAGCTTTGTGACGTGTGCATATATGTACGTAATGTGTACACTAGAAGTGAGATACGTACGTAATGTGTACACTAGAAGTGAGAACTTACTGCACTAGTATGAAATTTCCTAACAGATGAAAATGGAATTTCATCAGTTTTATATCATTTATAATGAATTATAATAAAGTCATTTGGCTTTTGAGAGAAAGATTAAAATCAGTGACCAATAGAATACCTTTAGAGTCTTGAGTACAGATATTTTTAAAAATATGAATAAATATAACCATGTGCTTTCCTTTTGACGTAGATTCATTTATCTTGACTAATGGTATGTTGAATTTATCATAAATTCCAACAAAAAAAATTAGTGATATTGAAATCTTTTTGTCTCTTCCCTTCCCATAGCACATTCTTATATTCTGTATCTGTTGAACAGGTCTTGAATTTTATTGGAGAATTTAATGTTTTACTCATTTTACTGGGAAGGCTTCTTATAAAAATAATAATGGGGTATTAAATGTTTTATAGACTGTCATAAAAATAGAGAAGGGCTTAAGGTTTTATCTAGCATTTCAAAATAAGAGTATTTTTCAGGCTAACAAGTGGTGGAGAGAGTTCACTTCTCATTCTAGTTTTCTGTTTCTTTAATGTTTCATGTCACAGATACTTTCATACTAAATTTAGATTGTATCTCCTGATTGTGCTAATTTTTAAGTGTTTTCTTATATATCTGTGATACAGTTAAGATCTTATTCTTAATTTCTGAAATTGAAAAAACTGATTTATGTAAACTTTATGGTTTGGTGTTGATGGCTAGCCCTAAGGACTACACTTACCCTTTTAACTGAGTATTGTATGTACAGCCACTTTCATATAATTGTTAATAATTGTGTTCATTTCCATGAATCTGGTCATACCAAGATTGTTCTAACCAGAACAATCTATTAAGTAAAAAACTGTAACAGTGTCATATTTATTACAACTAGTTAAATAATAAATATGTGTGACTAATAAAACTTTACATAATCTAATAAATGCTAGCCTCTTAGATATTTGGTAAACCTTTTAAATTGTAGAAACCAAGCCTATTCTATACATGGTAGAAAAGTCTCTGTGCTGTTTTGTTTTTGTTTTTAGGCACGGACACTTGCTGGTATGTTGAGAGAAGTTGAGAGAAAAAATGAAGAGCTGGGTGTGTTGCTGAAGGCACAGCAGGTTGAATCAGAAAGAGCCCAGAGTGATATTGAGCATCTCTTCCAACATAATAAAAAGTTAGAGTCTGTGGCTGAAGAACATGAAATACTCACAAAATCCTACATGGAACTTGTTCAGAGGTAAATGAATAAAGTAAAATTTTCAGTGTTAAATTAGAATCTAGAATGAACACACAGCATTTTTTTTTTTCCTGTGGCCCTTAAATCCTTTTGTAAGCATTCCTGTGTTCTGATAATTCCGTAAGTTAAATAGTTGGTAGGAAACTTACATCACAGGTAAATTAAGTATTGCTTATTCAAACTGAGGTCCAAGTCAGAAACAAAATGGGTCTTTTTTTTTTCCCACTTGACTCTACTTCTTTCATGTATTCATGCAGTCATTAGTCATCTGGGATATTAGCACCATAAGCACATGGTGAGTCTGCTTTGTTCACTGACAAATCCCTAGGGCCTGAAACAGTACTTAGTTACCACAGTTTGTAATAAGTTAAATCATTTAAGGGCCATTTCTACAGATCAAATGTGTTGAATATTAACAATTGTATAGTATTCAGCCTAATAGCATGGAAACTCGGGTGTTAGTGTTTAAATCATCGCTTAATCTGTTGTCAGTATTTCTCCTTAATGTCATTGAATATGGTTTACTTATATGTGTGACTATATCTGTGCAATGAATTCTTATAGGTGAATCGTTGGTTAAAGGGTATGTATCTTCAAATTTTTGCTGGATTGCCAAGTTTCCGTCCACAAAGACTACAATAACTTATCTGCCCACTAACGAAACATGAGATGGTGTTTTCCTCTTTTGTTGAAAAATTTTTTTTAATTTTTTTAATGTTTTATTTATTATTTCTAGGAGAGAGAGAGAGACAGCGTGAGCAGGGGAGGGTCAGAGAGAGAGGGAGTCACAGACTCTGAAACAGGCTCCAGGCTCTGAGCTGGCAGTCAGCACAGAGCCGGACGCAGGGCTTGAACCCACAAACCGTGAGATAATGACCTAAGCGAAAGTCGGACGCTTAACCGACTAAGCCACCCAGGCACCCCTTTTGTTGAAATTTTTTATCTTTTAGGTCAGTTTTAAAACTTCTGAAATGTAAGGAAGACTGGGAACAATTATGTGTTTTCTACTAAACATAATAAACATTTAAACACTCTGGTTAGCTTCTTCTTTGTTTTAATTTATATTTTAAGATTGGTTAAGATTTGAGAAAAATGTTTTGTCTATGCTATTAATATAGAGATACAGAAAATTTTAACTCTGCAAGGTCCGGGTCCATGTGTTCATTTGCCCATCAGTAGAAATGAAGGATGGGAAATGTATAGCATCTAGAAAATTTGTGATGCTAAAATATCCCAAGTGGGATATTTTTTCCCAACAACTTTCTCCTAAGTCTGACTGTTTGAGGCAACCCTGACAGAGTGGACTATTGTTGTTAAGTCAGGATGTGAGAAAAAGTAAGCCGTGGTGCCCAAGAAATATGTGGTTTCCAGGACCTGCTCATGTTCCAGATAGTGAGTAAGGGGCCAAAGGGTAAAACTCCTGCCTTAAAGGGCAGACCAGTAACAGATAATGAACCTGGTTGGGTAATGATTATTTATAATGGTAGGGACTACCTAAAGGCATTCAAATTCAGAATTTTATATATTTCTTAAGTTTATTTATTTATTTTGAGAGAGAGAGAGTGTGTGAGCAGGGGATGGGCAGAGAGAGGGAAAGAAAAAATCCCAACCAGGCTCTGTGCTGTGAGTACAGAGCCGGAAGCAAGGCTCCAACTCAAGAACTATGAGACCATGATCTGAGCCAAAACCAAGAGTCGGACACTTAACCGACTGAGCCACCCAGGTTTCCCCAAATTCAGAATTTTAAAAACTGTGTGGGACATAAAACACCCCTGGCAAGGTTTGCTAGTGCCACTAGTTTGTACTTAGTGACATGAAAAGGACATATTATGCTTAAGATACTTGTGTGTGAAAGTATCACTTCGGAAAGTATTTCTGTGTTTCTTTGAAAGTATTATAAGCAGGACTATTAGATGCAGAGATCTAAAGAGACCAGAGAAGTTTAGTGTCCTCAACCAGTTTCTTTTTTTTTCTTTTTTTAAATTTTTTTAAATGTTTTATTTCTGAGAGAGAAAGCGTGAGAAGGGGAGGGTCAGAGAGAGAGGGAGGCACATAATCTGAAACAGGCTCTAGGCTCTGAGCTGGCAGTCAGCACAGAGCCCGACACGGGGCTCGAACCCACGAACCGCGAGATCATGACCTGAGCCGAAGTTGGACGCTCAACCGACTGAGACACCCCGGTGCCCCTTATTTTAACATTTTTAATTAAACATATATTATGCCCAAGAGGCTATTGATGGCAAACTTAAGTTTTATTTTTTAATAGACGTCCTCCTTTTACAGTTTTCAAAAAATTTCTGGACCAAATATAAAGATAACTATATAGCAAATTATGTAAGGCAATGTTATCTGTAAAATAAAGCTCTATATCCATAAATATGATGTAAATGCCTGCACATTTTCTTTTCATAGTAAATATTACCTCCTACATCAGCCAAAACATATCTTTAATATCTTCTCGATTTTTTCTAGCTTTCTTTGTGTCCTGCTTGTTCATAACATTCCTCTTCTTTCCTTCAGTGTATGAAATTTGATTTAAAGAAATAATAAAAGGACACACATTGTTTTCTTCATCGTATGTTTGTCTCCATAAAAATATCAGCTCATCTTGTCCTTTCAGGAATGAAACCACCGAAAAGAAGAATAAAGATTTACAGATCACATGTGATTCTCTGAATAAACAAATTGAGACAGTGAAAAAGTTGAACGAGTCATTCAAGCAGCAAAATGAAAAGTAAAATCTCTAGTTCTTAATTCTAATTACTTTGGATTTTTCAAAGACAATGATTCCCTTAATCTAAAACATTTTTTACAAATAAATTAATAGAATTATAACGTATTTTAGATATAAAATATATATTTGGCAAAATATAAAGGTGATTATTGTTCTTATTAACTTTCTCTTAAAATACTTTTTGGAGAGAAAAAGAAATGAAATATTTCCTTGATATTTTCTTGTATATTTTTATAACTTCAGAACTATTGCCCAATTAATAGAGAAAGAAGAACAGAGAAAAGAAGTACAGAATCAGCTAGTAGACAGAGAATGTAAGCTAGCAAGTAAGTAGCTTCTTAATAAATTGTATGTATTTTAACATACCTTGTGTTGGCTGAATGTTATTTTGCTTTTTCATTATTTTCTACTTCTCTTATTGTTTTAAACCTTAAATCACATTTTAAACAGTTCCCCTTTTCTTGCCATAACATTTTACAGAGCAGTTTAATTAGACTGATTAAATAGAAAAAGCAATATATTATTTTAGAATCTGGTCATTAAGGAAATGATTCTTTTTAAACTGACTTTTAAAAGAACATAACAGCAGGTGGCAGTACTAGGTAACTTTTAGTTCCCAGCTTCTCCGTAGCAGCTCTGAAATCGACAGAAACACTTTTGTTCTAACTCACTTTCCTTAGAATATAATGTTTCGTACTTTTCTCCATCTCTCTTCTAACACTTAAGCTATGAGGTTTGTCTTTCCCCTCATTACTGTATATATAGTAGGAACAAAGGAAAATGGGGGAAAACATGAAGATTTGGCATTTTCTGTCAAATACTGGCATAGGGGAAGAGTTTTACAGTGTTTTTTATTCATCAAATACTGTAAAACTTTTGTTTCCAGCAAGATATTTCTTCATCTTCCTAGTTGTTGTTTTTTTTGCTCCAATTACGTAGTGTCTAATAAACTTTTTCAGAGTAACATCAGTATAGGACTTCTGAGCATAGAGCTGACTGTTTGTTTGTTTTTAAGATATGCAACAAAAAACAAAAGTACAAGAAGAAAATATTAAACTCTTGCAAAAAGAAAGGGAAGATAAGGAAGAAACAATTGATATCCTTAGAAAGGAATTAAACAGAACAGAACAGATAAGAAAAGAATTGAGCATTAAGGTAAGAATCTCTTGAGTTCTTATTTATAGTAAGTAAATAAGTCTGATTTTGTTGAAAAAGGTGAATTTAGGTAAAGTTCTACTTAGTAATTTTATTTAGAAGATATGACAGTCTCAAAATTGACAATTGTGTTATAAAGACACTCACAATGTGAAAACCTATGTTTTCTAAAATCACCAAAACTGTATTGTGTGCCAACACTTACTGCTTTTAAGTAGGCAAAGAATACAGAAAGAATACATCCCAGTTCTGGATGCCACATACATCCACGTATATGGTTGTATATGGCTACATTTCCATTCTTTTAGTAATAATAATTTTAGTATTATATTTAATAATAATATTATAGTTATATATTATTAAGTATTATAATATTTATAAATCTTATATTTGGTAATAATAATAAAAATTAAGTAGCCCATATTCAGAACTTTATCATTTGCAAAGGACCCTTTGAAACATTTGTCTTAATCCTCCTCTCTATCACATATATTAATATATAAGTCTCAAATATTTTCAACCTACAAATGAAACTGAGTCTTGAGTTGCTTGCTCAAGGTCAGTCACAAAGCTAAGCAGAACAATAGACTTCTGCAGTATTCTCAGTCTGAGTCTAGTGTTCATTCCACGTTGTCCTGGTTGTTTATGTGAATAGCACTTTCTGGCCCCTCTGCTACCCGGAAGTTGAGAACAGAGTAGGATTGAAAGACCATTTGAACAACTACAGCGCACAAATGACAGAAGAGGCATAAAATTTAATGCCACATTTACTGATTTCCTGGCTCTCCTTTAATGTGGTTATCTTAATAGTGATTCTAAATTGTAATGTGTAGTATTTTCTGCAAAATTTTAGCTGCTAATATTGACTGAAAAAGATACATTGAACATGTATTTGTATTATTGTTTAATAATTACTTATCTTAAACTTACTGTATAATTTAACTAAATGTAATATAACTAAAATGGAATACATATTTATAATGTATCTTTTCACATAGTTGTTTTACAAATGAAAATTAGAACATCTTAAAATACTTTGAAAGAAAGACATGCTAAGTTGTTTTCCTTAATTTTTCCCTTCTCCCCCCAATTCTTTAGGCTTCCTCGCTAGAGGTTCAGAAGGCCCAATTAGAAGGTCGTTTGGAAGAGAAGGAGTCGCTGGTGAAACTTCAGCAAGAGGAATTGAACAAACACTCTCATATGATTGCAATGATCCACAGTTTAAGTGGTGGGAAAATAAGTCCGGAAACTGTGAATCTCAGCATATAAATGTTATGTACTTACCTTCCTGGGGAGGCCTGGTAGGGAAGGTAATTTATGACTCCGGAACAGTAGCAGATTATTGTCTAATTATTAATTTAGTAAAGAACCTGACCTGATAAATATTTTTTTTTTGGTCTTCAAAGTTTTACTTTCTGTTTCTGGCTTTTATTGCTTAAAGCTTTCTTTGGTTCTTATATTAGGATATTCTTCTTGACCTCCATTATTGTTTTTCTAAGGTTTTTCCATTTTCCTTCTGATTTTTAATTTATTCTCATTTGTGATTAGATTTTAAATCAAATTTTCTTGACTTAATCCTAAAGATTAATACATTGAAAATACAATTATTAGTATAAAAAGAGAAGGCATGGTATTGCCAGGGAAATTTTTTTCTAAATAGCACAAAAGAAAATTCATTGAATTTAAAATAATTTTTTTGCTGCATTTAAAATACAGCAAGGTACAGCACCTGGGTGACTCAGTCGGTTGAGTGACTGATTGTGGCTAAGGCCATGATCTCGTGGTTCATGAGTTTGAGCCCCACATCCATCTCACTGCCATCACCCTGTCAGCACAGAGCCTGCTTCAGATCCTCTGTCCTCTTCTCTGTGCCTCTTCCCTACTTGCGCTCTCCCAAGAAATAAATAAATATTAGAAAAAAAAACTGAAGATAAAATATAGTTAAGATATATGGCATGAGTTCTAAATTTGAAAAAAATATAATGAATAGTGACAAATAATGTATTAAATTAGAAAATATCTGATGTGTTCAATGAATACATTGTCACAAAAAACACTATAATTTGTAGAATTATGAAATAGCCTTAATTTTTAATCTTTTTTAAATGTACCATGTTGGTCTGCCCATATCATTTCCAATCAGTTATGAATTTCTTTTGATTTATATAAGGATAACTTGGATTCCACCCTTGCTGCATATTCAGAAATCTGTTATTTGTTGTTGATTCTAATGTCAATTGCATTTAATATATTGCCTTTCCTTTAAATAGTTTTTAATTTGGCCATTTAATTTTAATGCATAAGTTAAATATCCTTATAGATGGATTTCTTTAACACAAGGGAATTTTTGAGTATTATTCATTTGAATCAAATGTTCTAAGAGATGTTTAAGAAAACTTTTTATAGGGACTCCTGGGTGGCTCAGTCGGTTAAACGTCCGACTTCAGCTCAGGTCGTGATCTCACGGTTTGTGGGTTCGAGCCCCATGTCGGGCTCTGTTCTGACAGCTAGTTCAGAGCCTGGAGCCTGTTTCAGATTCTATATATCCCTCTCTCTCTGACCCTCCCCTGCTCACTCACTCTCACTCTCGCTCGCTCTCTTTCTCAGAAATAAATTTTAAAAACATTAAAAATTTTAAAAAAAAGAAAAGTTTTTATATCGATATTTTGTTTGATTTTACTGCTACATTTTACAACCATTAATTTTGCTTGATTTTTCTTCCTTATTTATATCTTCCTGTGACTTAAGTAAACTTAGATCTACTTCTGTTTTTCAACAGTAGTATATGTGAATTTATCTTTAGAAATTAAATATATTTTCATAATTTGCTAATTACAGTAAGTGTTGAACTATAGTGGTTTAACGTACTTGAATACGTTTTGTATAGTTATGCAGATTTCAAAAAGAGCATTATATGCAGCAACACATTTTAGGTTGCTACTTGTTCTATAAGGGGTACATTCTATTTCTTTTGAGAAATTGCTTGCATTTTCAATTTTACTTGAAAAAGTGTTTAAATGGATAAATGTGACTGAAGAACAAAAGGCTCCATAAAATAGAAAAACAAATTCTATAGAATAAATAAATAAGCCAACCAGAACCTGTAGGGAAAATCAAACTATACTTTAGACACCTTTAAGGCACTGGATTCTAGCCCAGTACTGCCCAATTAAACTTTTTATAATGATATAAGTGTTCTATACACTGTCCAGTATCATAGCCTTTAGCCACATATGATTGTTTTTTAACTTTTTTAAATGTTTTTATTTATTTTTGAGAGAGAGAGACAGAGCACAAGTAGGGGAGAGGTAAAGAGAGACGGAGACACAGATTCCGAAGCAGGCTCCAGGTTCTGAGCTGTCAGCACAGAACCCGACGCAGCGCTCCCTCATGAACCATGAGATCATGATCTGAGCTAAAGTCAGATGCTTAACTGACTGAGCCACCCAAGTGCCCCTGCCACATGTGATTTTTGAGTACTTAAAATAGAGGTAGTGCAACTGAAGAATTAAAATTTTAATTGCCATCCTGCTGGAGGGTTCAGGTCTCGTCCATTCTTCTGAGTATGCATTTACTTAAGCCACTCTCAATTTGCCTATTCGTAGAGATTTGTATAAGCAGAGGTTCCATGTATTTTTTTTTTTTAATGTTTATTTATTTTTGAGACAGAGACAGAGTATGAACAAGGGAGGGTCAGAGAGAGAGGGAAACACAGAATCTGAAACAGGCTTCAGGCTCTGAGCTGTCAGCACAGAACCCAATGTGGGGCTCGAACCCATGAACCGTGAGATCATGACCTGAGCCGAAGTCGGACGCTTAACAGACTGAGCCACCCAGGCGCCTCTAGCAACCTTTTTTTTAACACAACAGTTTTAACGTGTTATTCCTGATCTTTCTCTAAAGAGAAAAAATTTTACTTCATCTTTAAAGGTGAGTACTAATCAACATCCACTTCATTTCTTCAGTTTATTCTAATCTTTCTGTCTCTTGTAGCATCTTTGATATTGTTGCTATTATTTTTCTTAACCTTAGTATGTTGAGTACTTTTTTCTTTTTAGGTCTGTACCTCAGATTAAAATAACCTGGTTTATGTATGTTTTCCTTTTTTAAAAAATTTTAAGCAAGGTTGAACCACCACCATAGGCAGAACCTTACAAATGAGTTCTGTGTATATATGACCACTTCCTAGTAGAGAAAATGAAACTAAGAAAATGGATCATTATATTAGAATTACTCAAATTCTCTTTGAAAGATTTCCTATGAAGAGTTTGTCCAAATGTACATTACACGGTTCTTTTTGTCATTTACATTTGCCACTTGAACAGATATGAACTTCAATTAAAATTTGTCCGATTAAAGTTTATACTAAACTGCCTAATGTCAGGGCAAAATCAAATTCTCATTAAAACTTAATACTGTGAAAAAAAAAAACTTAATGCTGTGTTTTGGGGGTGGATTGTCAGATTAGTGTCCTTTTAGTTGTATTTATTTGTTATAAAGACTATTTATTTATGTTAAGGATGTAATGAGATGGTCTTAAGACTGTTAGTTAAATGAAAATGCTTGACTTTAAGCTTCTACCTGAGACTCTTTCACATATGTTAAAGTACCTCTGATCAAGGTATATTCTCTAAAACTCATAACCTTATTTTAATTTCTTCTTTTCAAATAGATAGGAATTGTGTTTACAGCCTTGCTTCTGATTTGCCTACTGATGGACAAAACACATGCCCTGTTTGTGACTTAATTACTTTGTAGGAGTCAGCAAACATTTTATATAAAGGGCCAGATAGCATTTTAGGCTTTTGAGACATATGGTTTCTCTCACAACTACTCAGTTCTGTGACTGTAGCAAGAAAGCAACCATAGACGGCAGGTAAATAAATAGGCATGGCTGTATTCTAATAAAACTTTATTTACAAAACAGCCAGAATTTTGCTGTTGGGTGTTATATTTTACTGATTAAGTGACCTTTTTGTCATTGAGAAATGTGTTTCTTGATAAAATTTGTCTTGAGGTCCAAGGTCTATTTTATTTGATATGAATATAGCCACTCCAGCCTTTTATTGTTTTCTGTTGCCCTGGTATGTTTTCTATCCATTTACTTTTAACCTGTGTCATTCTATATAAAACTTGACTGTAGACAATATATACTTGGGTCTTGCTTTTTTTTAATCTATCTTGACAATTAAGTCCTTAACTTTCTGTCTGCTTGAAGTTATTAATATTGTACTACTTAGTATAAAACTGTAGAAAACCTGCACCTGTGTTGGTCCTCTTATCCTCTCTTCATCTTTTATGCTATACCTGACATATATCTATATCATTAATGCCCAAAACACTGTTATAATTTTTGCACTAACCGGTTATATGGCAATATATCTGACTCTCAACATCATAATAATTTTACCTATTTACATACAAGTAGCATCTTCATTATAACATTATTTTACTCTTTTGAAATAATTAGTAACTTATAGGGGGATACTGCAAGTACCCTGTTTCTTATACCTTTCACCCACAAATCTCAGCATCTACTGATAATTCTTGGCTTGAATCCATTGTTACTTTGATGGTTGCCACTTTTTTTTAAACTTATTTTACTTTTTAACAGAAGAAAATAGAACATTTGGGTAATATTATATACTGGGAAAAGCAATCAAAATTACATCATCTATTATATCACTGATGAAACTAAAATATAGTACTTATAGGTTTGCACTTAACAGAGTATGTACTTTTTGTGTTCTCAGAAGCCAAGAATTTGAGATTTGCTATGAAAATAAATAATAGATATGTTAGGCATGTGGAATATTTTTTTAACCACAGGGTCCTTTGGATATTATTTTCCTTCCCAAACCCCCTAATCTGAGAATTGTTCACTTGCCCTGGTTCTCTCTGTAATCACCAGTTAATATGCAATGCATATTACCCATTATGATAAGTAAGTTTTGGATTAAGAAACAGATTGTATGTTTTCAGCTTTCACTTTAACATTCAAGATAAGTAATTTTTAAAAATGAACAAATGAAAATATGACCTATGCCTTTAAAAGGCAAATGGTTAATTTTTTATAATGTACATAATGAACCTGATAAGCACTTGCAATTGTATGCTTCTGTAATCCATACATTCATTGAGAAGAAACAAAAATCATGGATTTCTTTGAATCTGCAAATCACTTTGAAATCTTAAAAAATCTTGCTCTGTTCAGCGCTTTGTAGCTTATTGACTTTCTTCCTCTCGTGCAAAGACTGAGGCTTGTTTTGTTTATGCCTTTGTGTATCTAACCATTTGAAAATACCCTGAGAAAACTTAATTATTGCCAGGAATGAGAGGTACCATACTTCTCAGAAACCAGCTTTTCTTCATGTTAAAATAGCCCATTGTAAAGGTTATTAGATGTGAGGCAAAATAACCTTCCTCTCAAGTAAATGCACATTTTTAGTTAATTCCCCAAGGACCCAGTTGTTTATATGCTCTTGGTATCTTTAAAAAAAAAAAAAAAAAAAGGATAATCCTTAGAATATACAGCAAAGGGCTTTTTATGTAAGATCTAACCAGTGCTGCATATTAAGTGACATTTTCAAAGTCAATAGAGTAGGTTGGGTTACAGTTTCATTATGTTATTAAAAACTAATTTTCCACTAAGTAGCTGAGCATTTGGCAGGGATTTAGTAGTGAACATGATTCCTCTCCATTACATTATCTACACTATTCCAAGAATTATATTTCATCTCACTAATCTCAAAGAGTCAAAAGATACAATGTATTAGAGTGGCCTTATGCTTTTCTTAAACTTCAAATAAAAAGGCTTATGATTAGCCCTAGGAAAAGACAACACTGTTCATGTTCAATTAGGCAGGGTTTCATTTACCCACAAATAAAGACTAGTATCAACTACAACAAACTAATGTGTGTAAAACCCACAGTCAATCAGAGCATGTTAGAGCTGAAAGGATTCTTAAAGAACAGTAAACCCAGGCCCTTTGTGTTACAAAAAGATTTAAATTTTACATTACATTTTCAGAAAAGAAGCCCAAAGATTCAAACACAAACTGATACATGATCAAAAAATAAGCATGTATTGGGGCACCTGGGTGGCTCAGTCGGTTATACATCTGTCTTCCTCCCAGGTCATGGTCTCACGTTTCATGAGTTCAAGCCACATGTCGGGCTCTCTGCTATCAGCACAGAGCACATCAGATCCTCTCTTCTGCCCACCTCCTTCCCACCCACTCTCTCAAAAATAATGTTTTTAAATAAATAAACATGTATTATAGACAATTGCACTTCTAGGAATTTATCTTTAAGGATATGCAACAAGATTTAGAATCTGCATTATGACACTTTATTATAGCACAAAATTGGAAACAACTCATGTATACAGTGTAAAATACAGTCAATAAAATAACAGCCTTTTGAAAAAAATAATAAAATATGTAGGCATGTGGAAAGAGATCCTTGATGTGTTATGTGGAAAAAGCATGAAACCAAACTTGCAAGCAATGATTCATATATCTGCATATCTTTAAGATATATTGGTATGTGTAAATACGTGATACATAAATATAAATGGTAAACTGGTTGCCTTTCCGTAGTGAAATTGTTTGATTTTGTTGTTTACTTACATTCTAAAATTTTTAACTAAATGTTACATTAAAAATTTCAAAACCATGTTTTAAAACCTGAGTTTTATAATCATATCTAAATTTCATTTCTGGCTTTACCTAATCTGCAAAATGAAAATAATACATAAATTATGGATTTGATTTTAGTTATTTATTTAGAAATACAAAATACAGCTGATGACTTTTAGTAGTTTCTTAGTATTTACCTCCCTTTGAGAGGGGAATAGGATATAAACCTTTATTTCCTTTGTTCTCTGCTGCTTATTTCTCATCAAACCTGTGGCCAATTGTAGAAACTAAAATTAACAGTAAAGAATCTGCATTTTCAAGAGTTATGCAGGGTGGCAAGGTTAGTACCGGGAGTTAAATAAATCTTCTAAGTATTCTTGTCTGTACTTAGGGTCACTTCTTGACCAAAGCTAGTCTAGGTTGCACTCTCACCTAATTTATTTCTATGAAGTAGCTATTCTAAGCAGCATTAAGTAAACATTTTTCTCTTTGAAAGAGACATTTTCCATGCTTTAAATCTGCTTTCTTTGGGTGTCACAGACTTCTCCAACTGATGCATATATCTACAAAATTCATTATGAAGTTGTACATTGTTATTTTTTTTTATTTCCTGGAAGAGATTGAGGAAAGGGCATGGTTGAGAAAAGTTTGCCAAATTTTAATAACAAAACGATATGTCTAAGACTTGAAACTTGTTATCTTCCTAGCTCTTGACAGGTTTATGGACACTAAGAGCATACAGGCTTTAAAAAGATACTTAGCTACTTAAGTCACCATATATTTGTAAGAGCTTCAGTCAGTTGCCCTGGATATGATGGCTTTCTATATTTATTTCCATTAAAAATATCATTTAATTCGAGGTCTTCAATTGCCCTGCATACATCTGAACAAAGAAGTATTCTGATATGCTTTTAATTTCCTCTGCATCCGTAATTGTCATCCAATTACCTTTTCCTATTGTATGTATTTAATCTTTCACTGCTTTAGATCAACCAGAAGTTTATTAATCTGTTTCAAAGAACCAGCTTGGATGTGTTTATTATTTTTATCATTTTCTTTTTATTAATATACAATTTTATTAAAACTTTTTAATTGTGAAAAATATACACATGTAGAAGAGTACACAAAACATTACATGCTATTCATGATATATAACAAAGCAAAACACCATTGAATGACTACCCAAGTTGAAAGTCTACCTCATGCGCCTTCTCAATCTCTGTCTTCCCTACTCCTCAACAGAAACTACTGTAGGGCTAACAACAGTACTTGGTTTACTTGTTTTACTTGGTTTTAAACTTTATATAAAAAGAGTCATCGAGTATGTATTCATTTGTATCTTCTTTCATTCAACATTGTGTGATTTAAATTTTTTTTCATTTCTAAATTTGTTCCTATGATATTTAAACAGTTGATTTTTGTGTATTAACCTGTATCCAGCCAACTTGCTAAGATTACTTACAATTTATTCATCTACTCTTTTGAATTTTTATAGATACTTCCAATTGTCTAGAAAAAAATGCAGTTTTCTTTCTTTCCAATCTTGATACTTTTCATTTCTCTTTATCATTTTATTGTACTTTGGTCAACTTATTTATTTTCACTCTACCCCAAATGTGGGGCTTGAACTCAGGACTCAGAGATCAAGAGTCACATTTTTACCAACTCAGCCAACCAGACCCAAAATATAATACTCTCAATATATTTATTTTTAAGACCTCTAACAAAATGTTGCTTTGAAAGGACATTTCAATGTCTTCTCCAATCTTGAAGGGTATGAAGTTAACATTTCATCATTAAGTATAATTGATGTAACTTGTTACTAGATTATGAGATTCAAGCTGTTTCTATTTTTAGTTCAAAGGAATTTATATTTTTTATTAAATGTTTTCTCTGCAAGGGATATAAGTAGGATGGGCATCTCTATTCCCATTGATCCAACAGAATTTGAGCTTCATATTCCTGCAATCTTAGGCTCTGCTGGATTTAAGTGTTTGGTTCCCAGAATAAAATTCTTTCACCAAGGGATTCAGCAAATGCTCTGTTAAACTGGAAGTTGAGACTGGCAACTGGCCACTCTGAGCTTCTAATGCCAGTGAACCAAGAGGAAAAGATGGGGATAACTATACTAGCTCAGTTGATGATTCTGTACCATACACAATGAAGGCATGGACAAGAATGTTTGGAACACAGGAGAGCCTCTGGGGTGCCTCTTAGTACTTCTATATCTCTGATGAAAATCAATGGACAATTACAGTAACTGTTCATGACTCAGGAATAACCATTTGCATCACCTCAGCAAGCAACAGACAGCTGAAGTGTTTATGAAGGTCAAAGGGATATGGAATGGATAGTGTAAGAAGGAAGTTAGAAATACTAGCAATCACTACATGTCCAGTATCAAAAACAAAGACTGTAGTAGTTCTGAGTATTTCATCCTAACTTGAAATAAACGTGTGTATTCTTTTCTTTCCATCTCAGTTCTTTTTCTTTGCTTTTCTCCCATCTTCCATTCCTCTGTTTTTAACATAAGATGTGTTAATAGTGGTTAACCTTATAGCCTAGTATTTAAATTACAACATGTCCATGGGAAAGTGTGATTCAGCCCAAAGAAGAATGAACATCACCCATGACTAAGGAAACATGTGGAACTGTGTCCTCTGGCAGAGGAAGAGTATGTTTTGGTTGTACAAGGATGGAATAGAGTCATGGTTTTCCTATTGTCTTTATTTGGAAGTTAGGTATGGCTGGTCTATATTTCCCAGAACCCTTTTTTGAGGCTTAAAATGAGTCAGTCAAAAGAGAAACTGCCTAAGATTTAGAAAGCAGAGACAAAGCAGCTGTCATTACTTTTTGAAGGTTTCATTGGTTAGGCGTAGTGAAAGAAAACTGCAGAGAAACCAGGGGATTCCAAATTTACTGGACTTTCTCATTCTCTGAAGGCTCTTCTTCCCACCTGTGACTCCTACCCCCACAGCAGCCCAAGCTCACCTCCAGAGATGGAGGCAGCAGCTTTCTTTAGACATCACTGCCTTTCCTTCACAGTCTCCCCCGGCACCTGCCCATATTCTCTTTCAAGCTCCCAACTTGCTTCAGTGCTTCCGGAGGTTGGCTGGTAGTTTGTGTCTGATCCTTCAGTTTCCCCGTTAGGAAGGATCCTCTTCTTCCACAATTGTTCCACGTATTCCTACAATAAATCCCATATTCCATGATACTCAGTGGTTCTCTTTCCAAGGGAATTCTGACTCTCACACTCATATTCCTTTCTACTTCCAAAAGGTATTATTTCTGATCCCTCCAGCATTTTTATTTTATTTTATTAGAATTTATTCATGTATTGGTAGTGGGTTGCAAAGAAAGGTCTTGTAATTTCATTCTCTTTGTTAGAGGTTCGGAGGAGTTGTTATGTATCCTCACTTTTCTCTGGGTTATATTTAATTAAAACAAAAACACCAAGCAGGAGTCAAAGTACAGATTTAGTTTAATAATGGAAAAGCTGAATTTCAGAAATTCACAAGTCAGCCTCTCTCCTATTCCAATTAAAAATTACCCATTCAAAATGACTCCACATGCTTCCGTTACATGATCCACACCCCTTACTGGTTATGGCTGTTCTGGGGACAGAAGAAAGTACTCAGAGGAATGACTGAAAGGTAATAGTGACCTTATTCATCAAATGTGATGACTTAAAAGCTGAAAGATTTTAGTTACGTCATAAAGAAAGCATGGTTTCATCTACTCAAGAGAATAGAGATGTGATTAGCAGCCACTAGACAAATAAAGAGCTATACGAGAAGGTCATGCTTAAAGTATAAAGCAAAGAAAAATGTGGCATACTTTGAACAATTGATGGAAAACTTTAAAAGATAATTATTTTGACTGATGCAGAGCACAGTATCCTTTCATCAACATATTCTATATGATGTCAAATTTTATTTCTTTCTATGGCTCCACTTTACTACTTAGGTCTAAGAGGAGTAGCATTTGGATAATGAAAGTATTAATACTGCTTATTTGCAATCAGATTTTTTAGAATCTCAAACTCCTGAGATATCTGAATTATGTTTTTATACTATAAAGCAAATTTCATAAGTTGCTAAGTTTCTTAAACCGATCTATCAAGCAATGGATTCATACCGTGTTATTAAAATATTGTTAACCAGGGGCGCCTGGGTGGCTTAGTCGGTTGAGCGTCCTACTTTCGCTTAGGTCATGATCTCGCGGTTCGTGGGCTCGAGCCCCGCGTCGGGCTCTGTGCTGACTGCTAGCTCAGAGCCTGGAGCCTGTTTCAGTCTGTGACTCCCTCTCTCTCTGACCCTCCCCTGCTCACGCTGTCTTTCTCTCTCTCCTAGAAATAAATAAAAAAAATAAATAAAAATAAAAATAAAAAAAATAAAATATTGTTAACCAGCAGAAATCTAAAAACATGAATAACTAAAAGTGGTTACCTGTGAGGTAATTGAAACGGGAATGGCCTAATAACTTTTTTCATTGCATTTAATACCATTATATGATATTTATTTTTATAATAACCCCCCCAAAAAATTATGCATTCAGTCATCAGAAAGCATTAAATCTTTCTCCACTCTGAGGAGGGCTGACCAGTGTGTTTACAACAAGGGAGAACTGAGGAGGAGAATGTACTTCACTTACAGACAAACAGTTCCAAGAGAAAGAAAGACAGACCTGCACTGTCTATGTTTTTAAACAGTAACCTGCCTCCAGAATGGTGTCGTGAATATCAGGCTCTCCCACATTTCAACAAGCAGTTGAAAGTCACTCCTCTCTCACTGAGGGACCTCACAAGCATACATTCTTTTTTTTTTTTTAATGTTTTATTTATTTCTGAGAGAGAGAGAGAGACAGCTTGAACAGGGGAGGGTCAGAGAGAGAGGGAGGCACAGAATCCGAAACAGGCTCCAAGCTGGCTGTCAGCACAGAGCCCAACATGGGGCTTGAACCCATGAAGCGTGAGATCATGACCTGAGCCAAAGTCAGACGCTTAACCTACTGAGCCACACAGGCACCCCAAGCATACATTCTAATATGGTCTCTTCTTTGGGTGTAAGGAAAGACCCCACATTGGAAACTGGGGGACCTAGAACTCAAGGTTCTGGTATACTGTACTTGGCCTTGTGTCACTACAGCTTAAGAGATCCTTTTCATAAACACTTCAGTTGTGACTACCTGGACTGACATCTTCTATGTATAGTCTTATAGACTGACCCATCATCCATGTCAACACCTCTTTACCAATATGAGTTCTTTCTTAAAGAACAATAAACCCTACAGTGTGAGAAAACAAAATTCCATACTTGCCTTCCCATCATTTCTTGATGGTAGGGGATTGTCCTGAGCCATGGTTCTAGCTAATGAGCCATAGAAATCTGCTAAGTGGAGTGTTGTGCTTGAAAAGTTTCTGTTTTTCTAATAAAAGGGGATAGACACAGGTATCATCAACCCTTTCCTTTCTTCTTCCTATCTTGCACATATGTCTTTTAGTGCTATTTATTGAAGCAACAAAAATGTCAAAGGAAATGTAATTATGGATATAAATAATCCTTACCAACTATTCTGAATTAGGAAGGGAAGGGTCTTGGTTACCAGATACTTACACTGGACTTGGATGCATTTTGCCTATCTTATTAATTATAAGGCTATCTAATAAGTTTGAATTGTTAATCTTTTTCTCAATATGCTTACTTATTTACAAAAAAAAAAACAGGAAAAAAACTAATATCTTTTTACTAGATTCTCACATTGTAAGTACCTGAGGCAGTGGTTCTCAAATTTGAGTGTCCATCAAAATCACCAGCAAAGCTGTTAAAATACAGATTGCTAGGACCCACAAGACTCATAACAAGTTTCTGTTTCAGAAGGTGAAATGGGTCTAAGAATTTGTGTTTCTGACATGTTCTCAGATGATGCTAATGATACTGATCTGGGAACCACACTTTGAAACTTACTGTTTTATAATATCAATGCTGTGGCTCTTTCATACCTATTTTGAGAAAATAGATCCCAGTTGATGTTAGATGCTATAAGGAGCCATACCATGTCAAATTTTGATAAAGTAAGAATACTGAAGTGACTCAAATGTCAGAAGCACATCATCAAAAGTTGCCTTATCAAAAAGAAAATAGTGGCATGCTTGGATGGCTCAGTCAGTAGAGCATGGAACTTTTGATCTCAGGGTTGTGAATTTGAATTCTATTCTGGGTGTTAAGACTACTTAAAAATAAAATATTTTAAAAAGAAAAAATAGCAGCATTTACTTCTCACCTTGGTTAATGATCTTTTGTACCAATGCCTATAAATTTTACAAGCAATTTGTAAGAAGATAATAATCAGTTTTTCTTACCACATGACTTCTTAATAAAAAATAAGGGAAAATTAAACCAGTGTCCAGTTTAATCATAATTGAATATCTCACTTTTTTTAGCTGATGGAAGACCAAATGATTTTAATTTAGCTTTGGTAGTTTCTATCGGGCATCTTTCTCAGGATAAACCTACTGAAAGATAATGTATTATCAAATAGACTCATGTAATTTTCTATTTGCAAGTTAAATGAATTAATATGGTTGGCATTGTGTTTTATCATCATATGCAATTGGAGTTTTCTGATGTGTGCTTTCCTGATTACTATCATTCAGCCTTCTTAAGAATCTAGGCATCTCATTAGTATTCTGTTACTGAGCTGGGTAATCATGTGTGCAGCAGCTGGAGAGAGATCATATATTTCACAGAATTCTTTGAATTACTGACAAAAAAAATGCTCTGGTAGTGACCCATGATTAGAAAGCAGGAATATTGCTAAAATATCTTCACATTTACAAACTTATCTTTTTAGAGTAAGTTGAGCTTTTTTGTTTTTGTTTTTTGGTTTCTTCTGTTTTTATCCTCATAGTAAAGATCTACTTGGCTCTCTACCTAGTTTCTCTCTTTACCACCAAATCTAAGAATGCAAGGTCTTTATCTGTAGACTCATCCCCATACAACAGTCTAAGGTCAGTCCTACCTTTGATCAGGAGTCATTTTAAAAACCCCACAGGTGGAGGCAAGATGGTGGTTTTATGTTAGATCTATGATGATCCAGCTTTAATAGGGTGTCCAGATTCCACTAGCTAGGCTTTTGTCTTTTAACTAAGCCCTAACTTAACACACAAGTCCTAATAAAGGGACTCCTAACCTGCCACATGTGTGTTCTGGTTTCCTGTATAAAATCCTAATTCCTCCATAACCTGTCTAGTCCCCAGGTTTTCAAGAAATATAACCTGACTGTCTCTTAATACATGACTCCTTGTCCTGTGCTGTGAAGGTTCAAGTGCATCTGCCGTTTGAGTTATGGTCATAAACAATACCTGTGTAGAATTTTACCTTTGACAAACCACCCTCTTTTTATATATTCTCTTCTTTGATCATCAAAAATGATCACGTGAGTATGGTGGTATTACCTCAGTTTAATTTTAATTTAACTACAGACAGTCTAAAGCTCAGAATGGTTAAATAAACTGCCCAGGGTCCCTGAGCTAATAAATAGTCAACAGTGATACAAGGTCAGATCCTCTGAACATGAATTCAGTATTATTTTTCCCTCTGTGCTTGACCTCTTTGAAATCCTGGCACTTCTGCCTGAACTTCTTTCTACTGCTTGACATTGGGACCTTCTCTAGGTCAGTTTGATCTCCAAATCAAATGTAGTCTTGCCCATTTCACCTATCCTGCTCAAAACTCCTAAGAAGGATCAATCAATCAATCTCTCTAAAAGGTTTTATTTATTTGCTCTATCTGAATGAAATTAAGGTATAGTCACAAAAGATACATAACTTGTTAGTAGGAAGATGTCATCCAAAATATCAGTTTATATCATAAGCAAGGTTCTCTTCTTGTTGGCCACTCTCACTCCTGAAATTGCTTATTCTAAGGTGAGGGAGGAGCTCCCTATCAATTCTGAGAGTTATTTTTCAATTTACACTCTTTACTTCTGCGACTTCCCAAACCCCTACTCGGTGATACAGTTCCTTTTATTTCTTTGGCCGATATCCCAAGTCCACATCCTTGGGGAAGGAATGAAGAAAAGTGGAAAGAAACCATGTGGGGACTGGGAAGCCAATATCTAAATACAAAAACTGGCACCAGCTGGCTAATTTAAGGAAGTTGCCTCATCTCTCTGCAGGATGAGGATGGCCAGGGGCACTGGCATCTGGAGAGCAGATTGGCTCTTATCCTGAAGCATAGGAGGATGGGCCCTGGAACAAGTCCCACCTCACCTTCTTTTCAATAAAATGGAGATAGTATGTTCCTTACATTCCTCCCAACTGACACTCACTTAAAAGTTTTTGTAAATAACACGCCCTACAATTGAGACTATTAATAGACTATTAATATAGTATTACTTTGTTTTTAACTATTTGACATTTTCCAAGTGTTTTTTGCATCTTGTTTTCCCTTAGAAACCTGATATTTAGAGAGGTTTAGTACTTATCCCAAGTGTGCAAAATTAGAGAATGGAGCCAAATTGCCTGTATTCTTATCTTCACTCTTTCCATACACACATGTTTACTAGTACCTTGACCCTGGATTGCTCTGTTCATTCCCTCCTTTGTTTTTAAAAGCAATAGCTAGAGACCACTTAAAAAATACTTGTTATGGTCTGTATTCTCCTACTGAATGTGTCTAGTTATACATACTACAATGGTACTTTAAGAAACCAAAATCTACCTGGGTAGGACAAGCATCTTGTTCTTGATAGTTGCTCAAAAGAATTAGAGGTAGAAAAAAAATAAAAAGAATTGGAGAATAAAAAAAGACTGGATGCCTACTGCTCATTGTCCCCTGCCCCACCGCTGAATACAATAGCTACCAGCCCCCTGTGGCTACTGAACATTGAAATGTGTCCAAATCCAGATGTGTTACAAGGACAAAATACACACCAGATATATGTGTGGATAATATTAAAACAAATAAAATTTCTCACTAATAATTTTTGGATTGATTGCCTGTATAGAATGTATTTGTTTAAATAAGATGTATTACTTGTTTATTTTATTAATAAATTAATTTTACCTGTTTCTCTTTACCTTTTTCATTTTTTTAATTTTTTAAAAAATATTTTTATTTATTTCTAGGAGAGAGAGAGAGAGAGAGAGAGACAGCATGAGCAAGGGAGGGTCAGAGAGAGAGGGAGATACAGACTCTGAAACAGGTTCCAGGCTCTGAGCTGGCAGTTAGCACAGACCCCGACGCAGGGCTCGAACCCACGAACCGCGAGATCATGACCTAAGGGAAAGTCGGACGCTTAACCGACTAAGCCACCCAGGTGCCCCACTCTCTTTACCTTTTTTAAAGTAACTTCTAAAAATTCATAATTACACTTGTGACTTACACTCGATTTCTGTTGGACAGCACTGCTCTCAGGCATTTATTCACCACCTTCCATTTCCTAAATTCTTGTTTCCTTCAGAGTATCTTTTTTGATATAACTTCTTCTACTTAAATCTATAATTTATATTATATATTATATATTATAATTTCCTTTATAATTTGGTTTGTCACACAGTTAGACCCCAATCAGTTAATCACCTTATACTTCACATCAAGCGCTATTAAAATACTTTCACCCACTATTATTATGAATTATTCTGTTTTTTATCTCTAAAAAGAAGACCCAGTCTCCATGAAATTTCAAATGTAATATCTCTTTTTACATTGTTCTAGGACGCCTAGTGGAGCTCTAAGAATTTGTAGAAATGGGCTTGACTGTTCATCCTGCAGACTCATAAAATTATCCTAAGTGACAGATGAACTAATCCTTCCCATCAAATAGACAAACTACCAGGTACACCAGGTATTCTTGGTAACCAACTGTAAATTAAAAAATAAAAAAAAATTCTTGCCTCTATTTCCACTGCCCTTCTTTCAGGCTGAAATCACACTTCCCTGTTGTATTATAGTTATCTGAAATCTTTACTTCTCATGTCCCAATCAATTCCATCCTGAATCACATTATCCATTCAATCTTCCAAAAATATCACAATTTTCATATCAAGTTTTGCTGAAAAATTTTCAGTGGCTTCCAATATCCTAGAACAATAATTCTCAAACCAAGCTTCACTGGACCACATGATTTTGCTCATCTTGGGGTTAACATTTCTTGAACCAGAATAGCTATTCCATGTTATGTTTATCTGGCTTTCTTCTGGTTTCTTGAACATATGAAATGCAGTTATAACAATTGTTGTAGGGTTTTTATCTACTAATTCTATCCTTTCTATGTCCATTCTAGATCAGTTTTGATTGATTGATGTTTCTCATTTTAAGCAGTATTTTCCTGTTTCTTTGAATGCTTGGTAATTTTTAATTGGATGCCAGACATTGTGAAATTTAGCATGTTGGGTCCTGGAAATATTTGTATTCCTATAAGGAATTTTTAAATGTTTTTTTTTGTTTGTTTGTTTATTTGTTTATTTATTTATTGAGAGAGAGAGAACATGTGTGTCAGCAGGGGAGGAGCAGAGAGAGAGAGAGGGAGAGATAGAATCCCAAGCAGGCTCTGTGCAGTCAGCATAGAGCCCCATACCAGACTCAGTCTCACAAACTGTGAAATCTTGACCTGAGCTGAAATCAAGATTCAGATGCTTCACTCATTGAGCCACCCAAGCACCCTATCCTATAAATGAATTTTACCTCACCATAGAGATAAAACTCCTATGAGTACCCTTCCTGGTTTCCCATAAGGGATGAAGTTTTCCAATCTGGCTTGGGGAAATAGGAACTATTTCTGGTGAGCTCTGAGAATTTTTCCTCTAATCTTTTGTGTGATTCTCTCCTCATAGACATGTACTGATCACTACTCAGCGGGATCTGTGGAGACCCTCTGTAGATCTCCAGATCTCCTCTCTGAATAGCTCTCTCCTTTCCAGTACTCTGTTCTACAAACTTTAACCATCTTGGCCCAACTCAGACTCCTGGCTTCGTATTGTAAATTCAAAGAGGTTGCTAGGAACGATCTGAAAACCTGCCTTGGACTGGAAGTTCCCTAAGCAGTAATCTTGGTCAGCTATGGGATTTGCCTTGTCTGTTTCCAGTCTCTAAAGGATCATTGCCCTTCTTTGTTTATTGACGGATGACTAGAAACCCATTGTATCATGGATTCTGTGAATTTATTTGGTTGCTGTATGTAAGAGGGTAAGTCTACTCCCTGTTTCTCAATCTTGGTGGAAGCAGAAGTTTCAGTCAAGAGACATATATTATAGTTTGTTTTAAAAATGTATTTGGCCCAGGGTGCCTGCGTGGCTCAGTCAGTTAAGTGTCCAACTCTTGATTTCAGTTCAGGTCATGATCTCCGGGTTCATGAGTTCAAGCCTTGAATTGTGCTCTGAGCTGACAGCGTGGAGCCTGCTTAGGATTCTTGGTCTCCCTCTCTCTCTTTGCCTCTGTCTCGCTTGCTCTCTGTCTCTCTCAGAAAGAAAGAAAGAAAGAAAGAAAGAAAGAAAGAAAGAAGGAAGGAAGGAAGGAAGGAAGGAAGGAAGGAAGGAAGGAAGGAAGGAAGGAAGGAAGGAAGGAAGGAAGGAAGGAAGGAAAGAGAGAGAGAGAGAGAGAGAAAGAGAGAAAGAAAAAAGAAAGGAAGGATGGAAGGAACTTAAAAAAATGTATTTTGCCCATAAGTGAATATTTTTAAAAATCTATAATAAAATCTGGCCAGCTAACCAAATCCTTCCACAATCTACACTCAGTCTAAGTTTCAAATTTATTGTCCTATTGTAGACAGCATGACTAAACTCAGCTTGAATATTGCCACCTCTTAAGGAACAAGTTTCCCAGGCTGTCAATGTGACATTATCTTCCTAGCTGGTGTCTTCTTATTTGATCATCTCTTCCAGTCTTTTCTACTTGGTCTGATTAGTGTAATTATGTTCACCTCACCTTATCAATAATATCATATGCTCTGTTAAGATAGAAACTATGTCTGATATTTTTATATTTTTCCCAAAAGCACAGCACAAAGATTGGGCAGTGAAGGAACACTCAACCTGTGTTTGTAATTTGTCTATCAGAATGCAGGATAGCCTGACTATAGGAACCCGGAATTTTATTCCTGCTAGTCTTAAGCAGCAGCACACAAAATTACTGTATGACAGAATAAAAATAGGCCATGAGGTAATTTCTGAGTAATCATGATATGACATTATAAATGTAGTCAGCCTAGTTTTAAAAACTCCAGACAGATGGTAAAACATTCCACGTGATTTTATTCTATGTGTTCTGTGTCCAATTCAATGACTCACAACTTTTCACTTCCCTTTTCTCAATATCAAGGGTCATGGTGCTGAAATTTTCCACTATACCAGGTCTTTTCTCTAGACCTGGTAGGACCGAGTATGTAATGTCACCTTCTCTATATTCACTGACACCAAAGTGGGAATTTAGTGCTTTTTAATTGAATTGAGATATATGTTCATACTCCTAAATTGGGTCATTGCTTTTTAAGGACAAAATTCCTTACCAAATTGTTTGAAACCCATGGCAATGACTGAGTACAGAAAGACACAGCCATTATTTCTGATTTTAGTGTGTCCATGAGCTCAACCTGTTTCACTAAGAAGACTATTGTAAAGAGTTTAAGATCTAAGGAAATTAATTATACTTTATATACTGTCTATTAGTCTTGCCGGGATATGGCCATTCTCAATTAGTGAGAAACTGAATAAATTCTACTCATATATGCCCCAATATAATTACAGTTCTTTTGTGATGATAATGATTGTTGCCATTTTTTAAACACCTTCTCTTTTCCAAGTTTGTTCTGAACTTTATAGATGTTTTATTGTTGTTCTGATGATTTTATAGATAGCATTTTATTTAAAATAAAAATGCTATGATGTAGGCATAATATGGATGAGAAGGCTAAGGTATAGAGAGAATAAAGATCATTGTTCTCAGTGTTACTTGGTTAGAACAGAGTCAGAAGTCAGACAGCCCGACTTCAAAGCCTACCGCTTACCCTCTCTGTTTTTCTGATAAGCCAAGATAAAATTTTATCTATGGTGACATATTTGTCAAATTCCAAGTTATCCGAACTAGTGTAGATATTTAGAAGTTCTAAGACATGGTCAACATGAAATAGGAGTCATGGTAATGCATTCCAGGCACTACCAAGAGGTGGGATGGGTAATGATTTTTTTAAAAACATTAAAGGTGATCTAGAATAACATACATTTTCTTATAAAACATAGACTCTACAGCTGAGACTCCTTTGAAGTGAAAGGTGGTGAAGCATGTTTCCAGGTAAACCTATGTGGGCAAGGTGTCCTTGAGGAGAAGGCTTGGCCTCTCTTAGAGTATGGAGAAGTACTAAGTGTGCCAGTATATAAGCTACCCAAGAAAGAACAATCAGGGCTGGTCTTTTTTTAAATTTTATTTTGAGAGACAGAGACAGAGAGAGAGCAAGGGAGGGGCAGAGAGAGAGGGAGACACAGAATCTGAAGCAGGTTCCAGGCTCTGAGATGTCAGCACAGAGCCCGATGCAGGGCTAAAACCCACAGACTATGAGATCATGACCTGAGCCAAAGTTGGACACTTAACCAACTGAGCCACTCAGGTGCTCCAGGGCTGGTCTGTAGGGCTGGCTAAGAGGTAGAATAAAGTAGACTCTACTGGTTTAATAGGAGCTCCCCACTCGTTATTGTTTAATATACTAGTTCTCAAAGTGAGATCTCCAAACCAGAAGCGTCAGTGTCGATTGGGAGTTTGTTAAAACTGCAAATTCTCAAGTCTCGTCCCAAACATACTGAATGAGAAACTCTGAGGGTGGCACAGAGCAATCTGTGTCTTAACAAACCCTCTAGATCATTCCCAATAGACACTAAATTTTTTTAATGTTTATTTATTTTTGAGAGTGAGAGTGGGGGAGGGGCAGAGAGCCTGGAGGACGAAGGATCTGAAGTCCATTTTGTGCTGACAGCAAAGAGCCTGATGCTGGGGTCAAAGTCACAAACTCTGAGATCATGACCTGAGCTGAAGTCAGATGCTTAATTGAATGACCCATTCAGGAGTCCCTGAACACTAAATTTTAAGAACCACTGCTAGCAGGATACTTTCTGAACTCCACAATTAGAAATAAGAGTATTAAGAGTATTAAAATGTGGGAAGATCATTGAGAGCTCTTCAAGATGAATTAGTTACAGATAAAAATGTAAAAGAATTTTGACCCACTGCATTTGATCTATTTTCAGTCTTTTTGACCAAGATAAGTGCACCAGATAAGTCTAGTCCTCACTTCTTTTCCTCCTACGTGACTAAGGTTCATAAAATGGGCTGCAGTTATGACTTGATGTCAGTTAAATGCTTCCACTTGGGAAAATGTATATGACTACAGGTAATATGTATTAATGTGTGGATAAAACTGTTGTAACTTAAATTTTTTAAAATAAAAATTACTGGAAAAAATAAGCATTACAACTGTTATTGTTCTGTTTCAGATAATTTGGTGTTTTTTAATTATTAACGTTTATTTTATTTTATTTTTTTTTAAATGTTTTATTTATTTCTAGCAGACAGAGAGAGACGGCGTGAGCAGGGGAGGGTCAGAGAGAGAGGGAGTCACAGACTCTGAAACAGGCTCCAGGCTCTGAGCTGGCAGTCAGCACAGAGCCCGACGCGGGGCTCGAACCCACGAACCGCGAGATCATGACCTAAGCGAAAGTCGGACGCTTAACCGGCTAAGCCACCCAGGCGCCCCACGTTTATTTTATTTTTGAGAGAGATAGAGAAAGGGGAGAGGCAGAGAGAGAGGAAAACACAGAATCTGAAGCAGGCTCCAGGCTCCACACTGACAGCAAAGAGCCCAGTGCAGGACTCGAACTCATGAACTGAGAGATCATGACCTGAGCCGAAGTTGGGCGCTTAACAGACTAAACCATCCAGGCGTCCCTCAGATAATTTGTAATGAGTCTCAACACAGGGCTTAGAAGTTCTGCTCTAGAGTGTGAGCTCCTCGCAGGCAGGGACTTGCCTTATTCACTGGTGTTCATGTCAAGACTGGCACAGTCTGGTGCCCAGCTACCCAACAAACAGATCATGAGCTGGACTGACTGCAAACGAGTAAAAAGATCAGAGAGCATTCACCTCATAAATAAGAGAACAGAGGTAGGAAAAGGAACTCTATCATTCCTTGTTTAGTGAGGACTTCTCGAAGCTCTGTGTGGATGTGTATGCCTCACAGCTGCAAAATCGGGTAGCTCTGGTTTCCATGTTTCATAATTTTAACATGCTTGTTGGTAGCATGAATTGATTAATAAAGTGCTGCATAGAGAGTTTATTTATCGAAGCATCAGAACTGCCTAAGAGTCTAAGTTTATTGGCCCATTTCATGCACTTGAGTTCAGTTTCAGTCATGAAGAAAGAAGTCATGCTGCTGAATGACAGACCTGGAAGATTTTAGAGAGAATGAAATTGTAAATGACAGCCCAGGACTTCTTTTTTAAGAAGTGAATAATTGACTTCATCAAAGAATAAAATCAAAGAACACATGTCTGCCTATCACATGCCCCTAATTCTAATTCCTGACCATTTCTCTAATAGTAAAAATGTTTTATTTCAAAATTAGAAACCCTGCTTGCTCAGAAAGTCTGCATTATCCAAAAGACAGCAAGCATCGATGAAATACAGTTTGAAATTTCTCTCTTAGATTCAAAAGGTAGCTCACTAACAGACCCACATTATAAACCATGGCATCCGCTTTGCCTCCGTCTTTACATTTTAAAGATAAAATGTATTACACTCTCTTGCAATGTGTAATCTTATTAAAAATAGGCTAGACATGACAGCATCTAAACAGAGGTTACTTCTGTGACTCTAGCCACTCATTAAAAAACACCCAGCAGCATTAACCCTTCTCACTGAAAAAGCGTGTTGTTACTTTTCCCGCAGTGGATTCTTTCTCTCATCCTTTTACGAGGTTCACAAAGGATGTTTTAAAATTGTTAAGAGCATTGGACAATTGTTGAACCTGAGCAACAGATAAGGAGGGGAAAAAAGTCTCTTCTTGATGCGGTGATGCAGAGTCACTTCTGATTGTTAGCAATTTTCCAAATAAGTAGGCATCATCGGCTAGGAACATCTGTGACCACCTGGCTAGAAAAGAAAATGATGATTTTTTGTAAATATATTAGAAGTTCATTCATTAATTTATTCATTTATTATTTATTTATTTAGAGCAGTATAAAGTCTTCATAAAAGGTATGTTTTCCCCTATATTGTTAATTTCAAAATATCTCAGCTGATTATTGTTTTGAAGCTCTCCTGTGGTAAGTTTCTCCCCATCTTCCAAAGTATGAGAACCCCTGATTTTTTAGCTGAGCACAAAGCCCCTTGGAATGAAGACTGTTTCATAGTCTTCACTTACATCCAGGGAAATGTAAGCATCCTTTGCAACTATGTGTAATTAAATTCTTTTTTTTTTTTAATGTTTTTATTTATTTATTTATTTCCAGGGGAGAGAGAGAGAGAGAGAGAGTGAGCAGGGGAGGGTCAGAGAGAGAGGGAGTCACAGACCCTGAAACAGGCTCCAGGCTCTGAGCTGGCAGTCAGCACAGAGCCCGACGCGGGGCTCGAACCCACGAACCGTGAGATCATGACCTAAGCAAAAGTCGGATGCTTAACCAACTAAGCCACCCAGGCGCCCCTGTGTAATTAAATTCTTATTAACGGCTATAAATGGAAGTGGTGGACAATTTCCGGGACATTCTATAAAAGGCATGGCCCATTTATTTTCCTTCTTTCTTTTGGACTGGAAATGGACAAAATGAATGGCTCTCTAACAAGATTTTGAGTCATGACTTGACCTGGGGAACAGAAGGCTTGCACAGTAAACAGACTATCAAGAAAGAAGAAACCTGATCTTTATACTGGGGTACACATACAAGCCCTGGATTAACTCTTTCCAGACTCAGTGACAGAAATAAATGTCTATCTTATTTAAAAATGTTGTCATTATTTTGGAGTTTTCTGTTCCTATTTGTCTATTTGCAAAGGGCAATTTTGTTATTGTTGTTGTTCCCCTTGGCAACTAATACTAGGACTGCCAAGAAATACTGACTAAATATAACCATTTATAATCCTCCAAAGCTAGACCAAAAAAAAGTTAGTTATAAAAAGAAGATAGTTATATCTAACTATGTCAAACTATAAGACAAATGTTACTATATACAAATTCAGGAGACAAATGATATGGTAAATCAGATTAACAAGACAGGTGGCAAAGGATTAGGATACAAAAATGTGCAATGAACAATTGCAGATTGAAAAGGAAAGCAAATACCCCCACAGGAAAACAAGCAAACTAAACAAGCAGAATAAACAACTCAGAAAAGAATCAGTTCAAATAACAGATAAGCATTTGAAAAGATGCTTGAATTCTGTAATAGAGAAATGGAATTAACATTAAAATGAGATATTACTTTATGCGTATTGGCTTGTCAAAAATGAAAAAGAATGACTGCCAATTACCATCAGTAACCAAAAAAAAGAGTACTTTCATACATGGCTAGTGTAATTAAGTGTTACTACATTTTGAATGCATTTTCTCTGACTTGACATTCCCACCCTTGGGAAGTTTCCCAAAGAAATAAAACTATAAATAATGACACGTACAACAATGCTGATTACAACATTTTTCATAATAGCAAAAAAAATACCCCAAAAACCCAGAAACTTCAATAGGGGAATTGCTGAAGAAACTGTGCCATATCTACCCCATGGAATATCATACAGCCATTAAAGTGATGAATTAGGGTTCTGTCAGCTGGTTTGGCAGCTTTTCAATGAGTATTATTGAGTGAGAAAAGGAAGACATAATGACCTATATATAATTTACCTCATTTTGTTAAACAACCAATAGCAGTGTGGGATGAGTTTGCATCTCTATATGAGCATATAAACGTGGAGGAAAATGTCAAAGAATGAATCCTAAATTGCTAACCTGGGTCATGTGCGAGCTGAGCAAAAGCAAAAGAAATTATGTGAGTGGAAGGGTAAAAAAATGTATGATCTTATGTGGTTTAAGACAAGAAGACAAAGGCAAACCAAAAAAATAAGTGTCGGGTATGCTTGACTTATTTATATGTTAAAATAATTATATATGTGGATATATATATGTTATAGGTATGTATTATATATCTATATGTGTGTATATATATCTACATACATACTTCTATTGAATTATGACTCTAAATTATACCCAGACATACTGACCAGAATCCTATTTTAAGATAATTTTTATTACAAAAAATGCATGTTTATTATAGGAAAATTGAAAATACAACGACGAAAAATAATTTTTTGCGGAATCCATAATCCCTCTACTCATAAATGGCCTCTTTAGGACTACTTTTAAAGACATGTAACTTTTAAATATACCATGATACTCCTTTATAATTCATTTTCATTTAAACACCACAAATTTATTTAATAATGAATTTTTCTAATAAGTTTATGATCCTGTTTTTTAACAAACATGAAGCCATCACCTCACATCCACATAGCAAGTCCTTTGACAAATGTGCTCATTCTCAGACCACACATGGACTTGGGAAGAGAAGAAGCTGGGCAGCCTGGAAGAGAGAGTATTTGAGATTTCGGGTTTTTTCTTTCTTTAATTTTTTTTTTTTACTGTTTATTTATTATTGAGAGAGAGAGAGACAGAGAGAGACAGAGAGAGAGACAGTGTGAGTTGGGGAGGGGCAGAGAGAGAAAGGGAGACACAGAATCTGAAGCAGGCTCCAGGTTCTGAGCTGTCAGCACAGAGCCCGACACAGGGATTGAACCCACAAACTGTGAGATCATGACCTGAACTGAAGTCAGGCACTTAACCAACTGAGCCACCCAGATACCCCTGTTTTTTCCTTCTTTTAAATCTGTGGCAAGGGGCTCCTGGATGGCTCAGTCAGTTGAGCACCCGGCTTTAATCCGGCTTTATGACCTGAGCATCAGGTCATAATCTCACGGTTTGTGGGTTTGAGCCCAGCGTTGGGCTCTGTGCTGACAGCTCAGAGCCTGGAGCCTGTCTTCGGATTCTGTGTCTCCCTCCCTCTCTGACCCTCTCGTGCTCTCTCTCTCTCTCTCTCTCTGAAAAATAAATAAAAACATCAAAAACATTTTTTTAAAAATAAAATAAATCTGTGGCAAACCCATATGGAAAACTCTAACATATTTCATGACATTGAAACTTCTGTCTAGGTTAAGAATGGAAAAGGATAATTAGCAACATCATGTGACTTATTTAGCCTTCAAATGGTTCAGTAACATCTGTGTAATCAATGCTGAAAAACATTTGGTTTTTAGCAATTATTATAATAAGACTTGAGATTTGACTTTCTGTTCTGCATATTAGAGTTATTTGCTAACTACCATTAGTAGAACAACTTATGGTCATCAATATACAACAAATTTTCTCTATGTTGGGAACAGTTACTTCAATTTTATTGTCCAAGCAATTATCTATATGATTTGATCATTTGAACGTAAAAGTTGTTGACAGAATTTTGCTCTCCCAAGCTTTATTATTTTAAGGCATAACTGGGTGCCTGGGTGGCTCAGTTGGTTAAGCGTCCAACTTCGGCTCAGGTCATGATCTCGCAGTTCATGAGTTCGAGCTCCGCTTTGGGCTCTTTGCTGTCATTGTGGAGCCTGGAGCCTGCTTCAGATTCTGTGTCTCCCTCTCTCTCTGCATCAAAAAAGAAAAAAAGACATGACTTACTTTGCATTAAGGCCCTTGTTTTGATCCCATTCTCTATTCAACCCAGAGAATAAATAACTCTGCTTCATACTCCTGGGGTTAGAGTAATAATATCATAGGCCAAGTTTGAATCTCCAAGGCTGCCATGTCTATTCACCTTGTAGATTTGAGAACTATCAAATGTCAACCAAGCCATATAAGCAACTTTCTGGTCCTATCCTTTCTTGGGATTTTTTTTTTAATAGAGCCAAAATATCCCCCTACTCCCCCACACACCTCTTGCTCTCAACTACTTGCCCTAAGAGTCTACTGGAACATGTCTCAATCCTGACCATTCAAAATGGAAACAGGTTTATTGCTTTAACAGCTGCCTCTATTTAATACAAATTAGACCCCTCTGAAGACCCAATCTGGTTAGTTTCCTCTACATTTGAATATTTTGAATCCTCAGAGCTCTTTGAAATGTAAGTTAAACTGTTTTGTCTGCTTTATCTAGATTGATTCTTTTTTAAAAGTCCAAACACAACGGCATACCCTTTTTCTCAAGCCCTAAGCACACAGGAAAAATGACTTTCAGCCTCCCAAAGGCCAAATGGGCAGCTTTACTGTCCATTTCCTACAAACTGAAAGCCAGCCAGGGTGTTATTTCTCTTGCTTCATCTCACATTGCCTAGGATTCTGCGAGGTTACTGCTGACTGTCAGTTTACTCATTCTAATTAAATCTCATTCCTGTAAGAAGAAACAAGGATCATCTCAATTAGGCTGCCATATTGGCTCATTTTAGCATAACTGATTAGTTATAATTATGCACTACTTACTTCAGTATTTACTACTAGCCCACTCTGTCAATAACACTGCTGTAATAAGCTTCAGTATAGGTATCTTTCTATATTCTCTTCTCTTTTTCCCCAGTGGGAAATTATGAATTAATTGGTTTGGGGAAGAGTTATGCAGAGCGGGCCCATCACTACTGAGAACTGATTGCATGAGCTGTTTCCTATAACTCAAAAGAGTTCCACTTTTTTATATCACTTCCCACGTTATTTTAAATGTAGTTCAGAAAGTCCCTTGCTCTAGGGAGACATTTGCAGGTTTTGAAAAAGGCTTTCAAGTCCTGGAAAAGTGATTCAAAGCCAAAGGCATTGTCTGGCTATTTCCCCTTTTATAGCAGTTGGTTAGCTATTTGCTTCACCTAGAGACTGCAGCAAAAGAAACTTTCCTGGCTGTTGGAAGAAACAAATAGTAATGTATTTCCTTATAGAGAAAGGAAAATTTTTTAAATTATACTTTTTGAGGGAGGATATTAAAGAATATTATCAGAATTATGGGCTAATAATCATAAATCATAATGGTTTCAAGAATAGATTTTGAACCCCAGAATTCTAGGCTCAAATCTTGTCTCCAAAAATTGCTAGCTTATCATCTCTGCTTCTATTTATTTCCTCATTTGTAAAATGGGAATAATAAAAGTCCTACCTTATAGGGTCATTATGAAGCTTAAGTGAATTCACATATGCAAACTGCTTAGAAGAGTGCTTGGAACATAGTAAATCATTAATATGTGCTCTTTTAAGTAGTCTTAGAATGGCCTAAGTAGTAGACAACTGTTATTAACTGTTTTCTTGGCACTGTGGAGAATGATAAAACCCTTAACTTAATTGTTCAAAATCACTAGGTGAGATAGCCCTAGAGCCCAAGACTCCAAAACTGATGCCGCCAGAGGGGGTGTTGGCTCCTTCTCTTATTAATCTTGTCTAATCCTATTATGCAGCAAGCATTTAGAGAATGAGTCAAATTAGTCAGTGGATTTGGGTTGTAGAAATGCAATAGTTTGCTGGCATCTTACACCCTTGCCTCAGAGACATTTTGGGTGCCAAATCCAGGTTCATGAGTTCAACTTCTCAAAAACCAACAGACAAACTTAGAAACAATGGCAAAATTAACTGAGGTTGTCACCGTTGATCTTGACAAAAGTGTATAAAGTCCTGTCCAGCACTGGTCTACTCATTTCTCTTTCCAAGGTAGGTTTGACTCTCCTTTTCCACCAGCACATTGAATGACAGGTAAAAAGATGATTTGCTATTTGTACTGATATTTTCCCCCCGGGTGTTATTCATTGTATGAAAGGAAATAGTTTAAGAAAAAAAAAACAATGCGTTTGTAGAATGGAATTGTTCTGGGATAAGAATTTGAACTACAATTTATTTTATTTTCATTATAGCCTCTTGGAGAATGTATGTCCATTACTACATTTATCATACTAAAAATGATTTGTTGATGAGTCTTGTCTTCTACTAGAGTTAAATCTTGAGAGAAGAAGCTATGTATTATTCTGGCATTCCAAGTATTTTGCCAGTTTTTGGCACTAAGTATTCAAAAGTATTTGTTGAATTTAATTGAGCTAGAATATGTAATACTTCACTTTCATCTTAGGTAAGTATATCTTTGAAGATCACGAGAAGATGTTGATTATAATTGTACTTATTTAAAACTCAGAATTATCCTGAGTTAAGGTCATATCAAACAGAAAAATACAAAAACAATGAGAACAATTGAATAATACCTTGGATTTATATTAAACATCACCTTTCAGAATCACTAAGTGAATTTCATGCATATCATTGGTGCTGAATAATAACATCAGCAATTCTTTTTTTTTTTTTTTTATATTGCAAATTCATTCACTTCTTTTTTATCTTTATGAAATTAGGCCAGGCCACCATCATCTTTGTCCAGGTCTTTCCTTTTGATGGGTGTCACCCCTTCAAGTGTCTCCCTTCTTTCCTCTGTAACACAAGACCTGTATTCTTCATATGAGCATTCTATCATATGCCTCTATGCAGGTCCTCCTGCCTAGAAAAATTATCATCACAGAGAGTTCTCTTGTAATATGCATAACATCAGCAATTCTAAAGTAGATGCTAAACTATAGTGCAGCTCATGGGTCACTGATCCTAAGGAATACTTTACTAGATCATAATAATGTTCCTTTTTATCTAATGTTTACTTTCTGACTGTGGTGTTTATCAGTATTTTATAGGAGAGTATCTTTGCCTTCGACTCTGAAGGACAAAGATACAACCCCGAATCTGAATTTTCTTTAATTTTCTTCATAGATATATTATGAGTATTTTTTTCTAAATTCTATTCAGAATTGTTCATACTTTCAGCCTGGCTCTACTGGTGAACTTGGGCCAGTCACTTATTTGTTGGTCCTTTTTATGCTTACCTATAAGTTATGGAGCACTGTGATAGTCGATATTAGTGAACTTAAAGTTCTAAAATTCCAAGGATTAAAAAATCTTGGGATAATGCAATTCAAATTCCTTAACCAACACAGTGGACACTTGAACAATACAAGGGTTAAGGGCATCAGCCCCCCTCCCCCTCAACATATACACGCAAATCCATGTATAACTTTCAACTCCCCCCAAACTTAATTACTGGTAACATACTTTGACTAGAAGCATTACTGATAGCATAAATAGTAAATTAACACATATTTTATATGTTATATGTGTTATATGCTGTATTCTTACAAAAAAATAATCTAGAGAAAATAAAATGTTACTAAGAAAACCATAAGGAAGAGAAAATACATTTATATTTACTGTATTTATTGAAAAGCATACAAGGATAATTGGACCCACACAGTTCAAACACATATTGTTCAAGAGTCAACTGTACTTTTATTTCACATTCAACATAAAGAAAGAGGTGATGATGCTTTCTTAGCCAGAGATATTTTATCTTTAAGGAAATGTTGCATTTGGGTTTGATTCCTTTCTAACCAAGGACATGACCCCTCCTAAGCTGGAGCTCAGCCGGGAGGCAGTGAAGCATCATGCTTAGAAGCATGAACCCAGGAGTCAGACTGATGTGTCTAATTTGTTAGTGCACTTCGTGAGTGTTTAAGTTCCTATTCTGTGCAAAGGACTCGAGTTCACCCTGAATGTAGCAGACGTAATCCCTACCCTATGATTTCTTAGTTAGGAAGATAGGCAGTTAGACAAATAATAACTATATAGAAAGATTATCATGATACAAATAGTAAAGGCATCAGATTCTGCATCTAAGAGAGACACAGCCTAGAGAATACCTTCCTGTAAAATGTTGGTTAACAGAGACCCTAAGATGACTAGGCGCTACCCAGAGGGAAAGGGATGGGGCTGAATGTTCCAGGCAGAGGAGGTCACATCACGTGTGAACATCCAGAGGTCAGAGAGAGCTCTTAGCACAAAGAGGGATGTGGTAGGGACATAGGGCAGGCCACAGGGTGAAAAGCTCTGCAGGCCCTGTTAATGTGTTGGACTTTATCTTAAGTAAAACATGAAAAGACTTTAAATAAGATAGTAAAATGTGCACTCCTGTATATACAACCTCACACTGGATTGGCTGAAGTCAAAAGACCAATTAAAAAGAGTAAAGCAGTAAACCAAGAGAGAAATGGTGGTGGTCTTGATCAGGGTGCTGGTAGGGGAATGGAAAGATGTGGATAGGACTGAGTGATCTTTAGACAAGGAATCAGTAGAACTTGGCAAATGATTGAATGCGCGTGAAGGATGTCCTTAATGTATCGGGATTCCGAAGCAGAGATATCACCAGCTATTTCTGCAAGTTTCAATGTCTTTATACAACGTGGGTTATTATATATGTCCCTCATAAGGCTGCTGTGAGGTTAATGAGAGTTATTACATATGAAGCATTAACCCAGTGCCTGGTATACAATAAGCCCTCAGAAATGGTAACTATCATTTTGCTCTTATAAGATAGTATGGGTAGTGAATGTACAGGTTGCATTTCAGGGACATTTAAGATTCCTTCCTTTGAGTTACAAACTATTATTTTTTTTAAACTTTTTAATGTTTATTTATTTTTGAGAGAGACAGAGTGCAAGTGGGGGGCAGGGTGCTGAGAGAGATGGAGACACAGAATCTGAAGCAGGGTCCAGGTTCTGAGCTGTCATCACAGAGCCCTATACAGGGCTCCAACTCCTGAACCATGAGATCCTGACCTGAGCCGAAGTGGGACACTTAACCAACTGAGCCACCCCGGCACCCCTAAACTATTATTCTAAACATACAATTATAGATGAGAGGGTCATACCTCCATGACCTGTCCTGTACATAGCTCTATCCCAACATTTCTCATCTTTAACTGTAAGAGCTAAGACACATTTACGTGGCCCAGCCCTCATTAGAATGGGAACTTCTTGAGGTCTTATTTCTCTTTTAACCTACAGCATACTTAAAAATGAATGCATGACACAATAGAACTTTTTTCTGTAGGTAAATAGCAGTTAGGTGAGTGCAGAGAACTAGAGTTTTGATCCAAGATTTGGAGAAGGGAAGGACTAGCATAAGACAGTTCTGGACAGGATGAAAGGGAAGCTGGGAAAGGAAAATCCATGGTTGGAGGGAGCTGAAGAGACATGTCTCTGATACTGTGTTGATTGGGAATGGACCTTTATTAGGTAATGAACATGGGGTGCAGAGGAGGTGGGAGAACAAAAAGAGAGAAATATCCCAGAACCAAGGAAACCATTAGAGACTGAAAAGTACCATTGGGATTTGTCTTTAAGATATCAATGGAAAGAAGAGTTTCTGTGGAGTGATGGGAGGAAAATTCAAATAGCAGCGGGCTGTGGTTAGACCAGGAAGAGGGGAGCAGAGTCTGGGAATGTGAGCTCAATTGCCCAGATACCTGTAGTCATGATAATAATCACCCTTTGAAATGAGTGCTTCAAATAATCAATAATTTGTGCAACACTCTTGATTTGCAATTCAATTCAATGTTTTAACATTTCCCTTTCAAGGAGATAAACCTGCACAAAGCCCCTGCTTTTATAGAAAGCTAACTTGCATATAAATAAATAAAATGCAAGTATTATAGCTGGTTAAGGGGTGGTAGATTTATGCATAAAGACTAAGCAATTAGCAATTTTCTACTGAATAAACCTGGCCAAGTTGAGGCACATGACACACTATCCCAGCAGCATGAATATTAGGGAGACATCGACATCATTTGTCTACACAGTAGTGCCCCTAATTAAGAGCATCTTGCAGCATTTCCCCAGATTTGTGGTGTTCATTGGGCCTTGTAGCTAAATGCATTCACTTATTGCCTTGAGACACATGTTCCAGCTTGTTGGGAATCATTTAAGGACTTGGTAATTCTTCCTTCCTCTGTTGACATCTGGATAAATCCATTCTCATTTTCAGGCACTTTGTCTCCAATTTTAATAATGGAAGAGGCTTTGTCAGGAGAGCCTTAGTGTTTGTTTACTTAGAGGCATATTAATATTTCTTCTTATTACTCACATTATGGTTTCCCAGCAGTGGAAGCCTTTGAAAGTAAACATGCATAATAACCTAACCTGATGAAGAACTCAAGTGAATCTAATCAATTATGATGAAACCAACTTGAAACTGTTGGGGTTGCTAACCGGAGACAAATTTAACTCTTTCAGCAGTGTACTTAGTAGGCATCAATTGAGTTTCTGCTTACACTTACGGCACTAAAATGCCAAAGTGGTATGGATTTCAGAGGAGAATTTCTGTGTTTCTTCCCTTCAGAAATATCTAGCCCTGATTAAAAGGGAGAAGATTGCCGATGATAGAGTCAGTGTGGTCAGCAGTGGAGGACTGGGGTCAGTGTGACCTTCCAGGACAAAGTAGCACCTAAGTAAACAATACTTGTCTCACCTTTGCTACCCAGCCAAAGCTGCCACTTTTCAATTTTCCCTCTCTACTTCCTTGTGGTGCTACTGGCTAGCATGTTTTTTCTTATCTCCAATCCACTAAGCGATTTAGAAAACAAAGCTGCCCTACCCTCCTGCATCTTTAGCATAGCATTCAAAGACTGCACAAATGCTTGTTGACTAGTAATAAAAGTAGTTAACATGGATTGAAACGTTAGCATGCACTGCGCTGTGCTGACTTTCGTTTATATACAATATTCACATGATCTTAGGAGACAGAATAAGAACCTGTATTAGGACGAAGAATCAGATGTAATGTCGTAGTTAAAGACTTTCTGATGGGAAAAACAAATTCGGGATAATTTAAAGTTGGAGGAAAGGGAGAAATGGGAATTTATTAGAAGGTTATTGAAAGATCTATGAAAACAAAAGGCAGGAATTGAATCTAGGTCTCAAGAGGTACTGTTAACAGGAATGGTATTTGGAACACAAGCAATCTCTCTCTCTGTACTTGTTCCCTTATTGCTGCTCCTCTTCGTTCCTGTGATTCCCTCTCTATGGATATTTCTGCTGATTAGCATGCATGTGGCACCACATGGTCACACCACAGTGCCAACCTCACCCCTCCCAAGTTCATATCACTCCATTTGAGCAAAGAGCACAGACTGAGAATGCCACCTTGGGCCCAAATCTAATCTGTATTCCAGATAGGAAAGATACTGTGATTGTCCCTGATTGAATCAGATGCTCACACTTGGTCTAATCAGCTAGGCCAGGACACCAGTGTCACCTTACAGACCTGGAAGCTTGTGGTTCATGCTTGTGGATGAAGGCAGGCACTTCGCAGAGTAGAGTGTGGACTCATCAGGCACTCCCAATTGTCTGCTAAAAATGGATAAGACTAGGGGCGCCTGGGTGGCTCAGTCCCTTAAGCCTCTGACTCTTGATTTCAGCTCAGGTCATGATCTCACTTTGGTGAGATCCAGCCCTGTGTGGGGTTCTCACTGGGCATAGTGTCTGCTTAAGACTCTCTTTCTCCTTCTCCCTCTGCTTCTCTCCTGCTTGCACTCTCTTTCTCTTCCTATCTAAAAATACATACATGCATACATACATACATTCATACATAAATAATTACAGAATCAATAGAAAATGTTGTGCCCGATTCGCGAGTCCCCAGAGATCACCAAGGAGTCTACATTGATGTAAGTACAAAAGGGTCTTTATTACAAGCTCAAGCAGGGCTTACCCGCCTACCAGTGTAGTGGCAGCAAGGTGAAGCCCCTAACAGTAGTGAGTAGGGTTTTATGGGGTAAGGGACGGGGGTGTTACAGTGCACACGTTGTACATTTAGTGATCAACTGGATGTGTGGATGAGAGAGAAGGAAAAATTGGAGAAATTGGAGCTGACTTCCAAGGTTTTACACTGGGGGATGACAAGGATCAGAGATGGGAACCCCCCATCCCTCCCATCAGGAAACCCCCCTCCCCCAGGCAAAGGATGATGAGGAAGAGAAGGGGCCTGTGAAAGAACGGTGTGAGCACAAGGTCTCTCATGTTGAGAATAACATAACCCATTGAAGGTTTCAGCTGAGTGGGGAGCTGGGAGTCATGGCGGCACAAGCTCCCCTCTTCTCCTGGCTTCCACAGTCCCCTGGGGCTCCCTCATTGTGACCTCTGCTCTATGTCTAGCACCACCCACCTGGGGCATGTGAAGATTTTTCTTTACAAATTTCCCTGAAGTATTGCCATAACACAAGATAGAAGACACCAGGTCCCAATCAGTTACCCTAAGGGGGCAAAGAGTGTGTTTATTCTGCCCATCATTGTACCCCCAAGACTAGCATGGACAGTTATAGATGGGTACTAAGTGTAGATTGAATGAGAATAAATAAACATTTTCAAAAAGCTGTTTATAAGATACCTGGGCAGAGAGAGGACTACAGAAAATACAACTAGCATAAAATAGCTACTTTCCAAATAAGAGTTTTATTCTTAAAATAATTAAATGCTGTAGACTTAAAAGCTGGGTGGCCAACTCCACCCAGCTTGACTGGGACTCTTCTGGTGCGAGCACTAAAAGTCCCAAGTCCTGGGAAATGCTTCAGTCGCTGGCCAACCAGAGTGGTTGGTCACCCAGGCAAGTGTCATTTCTCACATGGCAGGCAGGCATTACCTTATTTCCTACCAAGTAGAAGCTACATTTTGACCAACTTGATTCTTTCTAGGCCAAAGTGAAAAGATCATAAACTCTCCCTTTCACTTAAGGCTTTCCCACTCCTTGTCTTTACCTCGTTAAAGTAAGTGACTGAGACACATTTAATTCTGGAAATTACACCACTTAATGTGAATGTGAGCATGGTATTTACATAGCATTCAATTCCCAAAAAAGTAAACACCAGAACAGAATAGGAGGAATTATTTGGCTATAAAGCAAACTGAATGAAAACAAACATGAGTATCTCAAGGCTCTCTCTGGGTGCAGCTCTCTGATGGTAATAATCTCTGAGATTCCTGAGAATAATGGACACAGGCAATTAGGATTGTGTAGTCATTGAAAAGGTATACCATTAGTGCTGATTTATAAATGGTCAGTCCAATTTTTGGTTCTCTTATAAGTGGGGTGTCCATATGTCCCTATTTGCCTGGAGTAGTCTTAGATTATATCTGTTGGCCAAGTTTAATGATTAAAATTAATAATTTTATTCTTACTTTCTAAAATTTATGATTACTAATTACCACATGTCCTAGTTTAAAAAAAATATATGCAGGTCTGGGTGATGGGTAATATGGTCACCATACTTACGAGCATAGCCATGTGGCTCCCAGAGCCCAATCTCTCCACAAGCGAATTGACAGACCAAGCTCTGGAATGTTCAAAGGGAGCCCACAGCAACGTGCAGACAACCTTCGTCCTGACCCCTTCCCTTCTCTCCAGCATCCCTTTTCTCTCTTTGCCTCTTACATATATTTACTAGCAGATAAAAGGTACAGCAGGTCTCAGTATCTTTTGACAAAAATGAACCCAAATGCCAGTCTCAAATTTAATTTCCTCTAGATAGATGTGGAGATTAACTTTTCTTTCTGAAAGAGATATCTTTAGTTCTACACTCATCTATGTTTCTGTATCGTGATTAAAATTACACCTTCTGTTTATTTTGCCGGCAAGGTTAATTTGATTACTTCTTTGGGGGTGTTTGGGCTCTTTTATTTTCTATTTTAAGATATTGGTATGACCGGGCTGTGATAAGTGTGTTATTCTATAAAATTCTAAAGCCATGTGTGCAACTTGAAACTAAATGGGCCCACGGGACAGTCGGGACATTGGGTTAATGGATACAGGAGGCTAAGAGGGAAGGAAGATTCTGTCTCTCCTTTGCTCAGGTGGGTCATGTCTTGATCTCAGTTTCCTGCCTCCACAGAGTTGCCAGGGCTTCTTGGCACATGCAGTTTTCTCCTATCCGGTACTGCTTTTGACACTTTCTATTCCTTGTATACCTTTAAATATGCTAAGTGGTCCAGACTAGGAAAGAGAGTTACACAGCTGTGTGCTCTGTCTTGATGTGATCTTTTATCCTTGGATTTTATAATAAGAACTACTTTTAAAAATCTGTTATGAAAATGCATGAATATGCCACAAATTAAAATAGACCAGAAAGCTAGGAAGTGAAAGGTAACTGTCTCCTTCCCCCACCCATATCCTGTTCCCACTCCTGTCTGTTCCTTAGGTGTCTTTTCTGGAAGTATGCATACACAACACACAGACAGACACACACACACACACACACACACACACCACACATTTATGGAGATCTTCTATATCTGAAATATACTTCCTGAGCTCTTTTGTCTATGGAATGCAAGCCACCAGGAAGCCACACAGAGTGAGTGGGGAGGACTCAGTCCAATCCCCTCACAAATACAGAGCCGCAATTTGTCTCCCTGACTACGGCTTCTCCCTGTTCCAACCCTCCCTGAATATGCTGCCAGAGCCATTTTCCTAAAATACTGCTTCCCTCACATTCTCACCCTGTCTGCGATGTTTCCTGTCATGTTTATTCCTAAATTTCTCTGCCTAGCTTTCTAAGCTTTCCTTTATCCTGCTCCCTTCTATCTATTCAAATGTTTATCATCATCATCATCATCATCATCATCGTCATCGTCATCACATATCCTAAATCTGAATGCCTACCTGCAGAAAGTAAGTTTCATCTTTTTCTCCTGGCAGATTTCACCCTCAGTCCCATTTCTGGGCTTTTGTTCATTGCTTCCTTTGCATAGTTCTCTTCCTTCTACCTCAGGAAATGTCCCCACAAATTATGGCTAGTCCTTCCTTGTGTAGGGGAGGAAACTGAACCTAGAGGGAGTTAAGTGATTTCCCACAAGTCATATGCCTATTTTCTGGCAGACATAAAATGGACTCTTTAGCCTGGACCACGAGTCTTAGTTTTAAACCACATTCCTTAGATCCCAGAGGTGCTATTGCTGGACACACCCAAACCATCAAAAAAAAAAAAAAAAAAGTAGATTAAGTTCAGCAATGCATTGTTTTACTGGGTTTGTTCACTGTCACCCACGTGTGAAATAGGAAGTGATTAGTTTCTTCTGCAGGGTTTAGACCATGGTGCTGATCAGTCCTCAGGTGCAGCATCAGAGCTAAATAACCATGGCAAGTCCAGCTCTACCTTCTTGTCTGTAAAATGGGCAAATAACAGTTGCCATGTAACCTTGAGTGGAAAGGAAAAGCCTACGTCTCTTTTGTCCAATTAGAGAGAACGACCTCTTATTTTGGACCAGATTGCATTTCTTCTTTTTGCTATCAAATGTAAAGTGTGAAGATCAAAGATAAAATAAGTAAGGTGTTTGGTACAGAGTGAACACGCCCTGAATTTAGCCCTGATACTTTGCCGAGCCACCAGCCCCTCCAAGATTGGCGCTTGCCTCACCTGATCTGATGATCTCCACCACTCACACCCACTCATTGCCTTCAGCACACACCCTGCTTCCCACTTCCAACCTGGGCTTCCCAGCTGCTTCCCAAACGTCTGTTGGCCAGGAGTGTTGCAGGATTCTTTATCTCAAAACCCAGGCTTTGTTGTCTCATGGCTTCGAAGAATTAAGACATGGACACATAATGAGTAGCAGGCAAAAGTTTATTAGAGTCTAAGACCAGAAAAGAAGAATAGTAGGAAAGCTCTCTTTACAGAGAGGGGGCATTCTAAAGAGAATACCCATGACTATAAGGGTCCTTGTTTTATAAGGTTTTGGTTAGCCCTCCCCTTCCCCCTGTTCCCTCTCAGGTCCAACCCTTATTGGCCTGATAGCTCTGGGCGGTCCATTCCTGATTGGCTCATTTACATTGTATGAGGGGTGGCTAAGGCCATACTTAGGTCTTTTGTCAAATTCCTGAGGGGAACCTGAAGGAGAGTAGATGGGGTCTGTTAAATTAAAAATTTTTTAATGTTTTATTTATTTTTGAGAGAGAGAGAGAAACAGAGTGTGAGCAGGGGCGGGGCAGAGAGACAGGGAGACACAGAATCAGAAGCAGGCTCCAGGCTCTGAGCGGTCGGCATAGAGCCAGACGCAGGGCTCGAACCCACAAACCGCGAGGTCATGACCGCAGCCGAAGTCGTACACTTAACCGACTGAGCCACCCAGGCGCCCCTGGAATCTGTTACATTAAGAGGAATCTTACACCTAAGGGGGTTTGCTATGGTCAGACACTCCCAGCATTGTTCCAAAATAGGTGTTTTTCCCCACTGAGGGACCTCAGGTCCTATCCTTTCCCTCCCTGCCTACTGAATCTTATCTTTTCCTATCATACGTAGTTTAGTATCCCCTCTGCTCCCAGACACTCCTCTCTGTGGGATACTCACACTGTCACTCCTGTACTCTCTAAAGCTGAACGTTAGTCAGGGGCGCCTGGGTGGCTTAGTCGGTTGAGCGTCCGACTTTCGCTTAGGTCATGATCTCGCGGTTCGTGGGTTCAACGCGTCGGGCTCTGTGCTGACTGCCAGCTCAGAGCCTGAAGCCTGTTTCAGTCTGTGACTCCCTCTCTCTCTGACCCTCCCCTGCTCACGCTGTCTCTCTCTCTCTCCTAGAAATAAAAAAATAAAAAAAAAAAATAAACATAAAAAAAAATACTTAAAAAAATAAATAAAGGTGAACGTTAGTCAGAATGGCTTCTCCCCTTTGTCACCATATTCTGGCTACAGTGCTCCCTCTACCTGGATGCACCTAGACCGTAGAAGCCTTTCCTCCACTCCTATCAAGGCACCTGCTATTCACAACTGGATGTTTCTCAGTCTGGCCCATTCCACCACCTGCCACAGCCAGGACTTTGCGGTTCAGGGTTGCACTGTGACTCTTGTGAGTCCCAGGCACTTTCGCTTCTGGGGGCATCTTCCTTCACAAAAAGTATTAAAATCGGGTTTTACAACTGCATTGGCATAAAGACTAATGAATATAACGCAGGATGGGTTAATGTTATATTTACGTTTTCATTCTGCTTTAAAAAATTTTTTAATGTTTATTTGTTTTTGAGAGAGCAAGACAGCATGAGCAGGGGAGAGGCAGAGAGCGAGGGAGACCCAGAATCTAAAGACACAGAGCTCCAGGCTCTGAGCTGCCAGCACAACTTGAACTCATGAACCATGAGATCATGACCGGAACCGAAGTCGGACACTTAACGGACTGAGCCACCCAGGCGCTCCTTCATTCTGATTTTAAACAAAATTACTCTTCAGTTATTTCTCTGGGCCCCTGAAAGCAACATGGACTCTAGGCACTGTCTCCTGTGCCTAGTGGGTGAGTTGGCCTTGCTACAGTGAGATGCTCTTGAGTCCGGCTTTGTCATACACTTGAGACATGCAGAGATAGAGGAGGCGTGGAGGTAGCTAAAAGGAGTTAACCCTTCTCTCTATAGTGAACAGTGTCTTGGATTGATGCCTGATGTCCCATGTCCACCCATTTCTTTCTGCACCTATCTCCTACGGAGTGAATCCTTGCAGCTCTCTTTCAGGCCAAGTGGATCACTTGAAGAAGGATGGATCTGTCGGAGCTTGGAGAGGCTGCGGCCTTCCTCAGAAGAAGCCAGGCTGAGCTGCTTCTGCTACAGGCCAAGGCCTTTAATGGTAAGACTTGTGGTGGCTGCTGTCTTCACTTTATTTTACCGCTTCTGGGTGGCAGCTGAGATACTTGACTGGTTGAGAAGAGTCATCCGTCCTGCAATCTAAGTTATTTGCTTGGGATGCATTTGCCTCTATGGACCTTAGAATGGGCAAGCGAGTTGCTGAGTGGCCCAGGTAGGGATGAGTCTGCAAGGGAGAAGAGGACGGCTGGGAGGCAGAACAGGCCCAAGCCCTGCTTTCTCGTTCCCTCTCTGTGACAGCACAGACACTCCCGGGAATGGGCCAGATAAAGCCTTTCTCAGAAACCCCTTAGCATGGGTGAAAACAGACAGGGCCCTGGGACCTTGGCCCTAGGTGGGGATGGTACACTCTAAGGAAGAAGGAAGGAAAAGCTTTGGGAAGTTATCCCTGCTCCTCCTCCAACTTTTCTAATTTTGGAACTTGGCCCTCTGGCGGCCTTCCAGGTCAGCAAGGTCACTCAACCAACACTCAATAAGAGATAATTGGGAGACTTGCTCTGATGAATAATCTCTTGGTGGTTACAGGCAAGGACGAAGGTTAATGAGGATTTACCCTCAAGATAAAGGCTGAGTTCTACATTAAAATCTCTAAATAAATGTCACATTTTGCCCTCCTTTTTTATGTGGCTGGGCTGCATGGCTGTCTTCTGAATTTCAGCTAATTAAAGATTTCAAGTCAGATTCACAGTGTGATCTAGCATCAAGCCACCTACATATCTTAATTCCAAAATTATTCAACAATGCAATATAAATGCTGACTGTTGTTCTAGTACTCAGAATTAGTCAACATTAGACTTTAATATGACCAATTACAATTCAAACCAGTTATGTAGGGTATTATATTTCCATTACAGACCAGTCCTGGATCCATTCCCAGTTTCCAGTCATTGGATTTCATTACTATGATTGGATTTTAGAGTAGCTAATTATAATCCGTCAAATCAAATAGGTAACAGAACTATCCCTGAGGTCAGGACTGGTCATGCAGAAGCTTATCACAGGTAGTCAGATAATGACGGACAAGATCGTAGTGGTGCCAAGTGAGAAAATAAAAATTAGACCAAAGCATTAGAGATAATTGGATGATGCATTTAGTAGAATTAGCACTGTAAATAATTACTTAAAACATAGCAATAATTTTTAATTAATTTTTCTTGGCCAAATGGTTTTCCTCATAGAAATGCAGTAGCGGCAAAAAAGATGAGCGTAAACAAAAGATTTTCATTCCCCTGAGTGAGTAGACAGTGGAGTTCGCTGTTTTGAACTCAGGCCAAATGGAAGCAGTGTGATCAGAGTATTTGGCAAGTAGTCTTGGGTTTAAATTCCCTGGACTCCATCCTCTCCAGCTGTGTAATTAGAGCACATCACTTCACTTTACTAAGCCTTGGTTTCCTCATCTGTCAAATAGGATGATGATACTTGCCCTGCCTACCTTCCTCCACAGAGACCTACTGTGACAATAAATATGAAAACAAACAAAAGTACGTTGTTATCTGACCTGAGAAGGAAAACTAGAATTTTTGGGTGTCAAAGAGAAGGTGTGCTTTTAGAGATAAACACAAACACCATTCCAAAGCTAAACGTAGATGATTTTTATGTTAGAACCCATAAACAATCGATCTATTTAGAATGGCTACCAAACGAAATGTAGTATTTCTATAATCTTAATAGTATAGAAAAAAGACTGGAAAGAAATGCTTCAGATAGATAATAGTGACTATCCCTGAGTTCCATTATAGGTGATATTTTTTCAGTTTTATTTACTTTTTTTAGTAATCTCTATACCCAACGCGAGACTTGAACTCAGACCCAAGATCAAGACTCACATGCTCTTCCAACTGAGCCAGCCAGGTGCCACATGGGTGATTAAAAAAAATTTCTTTATGTTTCTCTACTTTTTCATTTTTCTCCTATAAACACACATTGCCTTTATATTAAAGAAAAGATATTTAATCGTCTAAAAATATGAAGTCATATAGGCAAACCTCCTGAGTTTACAGATGGGAAAACTTAGGCCCAAAAAGCTGAGGCCCAAGCTTTACACTGTTACTAACAAAACCAAGACTAAAATCCAGATGGCCTGATTCAAACCCATTGCTCTTTACATTTCCATGTCTGCAATTATTCATGAATGCACAAAACTTAAAACTTAAACATCGGGTTCTTTTACTTTATCTCTAAAGACATCCTTCTTAGGGACTGACCCTCAGGTAAGGGTTTCCAAAACTTCTCCCTCACCGTTTCCAGGAATGATAAGAGAAAGGGCTAATCATGAGGCAGGTGATGAACCTAATCTTGAGAGAAAAATTGGAGGAAAAAAGCGAAGCTGTAATGGAAGAGCTCTGATTTAGGAGGTGGGTGATCGATTTAATTTCTAGAGTCATTATTCTAATGACTGTCACTAATTAGCTATGTGACTATGGACAACACTCTTACTCTCTTTCCTCGGGTTTTTTTTCTAAAATTAAAAAAAAAAAAGTGGAAATCTTGCCAGGTATAGCCATGTTTCTTTCTAGTGATAACATTTGGTGTAAACTGCAGTGCATTTATTTACCTTAAACACACACAATTTATGCAAAATAGGTGCTTTTTGAAAACTTACCTCTTTTCACAGACCTAACACAAAGCAAAATCCGTTTCGTAAAAAAGAGACCAAAATAATAAATAGAATGCAAAGCCAGCATTTAAAATGCAAATGCCAACTGGAAGCAAATGCAAAATCAGTTTGATAGGAATACAATAATCTTCTTGCCCAGCACTTTTAGTAGTGAATTGGTTGTAATTAGGGAAACAGGGAAAGGAGCACAGGGAAGACTGGGACAGCAGGAAAGTAGTGTGCAACAAACTTCTTTGCAGAAACAGACGTGGTGGAAGGAAAGGCAAATGGTGCCCCACTTCACCTCACACTGTCAAGTCCTACTGTGCATCTCTGGGGAGGGTGTCTGGTGGGGGCTGCCTGTCCAATACCAGTGAGGCCCCCTGACTTTTGTTTCATGTGCTGGGGTGGTGATGGAGTCGGCAAGACCCACCCATGCCATGGTTGTAATGGGGTTTTCCCTATCCACAAGTTCGGATTTTCCCTCTTCCAGCCAAGTGCTCTCCTCTCCCCTCCCTCTTATTTACTTCAGGGACTGTGACTTGGGACTTCCATGAGCTTCTGGTAAGACTCACTTTCCCTTACAAGTAGGTTTCTTATTCATCTTCCCTGGCTATCTGTCTCAGGTGGGAGAGAGCCTGAGAAGCATTTAAGTGAGACCCAGAAAAGTCGTCTCAGGTGTTACAGGAGTGTTTCATTTCACCCGAAGCTCCTTATTGGTTAATCGCATTGTGGAGGGCTGCTTTACTTCCGAGTGGGGTGTGGAAGTGAAGAGGCCAAGGAGAGAAAAACAATACGTAGTGGGAAATAATATGTAGCTGTTATGCTGTATGGCAAAAATAACCCATATTCTCTCCCCTCGGCTCCCTACCTCCAATTCTACCATGTAATTTCAGAGCAGGCTCTTATCCCAATATTAAAAATAAGGTCTAAAGAAACCCCGAAAGACAGAAATGACCACAAACCTAATTTTCACTTAATCGTAACCAGACCTTTCTGAGTGAAGTGTTTTGGAGGGGAGCTGGGAAGGGTGAGGCGCCAGGACAACCACTCAGGACCTGGGACTGTGAGTGGGAGGTAAGTGTTAGGGCTCGGAAAAATGGCTTGTAAGGTGTTGGCTAGTAATTGTCTTGTAGCAAAATGCCCTGTGATGTTCCCAGCCTCTGCTTGCTTAAGTGTTTCTTGTTCCTACAGTCAGTGTGCTGGACTATCTTCAGGATGAGCTTTGATGATTATATCTAACGCTGCAATTTCCTGTATTGGTGACTCCAAGTCACCAAGCAGAAATAGCAGAAATGAGATCTTATCTATCAGCACAAAAGCGCCCAATGTATATTTTGTACAAGTACTGTGGTTATACTCTTTTTTTTCCTCCGTAGGGAAAAAGAAATGCTGGATTCGTGATGGCAGAAATGCATATGTTGAGGCCGAGGTTAAAGGGAGTGAAAATGATGGCAAAATAATTGTTGAGACATCAGATGGAAAGGTAAAGGGATCTTTCTTTCATCGCAGGGATAACTAAGTTCTCCATTTAATCAAACGATTAAATATATCCTTTCTCTAACAGTTTAATTAAAAACCTAGTGTAGGAGGGGTACCTTGATGGCTCAGTTGGTTGAGTGTCTCTTGATTTCGGCTCAGGTCATGATCCCAGGGTCCGCACTGAGTGTGGAGCCTGCTTGGGATTCTCTCTCTTTCTGCCCCTCCCCCACTTGTGCACTTGCTCTCTCTCTCACACAAAACAAAACAAAACAAACAAAACACCTGGCATAGGAGATGCCACTGATACACATTTGGAAACTTTGTACATCTTTGAGAATCTCCTCCACTTCCTATCTAAGATTCAATGATGAGCACTGAATAAATCAGAGTAAAACAATTGCCAAGTGGTAAAGATCATGGACCCTAGAACTCACGTTCTCTGCTTCTTTCATCAATATTTCAAGTCTTCTTGTTTTCAAAAGGCGCCCCTTTCGGTGAATAATGACTTGAAGAATTCTGAAACAAGGTTTGAATAGCACAGTGCCCGAGAAGCCAAGAGATGCGGGATCGTCAGTAATGCCAAATGTTTAAGAAGGCAGTTAAGGCCTTGGAAAAAGAGTTTCAGAATTAGGAGGTCACTTATGACCTTTGAGAGAGGTTAGTAAGGCAAGTGTTGGGCATAAGCTAGTCTGTAAGGTGCCATGGAGGGCATGTGAAGTAAATCTGTAATGGCTGCAGCCTCTTCTCCCTGTCACCAGGGCAGCAGGGTGACACTGAGCAGACAGTCCACTCTCAGGACCTTCACGTACATTACTGAACTCAGGTTACCTGCCATCCCCATGGTGGTGAGCTGGGCCCTATTTATTGTCTGACTCAGATGAAAAATTCCTGGTAGATTTTATAGATGATTCCTTGCCCATATTAACAACTCCAATTCTGCTTCAACTCCATAACAGATATAACCCTTACCAAGAAAGTTCATCTTTTTTTGTGTCCTTATCTTTGCATCTAGGCAATTTACTTTTTTTTGAAATGTTTTTATTTTATTTTTTGAGAGAGAGAAACCGAGCATGAATCAGGGAGGGGGAGAGAGAGAGTGAGACACAGAATCCAAAGGAACGCTCCAGGCTGTTTGTGAGCTGTCGGCACAGAGCCTGACATGGGGCTTGAACTCATGCACGGTGAGATCATGACCTGAACCAAAGTCAGATGCTCAACCGACTGAGCCACCCAGGTGCCCCTACACCTGAGTAATTTATCATCTAAAGCATTGCCATTCGAGTTGTAAAATTCTGGAGGCTACTTATAAATTACTATGTATGGTGTCTTAATAGGTCTTTTTGACAGTATCTGGCCATAAAAAAATCCCAGAATAGGTAGATTTTATATGACTAATGTAAATAAGGGAAGAACTTGGGTATTACCAGCAGGAACATATAAAGGTGGCGAAGAAAAAACTTGGAGTGTCCTAAATAAGGAAACAGAGGGGTCCTTTAGCCTTGGGACTATCTCTTATTAAAAGAGAGAAAGTAGATTTGAATGTCTCTTTTCCATCGTTGTTTATGCCAACTTTTTTTAAAGCAACTTGATTGAGATATAATTTACATATCATTTAATTCACCTCTTTAAAGTGTGCAACTCAGCAGTTTTTAGTATATTTAAAGGCTATGCGATGATCACTGTAATCTAATTTTAGAATATTTTTATTATCCTCAAAAGAAATCTTGTGCCCATTAGCAGTCACCTCCCCTCTTGTCCCCTCTGATCTACGTTATTTCTCTATAGATTTGCCTTTTCTGGCATTTCAGATAAATGGGATCATACAACACATGATCTTTTGCATCTGGCTTCTTTCCCACTTACCATAATAGTTTTGGAGTTTGTTCTTATTGTAAGATGTATCAATACTTTATTCCCTCCTATAGTTGAATAATATTCCATAGTATGGGTGCACCACATTTTGTTCATTCATTCACCATGTGATATAGACACTGAGATTGTTTACATGTTTTGGCTATTAGGAATAATGCCACCATGAACAGACATGTGCAAGTTTTTGTGTGGATATATTAATTTCTCTTGTATATATACCTACTAGAATTGCTGGGTCATATGGTACCTCCTATATTTGGCATTTTGAGGAACTGCCAAAATGTCTTCCAAAGTTGTCAAGATAGTACAGGTTGTTTATATGATACAAGATTTTTTTAAAGGGAACTAAGGGAGTTGGGAAAGGTTTGAGGAAGAGGATAGGTCTTGAACAAAGTCTGAAAGAATTCATCTGCTTCCTCAGCCCTTCACTCCAAATTTCTTCTTCTAAATTTTCTAATCATTAGAAAAGGTGCCAAAATCCAATGCAATATGATGTGTGTGCTCTCAGAGGCAACCAGCGTCAGTGAGGATCCATAGGATTACAGCTCTGCAAGATAGAATATTTTGATTCAACAAACTTTTTTTTTTTTAATGTTTTATTTATTTCTGAGAGAGAGAGAGAGACAGCATGAGCAGGGAAGGGGCAGAGAGAGGGAGACACAGAATCTGAAGCAGGCTCCGGGCTCTGAGCTGGCTGTCAGCACAGAGCCCAATGCGGAGCTTGAACCCACGAACCACGAGATCATGACCTGAGCCGAAGTCGGATGCTTAACCGACTGAGCCACCCAGGCACCCCTCAACAAACTTTTTTAAACTTCATCTTTAGGCAAAGAGTGATCATGGGCAGGAGAAACACCTGTTTCTTTCATTAGGATTGGTTAAACTTCTGGCCCCATCTTCTCATGAGGCATCTTTTTTTTTTTTTTTTGACTCTTTGAAGATTCTTTCCAATGCATGGCAAAATGAAGGAACATAAAATAGGAAAATACATATTATATTTTTCTCTTCTCTGCAGAATCTGAGTGTCAAAGAGGACGAAGTTCAGCAAATGAACCCCCCACAGTGTGAAATGATTGAAGATGTGGCAATGCTGATTCATCTCAATGAAGCATCTGTGCTGCATACCCTGAAGAGGCGTTATGACCATTGGATGATCTATGTATGTATGTATGCTTTACCGTGAAATATGTTGGCACTCATATTGGCAATGTCTCAGCCCTCTTTTGGATAAGAGCTTACTTTGAAATTAAGCACACTCACATGAGGATAGTTTTTTTTTTTTTAATACTTTTATTTATTTTTGAGAGAGAGAGGGAGAGGGAGAGTGCATGTGGGGAAAGGGCAGAGAGAGAGGGAGACAGAGGATCTGAAGCAGGCTCTGCACCAGCAGCAAAGAGTGGGACTCGAACTGAAGAACCAAGAGATCATGACCTGAGCCAAAGTCAGATGCTTAACTGACTGAGCCACTCAAGTGCCTCAAATGGGAATAATTCTTAAGGAATGCCCGCTGGAAAGGGATACTGTCTTAATATTTCCCCAATTTTATTTTGTCAACATTCATATTGCTTTCCCTAGGTTGTCAAGCTAAAGTAAAGGCATAAGGCTTGGAGCCTGATACACCAGTGTCCAAATGCTAGTTTTTTCACTCACTACTAGTTTTTAAGTTTCTTAACTTCTTGAGGTCACCTTATCTGTAAAGTGGGATAAGAGTGTTTGGCTCTCCAAGGTAGCCTGAAGGATTAAATAAGAGAATGTAAAACAGGCAGTGCAGTGCCTGTCAACTAGTTTGTGCTCAGTAAATGGAATGCTTTTGTTTTATTTTGTTTTGTTTTGTTTTGTTTGCCATCATTAAATTGGTGATGGTTGCTCAGATCCTTTGATGTACCCAGCACCTTTTCAACAGAAGCAGCACTGAATAGATTGGGCCACAATGGTGGCATCTGGGATCCATTGTTCTAGAAGCCATGAAACATAGACAACTTGCTCCTTGGCACTTTTATTTACTACATGACTATATTAGTGTCCCTTGGAAACTGTAACAGAATTATTACAAACCAGTTGGCTTACAACAACAGAAGTTTATTCTGTCACAGTTCTAGAGGCCAGAAGTCTAAAATCAAACCACCAGGGTCATACTCTCTGGAGTCTTTAGGGGAGAATCATTCCTTACTCCTTCCAGCTTCTAGTGGCTGCTGGCATTCCTTGTGGCCATACCACTCCAATCTCTGTTTCTGTCTTCACATCACTCTTTTGTGTGTCCATATCGTCTCCTCTCTGTGTGTCTTATAAAGACACCAGCCATTGGATTTAAGGCTCATCCACTTTCATCTTGAGATCCCTAACTTAATTACCCCTGCAAAGATCCTTTTTCCAAATAAGATTGCATTCACAGGTCCTGGGAATTAGGATCTGAATGTGTCTTTGGGGGGGGGGGCGGGGGCACAATTCAAACATTTTAGTGACTCAGTGACCCAAATGAACTATTCTCCCTCAGAGGGAGTGTCTTAAAAACCAAGTTCCAGATCTTATTGAAACACAAGCCACCTTTGGGCCTCAAGTGCCTGAAGGCTGCTCAGCCCGATAATGGTGTCCTCTCTGTCTTCAAAAGGTGTTTGGGGGCACCTGGGTGGCTTAGTCGGTTAAGCATCCGACTTTCGCTTGGGTCATGATCTCGCAGTTCGTGGGTTCGAGCCCCGCGTCGGGCTCTGTGCTGACTGCCAGCTCAGAGCCTGGAGCCTGTTTCAGTCTGTGACTCCCTCTCTCTCTGACCCTCCGCTGCTCACGCTGTCTCTCTCTCTCTCCTAGAAATAAATAAAAATTAAAAAAAAAAAAATTAAAAAAAAAACCAAAAAGGTGTTTGTGTCAGACATGTTAGTAGTTGGGAGATCTCCCTGAGGAGAGGTGACCCCAGGTCCTGCTGCTACTCGAACCTGATTCTGTCTCTTCCTGGAGACTTACAGAGATAGTCCCCTCTCTGTAAGAATTGAAAAGCTCTCCTCCTTTTAGTTCCTTTATGAGTAAATATTTCAGCAAATGTAATCTGGCAGTGAGAGAGCTGACAAACCTGGAAGTATTTCTAACCTGTTTTCTGAATTCTTCTCTGATTTTTGCTCAGACATATTCAGGTCTCTTCTGTGTGAGCATAAACCCTTACAAGTGGCTTCCAGTGTACCAGAAAGAAGTCGTGGCTGCCTACAAAGGGAAGAGGCGATCAGAAGCTCCCCCTCACATCTTCGCTGTTGCTGATAATGCCTTTCAGGATATGCTTCACAGTAAGTGGCTGCCCTACAAAATGAAAGGTAAAAATATCTGATCTACTTTTTCTCTGTGTCACTAAGAGGCACGTAGGCATTGTGAACAGAGCGTGGCCTTTACAGTTACCTAATCACTTGAAGCCTCCGTTTCTTTTGGATAAAACATGGGCGAAATAGAGCCTGCCTCCTAGGGTTCTGGAGAAGATTAGCTCACATGTCAAATTAAGTGAGATAATGCATTGAAAGTGCTCATCCCAGTGGCTGGCCCAGAGTAAGCCCCCTGTAGATGGCAGCTTTTATTATATAAAGCGCCTGCTAGCGTTTCTGGCACAAAGAAGCTTCTCTGTAGCTATTGTAACACCGTGCTTCTTAAAAGGCTTAAAATGGCAAAAATGTCAACCATTAGTCAGTTATCATTTGTATTTGGAGCAAGAGAATAGGCCCGAGATTTGTATGTCCTTATGACTGGCATACACAGGGACAAGGGAAAAATCTATTTTACTCTGTATGTACTATTTAAATGGTATTTTTTTTTTTCAACTGAGAGAAAATCCTTTACCTTGTGTCTGACTTCAAATTGCAACCAAGGAAATCTTGAATAAGTTTGCCAATACGTAGAAGTTCTGGCAGAAGAATGTTCTGACATTTTCTTTTCTTTTGTAGCTCGAGAGAATCAGTCTATACTTCTGACGTAAGTGTTTGCCCTTGCCTCTTCTTGCTAGCCAGCCTTTAGAGTTTCAATGGAAACAGACACCTACATTTCACTGGGAATAAAACATAAATTCGCTGTCTTTGAATTGTTTGCACTTTAGATACAGAATACATTTTAGGCAAGAATAAGATACTCAGGAAATTGTCGTAACACTTTAGTCAGTGATTACTCTAAAGTTGGTACTAGCTAGACTGCTTTCTCCATTTCAGTAGATCTTTTAGAACTCCTAGTACACAAGCTGATTTTAATCATCTTCTTGTTGGAGAGCTCCCTATCCAAATAATCATTTTCAAAGGTCTTTGGATTGGCTAACTGGACAGAGAGATGGAAAGTCCAATGGATATGACCACAGAACATATAATCTGCTGTTATCTGGACAGTCAGATTGGGGCAGACCAAGGTATACTAAGTAGTAGAAACTAAAGGACGGCGAGACTTGGAGGAAAAAAAGAAGGAAAACACTTCAGTGATACCATATTGTACGCTAATTTTGATGAGAAGAGCATTGATTGGCCAGGTAAACTGCCAGCATGGTGGCTGAAGGGAGAGTCTAAGACTGAAGAGGCAGTGAAATGCTAAAGTTGGTCTTCCTATGCAATGGTGCTGTCACCTTGTGTGTTGCATTCTCCATTGGCTTTAGTCATCCTAAGAAGAATAACAGTCTCAGAATCTTACAGCTAGAAGGGTAGTTAGTGTTCAGGCTTTTGCAGAGAAGATAGACTATTTCCTGGAGTTTCATACAGATAAAGGCAGACCTTGATCCTATGATGCTTTGGGTGATGAAGCTATCACCACTGTGTTTTCTTCCCACATCACAAAGTTAAACGTGTTATCAAAGGCAAAAGGGAAGTCCAAAATCCAACTGCCTAGTGGAATGATTGGTAGGCCCTCTTCTTAGGGAGGGGGTTGGACCTAGCCATCTGATAGCCTCAATATGTAAAAATCCCTTGAACAGGTGGCAATGAAGAGACCAGTCTTTAATTAATAGAGGTGCTCTTCAGCTCTTTGTTAACAGGACCATGAGAAACAGGCTTCTGGTTTTTATAAAATCTTTAATCTTTCTGCACTGAGTTTTGATTTTTGTTGGTGTTGCTTGTCCAGCCCGAGATAGTCCTTCCCCTTTTCCCAATCAATTAAATATCTACATCTCTTAAGTTTCCTCCTAAGTTCCATTTTTTCCATCAAATTTTCCCTTTTTGTCTGAGCCTATATGGTTAAAATTATTTAACTTTTACTACATTTGTATTCTGAGCCAGTTAACTGTGTCATTGAATTTTCAATCGCAGAGGAGAATCTGGTGCTGGAAAGACTGTGAACACCAAACATATTATCCAGTATTTTGCCACCATAGCAACCATGGGTGGATCTAGGGAAAAGCCGGTAAGTGTTCATATATCTTGGCAAGAAAGGTGAAGAGGTCCTATCTACTGATCATGGAAGCTCTGCCTTGACTACATTTGGGGAGAAAAGAGGAGACCAGAACCACAGAACAATTAGAAAATTTTAGAAAAGTCTTTTTTTTCTCCCATCTTTGCCTCTTGAGAGGATCATTAAGTGCTTCAAACGCATAACCCCCAAATATGAAATTTTGTTTCAGACTTGCTGCAAGGGCTATGTAGTCTTTGTTGATTGGACCCTCGGAGAATTACCTTTAAGATCCAAGCCATCTTCCATAAAGGCTAGGGTCATCAGTGCCTTTCTTGAATGGCTACTTTTGATATTTCTGAATTCCTTTAGCTATCATGAAATGTCAAACTCCCACAGATAAATACCAGTAAAAGTCTCCTAAATCAGATTTCAAATGCCTGATGAACATACCCTCAACTTTAATCATTTTCCAGGTTCTATGTACCTTCCCTCTGTAGTCAATTATTTTTATCTTTGGTGCTTTTTATTTAGCTTACTTAGTTAAGCTTCATTAACAGGTTGATGGGTTTAATAATAATTAGAGACTAACTAGACCATGGAAATCTATATGCAAAATAAAATTAGATAGTTCTGAGTGGGACTCAAAATCAATGAGTTATTGAGCTGTTAGAGCCTCTCATCTCTCTGTCTGGCATTGTTATTTTGCTTTTTCAATTCAATCCTGGATCCTTCCTGCTGTTTTGCAAAGTAAGAAATATATCAAAATAGCAAACTGGTCCAATTTTCAAACCATAAAGTTTCCTTACCAACCACCACATTCCTGAATTTGATTATTTAGGTATCATTGAACTTTATTGTTCACTAGATATTACTTTTTTTGTGTGTGCATTTTAAGTTGTTTGGTGGGTGTTTGTTTGGTGGAGCCATTGAGCCTAATAATAATACATAAACATTACATAATACATAACACTTCTATGAAAATCTTTGCTTATATAGCCTTTTCCTTATTTAAAGGATAGTAGACCCATAATACTTAGAAGGGACATAGTATTTGTAAATTTATAAATTCCTAAATAGTATGTAATAGTTAGTTACATAGTTAGCATACATTGTTAACAGGACCATGAGGTTTTTATAAAATCTTTAATCTGTACTGAGTTTTGATTTTTGTTTGTGCTATTTTTCCAGCCTGAGACAGTCCTTCCCCTTCTCCCAACCAATTAAATATCTACATCTCTTTATGTCACAAGGCACTCCTTGACATGACTGCTAGATTACCTAGGAATAGTAACAAGGAAAAAAATAATTTAATAATGCCAAGAATCTTTTATGTTATCTTAGGATAAACTCCCAGGGGTGAGAATTAGATGGGAAGAGATGGAGATTAACAATGGGAAAAATATAAGGAATGAAACTTGTCTGGAAATAGAGTATGGCATTTATTCATTTTTTTGTGTTGATCTGTGTCCTTTCCCCACTTAGGCCAACGCCAGCCAAAAAAGAAGCATTAAAAATAAATGAGCTCCCACATATATTCACAGGGGCATTGTATGTTAAGACAATGTCTCATTAATCTATTTTTCTGAGTTCCTGTTCCAAAGTAACATTGTATAACCAAATCTGGAAATGGCTTTTAGCTACTGGTTATCAGAGCAAGAATGGGGTCTGCTCTAGGAATGGAGGGTTTACCACATTACAGAATTTGCTGAAAATTTTATCTGCTGTATTTCTCATACCTGCATCTCAGGAGACTTTAGAAGATCAAATCAGTGAAGTGAATCCTATCTTGGAAGCATTTGGAAATGCCAAAACCTTGAGAAATGATAACTCCTCTCGTTTTGTAAGTAACATGATTAAGTCTTATATCAGAATCTTTAATTTTTTAAAAAAATGGTAAAATTCATGTCTGAGCACATAGGTGTAAAAACATTTTCTAAAACACCAAAGAGGTCTTTGATTAAAGTTTATAATATTGTTAGAGTCCTCAAAAAGAAAGAGATCAGTTTCATCATTAAGAAATTAAAACTACGTATAAATGTGTACCTGAGAAGCTTCTATTGTTTGGTCAATTTCAGGAAAAAAATATTTAATATTTTTTTTAAATGTTTTTTTTTATTTATTTCTAGGAGAGAGAGAGAGAGAGAAAGAGATGGCGTGAGCAGGGGAGGGTCAGAGAGAGAGGGAGTCACAGACTGAAACATGCTCCAGGTTCCGAGCTGGCAGTCAGCACAGAGCCCGACGCGGGGCTCGAACCCACGAACCGCGAGATCATGACCTAAGTGAAAGGTGGATGCTTAACCGACTAAGCCACCCAGGTGCCCCAATAGTTTTAAATTCCGTTCCACTCCCAGTAGGAAAGCTCACCCAGTGAATCCCAAAAATGCTTTACATTGTATTACATCTTACAGATTTGGAAGTGTTTTCTCCTTCATAATTTCCTATACTCCTTATAACAAGTCAGTTTGGTAAGCACTTCCTAATTCACTTAGTGTAAGTATTGTTTCTACTCTTGCCCATGGATCCCCTACTTCTGCATATTTTCCATTGGGAATTTTTTTATTGAGAGATTTTTTTTTAAAATAGCTTTTGATAGCTTGCAGCCCCAGGATAGGGAAAGAATTTGGATTTCCAACCCTAGTTTCACAAATCCATTTTATGCCAAAAATGAGTGGCAGGGAGCCACTCTATAACTTACAAGGAAATTTACAGAAAGCTTCCAGTTTGAATCTTTGGCCACAATTAAATAACACCTCATGCTGATTTGGCTAGTTTCCATCCAGGGCCTCACACTGCCCTGCCTGTGCTTACATCTGCTTGTAATGTCTGGCTGCATAGCAGGTGCTAATATTGGTCCATAAAACAACTACTAGATTTGAGATTGATTGAAATATGAAATCATTTTCTGCTGCAATGTGAAAAAAAAAAAAGCTGAAAAAAAGAGGGAAAAAGGAAAGAGGGAAAGGAAAAAAAAGATAAAAGAACATAAGACAGGAAAAAAATAAAAGAAAAGGAAGGAAGGAAAAAACAACAGGTAGAGAGAAAGATAAATGAGAAGAAAAGAAATCAGTCAGAAAAGAACAAGAAGGCCTGGGTGGCTTAGTTGGTTAAGCCTCTGATTCTTGATTTTGTCTCAGGTTATGATCTCACTGTTGTGAGATCAAGCCCTGAATCTGGCTCTACACTGAAAGTGTGGAGCCTGCTTGGGATTCTCTCTCTCTCTCTCTCTCTCTCTCTCTCTCTGCTGGTGTTCTCTCTCTCTTTCTCAAAATAAACATTTAAGAAAAAAAAAAAAGAAAGAAAAGGAACAAGAATGAGAAAAAAGTTGGAAAGATAGAAAAGAAATAGAGAAACAAAATATACAAAGATGGATGAATGGAAGGTAGAAGGAAAGAAAGGAAGGTTGACAAAAGAAAGAGACAAAGAAGGGGCGCCTGGGTGGCTTAGTCGGTTAAGCGTCCGACTTTCACTCGGGTCACGATCTCGCGGTTCGTGGGTTTGGGCCCCGCGTCGGGCTCTGTGCTGACTGCCAGCTCAGAGCCTGGAGCCTGTTTCAGTCTGTGACTCCCTCTCTCTCTGACCCTCCCCTGCTCATGCTGTCTCTCTCTCTCCTAGAAATTAAAAAAAGAAAGAAAGAAAGAGACAAAGGGGTCCAATAATCAAACTCAGGTTAAATGATTTCAATTATGTGTATGTATGTGTATATAAATGTATGTGTATAAATGCACATATATGTGTGTACTTGTGTGTGTATGTGTGTGTGGTTCTCACTGCCCTACATTTGTTAACTTAATGGCTCAATCCCAGTGCTTGTAGCCACTCTCCTCCCAGATCAGCTGCTATCCTGATCTGACTCCCTCTTTGAATAGATGGCCTCTACCAGCTGGCCTTCTGTGCAGAATCATCATCCCCATCCTGCAAGCTCTAGGTGCCCCTGATGCCTCCTTTTATTTCATTATCATTATTTTTAATATGCATTTATTTTTGGGAGATAGAGCACGAGTGGGAGGGGGCAGAGAGAGGGAGACACAGAATCCAAAGCAGGTTCCAGGTTCCGAGCTATCAGCACAGAGCCCGACACAGGCTTGAACCCATGAGCAGTGAGATCATGACCTGAGCCAAAGTGGGATGCTTAACTGACTGAGTCCCCAAGGTGCCCCCCACTGACTGCCTTTTAGCTCCATGTGACCTCTGACATGAGATCTGTCTCCTCTGGATGGCCTTTCTGTTCCATTAGATCCTGTCCTATGGCTTTTCATGAGAAGAAAGGAAGGAGCCCCAACTATTATTTATGCCAAAGTAGTGTTTTTAAAACATATATGTGATCACATTATTCTTCTGCTTAAAACCTCCCCGTATCTTCTGAACACACATAAAATTAAATCCTACTCCTTCCTCTGGCCCACATGGCTTACTGATATGGTACCTGGTGCCTGTCTACCTCTTAGACTCCCGTTTACTCACTGAACTAACTCCTGCACTTCTTGATTGAAGACTCATCAAATGTTTCTGTGTTAATGCCATTGCCTTAGTTGCTTACACCTAGAATCTAGAAGACTAGGGACCACACTTATTTTTCTAATGTGATATGTCCAGGACCTATCAGGTTTCCTGGATCGTAGTAGGCGTTCAACAAATGTTTGCTGAAAAATGAAAGAATTTGCTCCACAGAGAATAGTTTTCTCATTTTTAGATGAGAATACTGAGGCCCAGAGAGATTCAAGAACACACACAAGAACACACAGCTAGAAGTCAGCAGGTCTGAGACTAGAATCTAGGACCACCGTTAGTCTCGGTGTCATCCTGGCTTGCTCCTAGCATTAACTGGTGCCATCTCAGACCCATGTTGCATTTTTCTTTTAACTTTTGGAGAAGTAGTCCCTTTGGGAGGAATGTGTATAATAAAGCCATTGCAACTGTTTGAAATGTTTCAGTAGGAGACTGCTTTGTGTCCACCTAGGGCAAATTCATCAGGATGCACTTTTGTGCCAGAGGCAAACTGTCATCTGCAGACATCGATATTTGTAAGTAGCAACTGCACTATTTGATTACTTTTCTTCTAAGTTTTGCAAGAACACCTAAGTATGAATCTTTATCCTTTTCTTATCCTGCAGATTTGTTTGAAAAATCCCGAGTGATTTTCCAGCAGCCTGGTGAGAGGAACTACCACATATTCTATCAAATTCTGTCTGGAAAAAAAGAACTTCGTGGTGAGTGCATTATTCTGGAGCTGAGGGAAATTCTATAACAAGAGACAGAGTCAGATTATGGACCCAGGAAAATATTGTGTAATAGGTCTCTTAGTCTCTTTAGAACTCAATTTATTCATCCTATAAGGTAAATAATTATTAACCCTATTATAAAACCAATGTTCTGTACTTTTATATTGCTAGAGAATAAATGTTAGCATTTCCCCCCTAGTTTGGTAGTGTTTGAAAGTGGGTAGGGTGCACAGCAGGTATAAATGAATGTGGTGTGTGTGTGTGTGTGTGTGTGTGTGAGAGAGAGAGAGAGAGAGAGAGAGAGAGAATATGTGTGTAAAAATATTAAATATTGTAAGGCCTTCAATGATTAGAAGATTAGAACCACATGAATGGTATAGACAGGAGGCCAGAAGTGGGAGTCACCACCACAGTGTGTAGCGGACAATGGGAGTTTTATAAAGAAGGGAGGCTTTGGGCTGAAATATGAAGGATGGGAGGAGGATTTAACCAGAGCAATGACTGGGGGCTATTTCCTATAGGAGGAATGGTGCATACAGTGGCAAGAAAAGGCAGGGCAAGATCAGGCAGCAGAGAGACCCTGTTGACTGGAGGAAAGGATCTGAGAGAGGAATCATGGAGATTATGTTCTGATGGTTTCTGAACTCAGGGAGTTGGGAGGGAGTGTGTATGTGCACGCATATGCGTTATAGGGGTGGGGTAATCGGAGGTCATGATTTGTTGAGGGCAGGGATGATGAAGCTCATGTGGTGAGCAAGAGGGATGGAAGGCAGCGATCCTAGAAGGAATTGGCTATACCAGCCCTGCTGTGAGATGTGTGAGACATTGTTGAAGGCAGTGTCTGTGGGAATGGGAGAAAAGGAAATGGATTCATAGAATAGACAGGTCTTAGCAGTGACTATAGGAATGAGGCAGGATGATGAGTCAAAAATCCTCCCAAGTTTCATAATTTGATGAGGATAAAGGTAGTGCCATGAACAGAAATGAAGTAACTTGTGTGGTAACAGCATGAACTTCACGTATTCATTCAACAAATATTTACTGTAGGACTGCTGTGTGTGCACTAGGCACTATTGCTTAAGCATAGAGATTGGAGAATAAATAAGACAGGTTCTTGCCCTTGTGAGTTTATATTCTAGTGTGGAAGACAAGTAATAAATAAGCAAACAAAGAAATATATAATTTTAGAGAATGGTAGGTCTACAAAAAAAGCAGGGTGAGGGGAGAGTGGATTTGGACTTGATGGGGGTAGGTGGTTATATTTTAGATAGAATGGTCAGGCAAGATCTGAGAAGGCAATGTTTTCACAGACCATAAATATGAATAAGCCAGCAAGTAGGTAAGGTGTCCAGGATGAAGTTCCAGGAAGAAGGAACAGTGAATGCAAAGACCCTGAGGCAAGAATGCCTTTTGTTTATTCTTGAAATAGCAAAACAGCCATTGCAAGTGATGGAGAGGAGATGGTAATACAGGGCGATGGGCAGGGCCAGATCAAGCAGCATCTTGCAGGCTTCGGCAGAGTTTATACTGAATTTTAGGTGCTATGGGAAGTCATTGGAAGGGGAGAATGACAAGCTGATTGGATTGCAAAGGTCTTGTATGTGAGGTAAACCACTGAGGATAATGATGCTCCCACGGGAGCAGATGTGGGATGAGATCGAAGATCCAGATGAGTGAATTAATGCAGAACAATCCCCCCAGTCTGTTATCCTAGGTTAAGTATACGGATCGTATACTTGGCTGTGTTTTGACCACATGGCCTTCAACTTCAAAGAGCTCTTACTGAATGGGGAAAGCTCTGCAAACTGGAACATTTCATTTGGTGATATGAAAGCAGTGGTATTCTTCTCAATTTCCCTCTACCTAACCTGAAACAGATTTAAAAAAAAAAAATCTCCCTTCGATTAGCCCTGCCAAATCTAACATTCTTGGCCCAAATTCTATGCTGTGCAGGGTACCTGATACAGAGGATGCAATGTGGGTACCAGCAGTGACTGATGGATTTGGAGGACCATCTCTGTTTACTAATAGAACCATCTGAGGGCTCTGGGCTGCTACGGAAAATGCATGCCTATCTTGAATTCATTGATCCTGTGGAATCTTTGGGGGCTGCAGAGATTGATTACTGTACAAAGACTGACATCTGGTGGTCCAAATTGGGCACTGTCGGTCCACTTGTTCTCAACACCACTGGTCATTCTTCGGGACATTATAAAATTTGAACTCTTCTTATTTGTGTCCGAGGAGATCTTCAGGTAGTCCTGAGGATTGATACAGGAGAACACATCTTCGCAACATAAGGATAATGTCCAAATTTCCTAAAATAAAAGCATTTCCTACAAAAGAACTGGGTATGGAAAATCAGTCAAGAGGCTGGCCACCCACTGAAGAAGCCTAGGAAATGGGGTGATGTGTTATCCCAGAATCATCCCCCAGTGAGTCTCTATATGGTCTGGAACATCCCTTTCTTCCCTGTCTTTCAGTTTAGGCTGACTCTTGTTCAAGCCATGGCTAAAAACTCACTTTCTCAGTCCCCTTATATGGCCCCTTGAAATTCTTTAAATCTTAATACCAACTGTATAGATTGGTCCTGCGTATACTGTTCCTATTTTTCTTCTCTTCTTCACTATTTTTTCTATTTATTTATCGTATCCATTCTTGCTATTCAACTTGTGTAGAAACTCTAGGGTGAGAGGTCAAAAACATGACCTTGTCTCTTGGAATCCTTGATATTTTGCCTACTGCCTTAAGTGCTTACTTTAGTCTGTGGCAGTAATGCATAGCAGTGGTTGCCAAGAGGTGTACCTGATCTGTCTACCAGTGGCTTGAATGCCACCTAGTGGACCACCTAGTCTGGAGCACATTAAGTTGTACTCCTTTTACCCATTAGGTCTCTCTCGGACTAGTCTCATATCTTTACTCTTTTTTTCTCCCCACTGGTTGTTAGGAGGAACAAGATGTGCATGTGTGGTGGTGCAGATTGTACCCTGTCTGACTCTAGAGAATGCTATTTAAGCTGTAGACTATGTGAGTGATTCTCTCTGGAGTTGGGCAGCGTATAGTCTCTTCAGATGTACATGGCAGTGTGAAAAATAGGTAATGATGGACTATGTGGCATAGAGAGACAAGCTACAGAACTTTTCAAGTTCGAGAGTTTGTTTGGTTGGTTTTTGTCCGATGGTTAGCTTGGCTCCTTTTAATAGTGAACTCAGCTAAATCTTGGAGAAATTCAGCCATGCAGAAAGTAAACTTTAATGTCAAGATAACATGTAAAATAGCCTTGAATGATAAAATACTCACCATTAAAGGGCTCTTTGCATCTCCTACTGAAGAGAGAGATCTAGAAATAAACCTGTATTGAGGTTGACACCTACACCGTTTGCAGTTGTGAAGCAATTGACTTTTTGCATTCTCTCATGCCCCTCGTCTGTGCTCTCCCCAGCCCTCCTGAAAAACTCCCCCATCTTCCATATGGCGACAGCCTGGTCATCAATCTTGTGTGTGGGCCTTTACTGGCCTAGATAGTCTTCTGGGCCCCAACAGTGCCTCACAAAAATGTATTCACTGTTTGCTTTTATCTCATTCTCTCAGGGCCATATCTCTTGGTAGAAATAAAATTAATTAAATAAAGCAATCTTTGTTAACATGATACTCCAAGGTAACTTCAAGCCTCACCCCAATTAAAATTTATTGCTCTTTGAAAACAAGTTTCAATAAGGCCCAGTGGGGAAGATGTTTTGAGCTAAAGGCCTCTCAGAGTTCCTCAAACAGTCATGCATTTAGTTTGTACATTTTTTAGAGCCACCACTTCATTTGGACTCTATCTGCTAAAGTGGATGGTTAAACCAATGCATCGGCCATATTTCTGGTTAGTGAGATAAAGGAAAAGCCCATTAAGTGTCCTTTATAACTTCCAGAAATGTATCTGAAAGCAAGACCCTCCTTCTGTCAATGGCAGAGGAGGAAAGGAATTCCCATGATAGTTACAAACACAGGCTTAAGTAGCTGGGTGGCTCAGCTGGCTAAGCATCTGACTCTTGATTTCAGTGCAGGTCATAATCCCAGGGTCTCCTGTGGGATTGAGTGCCTATAGCAGGCTCTGTGCTGGGCATGGAATGCACTTAGGATTCTCTTTCTCTCTGCCCCTTCCCCAGATCTCTCTTGCCCTCAAATAAAATTAAAAAAAAAAATACTAGAGACTATATTTTAAATTCAGTTTACCATTAATTTTGTCCTGGGCAAGTCATGAGGCTTTCCAGGTTTCTATTTTTCTATATTCAATATAGAGAAAATAATGTCAAATATAGCACCTTTGGTCATCGTAACCAAAATGAAAATGATCAAAAATGACCTAATAAGTATGTGTGTAAAATGAAAAGTGTATGAATGGTTACAATTCAAAATAGTCTAAAAGGTAATTCATGGCAAAACAATTTTAGAAGGTAGATTTTTGTGGGTTTTGGTTTTGGTTTTGTTTTTTTTTGGTTTTGGTTTTTTTTTTTTTTGGTATGAACTGAAACATCCAACTGAAGCATCCCCTCACCCTAAAAGCACCCAGTATTTCCTGCACTGGTTAGGTGGGTGATTACTGTAGCCTTCTAGAGGGAGATGACCATGCTGTTTTTGAATCCTTACCTCCTCCCATAGCATACGCCTATTCTAGAGAAAAAAGATTAAGTAAATACTTTGATTGGAAAGACATGGAAATGATGTCTGTATTTGGCTGTAAAGGAGGTGAAAGGACAAGATTTCAAGGCCCTTTGGCGTCTGGCCTGGCCATGGCCTTGGCATTCAGCAGCATAAGGAACCACAGAAGAGGCATAGCTTCAGGGCAGACGTGGTAACTATCCTAGATTCAGTTTTCGTAGTGTTGGGTTTGAGCTACTTATGTCCATCTGCCCTGAAATGTCTAGTATGAAGTTGGAGCTCTAGGTCTGGAGCTCAGAAAACATAGATTTGAGTCATCAGTAAAGCCATGAATGAGCCTTGCAAGAATATATAGAGATTTTTTGACCTTTAGAGTCATGACAATATTTGACACCACTGATTATTCATTCCTCCTTGAAAATCTCTCCTCTTGCCTTCTAGTACATCACCCTTCCTTGTTTCTCTCCTAAATCTGAGTATTTCTCTCTGGGTCTCTCTCTTTCATCTGCCTATGACTTTAGAGTGCTCTGGGGCCCAGTCCTGGCATCTATGTTGTGGTGACCCATGTAGACTGACTGTTTTTTTCTTTCAAGATTTTATTTAAATTCAAGTTGGTTAACATACAGTATAGTATTGATTTCAGGAGGAGAAGCCAGGGTTTCATCAATTACATATGACACCCAGTGCTCATCCCAACAAGTGCCCTCCTTAATGCCTTTCATCCATTTAAACCATTCTCTCACCCCCTCCCCTTCAGCAACCCTCAGTTTGTTCTCTATAGTTAAGAGTCTCTCATCGTTTGCCTCCCTCTCTGTTTTTATTTTATTTTTTATTTCCCTTCCTCTATGTTCATCTGTTTTATTTCTTAAATTCCACAAATGAGTGAAATTATAGGGTACTTGTTCTTTTCTGATTGACTTCTTTCATTTAGCATAATACACTGTAGTTGCATCCATACCATTGCAAATGGCAGGATTTCATTCTTTTTGATGGCTAAATAATATTCCATTGTGTGTGTGCATGTGTGTGTATCATCAGATGATGGACATTCAGACTCTTTCTATAATTTGGCTATTGTTGATGGTGTTACTATAAACATTGGGGTGCATGTGCCCCTTCGAATCAGTATTTTTGTATCCTTTGGATAAATACCTACTAGTATAATTGCTGGATCACAGGGTAGCTCTGTTTTTAAGTTTTTGAGGAACCTCCATTCTGTTTTCCAGAGTGGCTGCACAATAGACTGACAGTTTTAAAGATCGTTTCCATTGGGTGATTTCCACAGTTTGGAGGTCAGACTTATCTCCAGTATTTTAGACTCCTAGCTAACTGACTCTTATTTCTCTACTTGGTTTGGAGAAGGACCACATTATATGAAGGACATACGATGAAATTTACTTGTTACTGATTTTTTGTGTTGTACCACTATTTTTTTGAGGATTTTTCAGTCTAAAATGACAGAATTATAGGTGGTTGTGGTTTATGCTGTATATTTAGTAAAAACTATGGGTTTTACATGTTTGAGGGAAATCCCTACAGAAAAAAGAGAGGCAGGTAGAAGAACCCATAACAAGGTTAATGTGCATGCCTCAGGGCTTTTGAGATTTCAGCCTGTACACTTCTGCTTAGCTTACACAAATACAAAACAGTTTAAAAGAAAAAATATTTTCTGGAAATTTGTAAGATGAAATCGTATGGTATGTACTCTTCCATTGTTGGGTTCTTTCATTCAGCATAATTATTTTGGGATTCTTCCGTGCTGGAAGCATGTATTCATAGTTCAAGCACAGACATCTCAAATTTAATGTGCCTGAGACCCTTCCTGAACTCCACCCTCCTACCCGTGCGGCCACCACAGTCTTTCCTAGAGTTATTAAAGCCGGCTCCACCCTTCCACTTGGTGCACCACAAACCCTTGGAACTACTTTTGATCCTCTGTTTCTCCCCGTTTATTCTCACTTGTTCCATCTACTGTCAAAAGCCATCTCTGTGGGTACTGCCCTGATCAAATACCGTCACCTCTCTCTTGGATTAGTTAACCATCTCCTGTTTCACATGGAGCATAAATGCCCAAATCATCCCTTTGGCCTGTGAGGAGAGATCATCTGTCTCTTGATGCCTCTCTGACCTCAAACGTACTATTTCCCACTTCCTTCCCCCTTCCTTCATTTCCCAGTGCCTGGCCCACCTTAACCACTCAAAATGCCAGGCAAACTTCCACCTCCCGGCCTTTGCATTTGCCCTTCTCTATCTGGAACATTCTCCCCCATTTATCTCCATGGTTCTCTCTCTCAACTCTTGCAGGTCTTTACTGAAATGTCACCTTATGGAGGGCTTCCCTGATCACTTTCTTGAAAACTGTAACTCTGTATCACCAATACATTTTTTTTTTTAAGATTTTATTTTTAAGTAATCTCTATACCCAGCATGGGGCTTAAACTCACAAGCCAGAAAGGAAAAGTTACATGCTCCACCTGAGCCTGCCAGATGCTCCCATAGTGTCAATACTTTCATTCCCTTTCCCTGCTATTTTTCTCCATGGCACTTATTACCATCTTGCATTCCATATGTTTTCATGCATTTTACTTATTTTGAAAATTTCTGTCTTCTCCTGTTAAAATATAAGCTTCACGAGGGCAGGATTTTTTAAAAAATTTTTTTAGGCTTATTTATTTATGAGAGATAGAGACAGCATGAGTGGGGGGTGCAGAGAGAACCCAAAAGAAGGCTCCATGCTATGAGCTATCAGCACAGACCCCAACACAGGGCTTGAACCCACGAACCATGAGATCATGACCTGAGCTGAAGTTGGGTGCTTATCCAACTGAGCCACCCAGGCACCCCAGGACTTTTTTCTTTTCCTCACTGATGTGTCTCTAAAACTTACAATGCCTGGCACATTGTATGAGCTCAGCAAATATTTGTTGACATAAATTGAGGCATGAGAAAGATTATAAAGAGATTCTTGGGAAATATTAACATTTAAGGGACATTTGAATCATTGTTCAAGTAAGGATTTAAGGATTATATTTCTATTAAATATATATTAAATACTATAAATATTGTACTTGCCTTCAACTTGGTTTCTTTTATAAAATAGCTTCTTTGAAGTATTATTAACATAAACCTAAGTGCTGACATATGTATATATGCGTGAGACCATCAATGCAATCCAGGTAATCTATGTATTCATTCAAAAGCTTTCTCATGATCTTTTATAATTCCCGCCCCCCCCCCATGCTTTCTCATTCCTCTGAGTTTCCCCCTTCCCACCCAGTCCCTTGGCAACTACTAATATGCTTTCTGTCACTATAGATTAGATTGCATTGTCTTGAATTTTATAATTTGGAATCACACAGTATATACTCTTTTGTTGTCTGGCTCCTTTCACTCAGCATAATTATTTGAAGATTCTTCCATGCCATAGCATATGTTCATAGTTCATTCTTTTGTCTGCTGAGTAATAATGTGTTGTGTTGATATCCAACTGTTTGTTAACTCTTGATGGACAGTTGGGTTGTTTCCAAATAGAGCTGTCACGAACATTCGCAAAGTGCAATTTGTTTCTGAGATTTGGGGTTCAGGATAGCAGCTTCATGTTGCTGAGTGACAAACACAAAAATCAGATCAGCTCAAAGAAACTTCACTGGAAGCAAATGTTAGGCATTAAGCAGTTAATGTGATTTGGCCAAGTCCGTCGCTGATGTTCTGCTGACAGCCTGCCTTGGTTTCCACCTGCATTATGTTTCTTGACTAAGTGAATCATGTCAGGAGTCATTGGAATATCAGAGGTGCAGTGCTGAACACAGAGGCTGATTTATGGATCCCTTGAAAGACAGACTCAGGCTTCTAATAAGGAGGACATGATATGACAGGATTACATTGCTAATGTTCCCTGGGTGCTTAACGCCAGGGTCTGCCTGCTTTCTAGCGTTTGAAATTCAGGCCTGTTACACTTAGAATTGTACAAAACATTTTTTGTCCTCCGCCCTCAACCATGTATCTAGGCCAAATTCCAGTTTTCAAAGTTTTGCCAACTCACATTATCTGTTTTTCTCTTCGCACCAATTCAAGCTGCTGCAATTGAATCTGCTTTAGGATTTGGTCTGCCTGGTCTTCTCCTGGGAGGCATTAACACATGACTGACAAGTTAATAGAGGGCAAAATTTGATTGCAGAGGTTTGGCTGTAGAATATGGATTTTATTTTGGCTTGTTTACAAGAGTGCTATCAGCTGTAAGCATAAACTGTGAATATTGGTCAATTATCTTCTAAAGCCTTGTGTATGTCTCTAACTGTTTAACTGATGGTTTTCCCACTGCAGACATGCTCCTGGTGTCTGAAAACCCCTCTGACTTTCTCTTTTGCTCTCACGGAGTAGTTGCTGTGGGCGCCAGGGATGATGCTGAAGAATTGCTGGCCACAGATGTAAGGCTTGTTAGTTATCAAAGCAAAGTCTGGTAATGACAATGAGAAATGAAAGCATTTCAGACCTTTCTTCTGAAGTGACTTTTCCTTTTTCTGGGGGGTGGAGGGTGAAAGGAGCCCCTTCTAGGCTGTGTCTGTTCAAAATCAACTTATTGTAAAAGTGCACACTGTCAGTATCGTAACTTTGGAACATATGGAAACTCGGGTAAATGTTTAAACTCCGTGGCAACCACTGTTTTTATTTGGTATATATCTTGGTAGTCTTTGTTCTTTTTTTTTTTTTTTTCCATTTGGGGTTGCTACTATGTAGTTGGCTATTATGTGGTGGGTGAGATTTTTTAAAAATAAAAGATCATAATCATACTGCATGTACTACTCAGTATAGAGAGTTTGCATTTGTGATTAATTTTATAAGCATTTTCAGTGTTATTACAAACTCTTCATAAACACTTAAATGAATACTTACTATTTTATCAGACATTTGTCCTATACTGTTTTTAGCCATTCTCCTATTGTTAGACTCAAAGGGTTTTTTTTTTGTTTTGTTTTGTTTTTCTACTGTGGTAAATATCTTTGTAGGTAAATGCTTTTTCTGTATATTAGATTCACCTTATAGCTAGATTCCCAAAAGTGAAATTACTAGGTAAGGATTATGAATTTTTTATAGTCTCTTGATACATATTCTAAATTAACCACTAGAAAGATTGTACTGATTTCTACCCTGTTGGAGTGTGTGAGGACACACATCTTACCACATGCAGTGGCTTCTGAAGACGTCTTCAGTGACATGTTTTTTTTTCTTTTCTGAAACACTTCCTTTTGCCAGTCTTTGGATAAGGTTGGGGGGTGGGTAGAATGTATGGAAGCCCCCAAAATAAGCAGCCCATCAGACACAGTGTTCCTTTCTGCCATCACCGTAGAAGACAAAACCATTTACCTTATATAGCCAGTTAATGATCAATGGCTAGAAGGGAGGAGCAGGAAGAAGAGAGGAGCAGGGCTTCCAAGGAAAGTTCTAAAACTCCTGGACATTAAACAAGCCTTCCTAATTCTCTTTTAAAGGGGTAAGCAGACTGTGGGTGACCAAGTGCCAACAGGCCCGATTTGCATTGCTTTGAACAGAGCTGTCACACCTCGGGCGGTGTCGATCTGTTTCATTCCCTCTGACAGCCCACAGAGTGTAGGGAGGTGTGACACACAGCAGGGGTGAGGTGCTTACTGCAGCCACCAGGCAAATGAAGATATAGCCATCTGTTTCTCTTTTTACAGCGGGCCATGGACATCTTGGGCTTCCTTCCTGATGAGAAGTATGGATCTTATAAACTCATTGGAGCCATCCTGCACTTGGGAAACATGAAATTCAAACAGAAACCCAGAGAAGAGCAAGTGGAAGCAGATGGCACAGAAAGTAAGAATTGCTTTCAGGCCATGGCATATATTCTGTTCAGATCCCTGACCCCAGCTCTGCTCCCTTTTCCTTGCAGTTACCTCGCCCCTTGGTTTTTGAAAACATTGAAACTGATCAGCAATCTCCATCAATTGTGTCTTCTCAAAATTGTTCTCTCTACCGCCATTCTGATGTATAATTCCAGTATCTCAGAATGAGAAGCATTCCTTAATTATTGACAATGCTAGTGAATTTGCTAAACTTGGGTACTATAAGACTAACCAGGAAAAAGCCCTTCAGTCAGCACATAGCCTGCTGAGAAAAACGGAGAAAGGAACAAATTACTGGAAGATGTATTAAGTCACATAATGGAGGTGTGAACAAAGATCTTTAGAATTCCCAAAGTAGAGTTTCCATTGTGTTGAGAGCACAATGGCTGCATTTCCCTTTGTTTTTTATTCACATTAAAAAATCTATAGTCTTGGGGCACCTGGGTGGCTCAGTCAGGTGAGTGTCTGACTTTGGCTCAGGTCAGGATCTTGCAGCTTGTGGGTTCAAGCCCTGCATCAGGCTCTATGTTGACAGTGCAGAGCCTGGAGTCTGCTTAAGATTCGGATTCTCTCTCTCTCTGTGCCCCTCCCCTGGTCATGTTCTGTCTTTGTCGCTGTCTCAAAAATAAACATTAAAAAGACCTCTATAGTCTTGCCTGCTTACCAAAAAACTTTGAGGCATTCTCCTTATGAAAAGTAGGAAGCAGGGCACCTGGGTGGCTCAGTCAGTTAAGTGTTCAACTCTTGATTTCAGCTCTGGTCATGATCTCACAGTGAGATACAGCACTGCATGGGGCTCTGAGCTGACTGCACAGAGCCTACCTGGGATTTTCTCTCTTCCCTTCTCTCTCTGCCCTTCCCCCACTCATTCACATACTTTTTCTCTCTCCCTCTCAAAATAAATGAATGAACTTTAAAAATAATAGGGAAGGAAGCATAGTTATTATAATTATTTCATTTAATATTAAAATTCCTGGCTGCTAAAACAAAAAAGAGAAAACCCATTCATTCAAATCTTTCAACAAATAATTCCTTTTTTTAAAAAAAATTTTTAATGTTTTTATTTATTTCTGAGAGAGAGAGACAGCGTGAACTGGGGAGAGTCAGAGAGAGGGAGACACAGAATCCAAAACAGCCTCTAAGCTCTGAGCTAGCTGTCAGCACAGAGCCCGACGTGGGGCTTGAACCCACGAACCATGAGATCATGACCTGAGCCGAAGTCGGATACTTAACCGACTGAACCACCCAGGTGCCCCTCAACAAATAATTTCTTAAAATTTTATATTTTCAATTGTGCTAAAATATCCATAACATAAAATTTACCATTTTAACCATTTGTAAGTGTATGGTTCACATTAAGTGCATTCACATTGTTGCACAATCATCACCACTGTTCATCTCCAGAACTTTTTTCTCATCTGAAACTAAAATTCTGCACCTATTAATAACCCCCTATTACCCCGTTTTCCTAACCCCTATGAACCACTGACCTACTTTCTCTATGAATTTGCCTACTCTAGGTATCTAGGTAAGTAGAATCATACAATATTTGTCTTTCTAGATCTATCTTATTTTACTTAGTATAGTGTCTTCAAGATTCATTTTATAGTATATGTCAGAGTTTCATTCCTTTTTAAGGCTAAATAATATTCCATTCTATGTATGTTTCACATTTTGATGATCCATTTATCCATTTATGGACACTTGAGTTGCTTCTACCTTTCACTACTATGATTAATGCTACTGTGGACATTGGTGTTTAAATCTCCATTCAGGTCCCTGATTTCAAATCTTAACAATATATATATATAATAGCTATTCTAATGGGTATCAATAGAATCTTATTGTGGTTTTGGTTTATATTTCCTGATGATTAGCGATGGTATTTTTTCATGTGCCTATTACCTATTTGTATATCTTCCGGAGAAATATTAATTCAAGTTCTTTGCCCATTGTTTTTTAATTGTTAATAGTGAATAATTTTTGAGGCCAGTATGTGCCAGGGTCTAGTTTGGTGCTGAGGATATACCTGTGCACATGAGACCATCCCTGTCCTGACTACCTAGTGTGGGAGATAGAACATCTACATAAATAGACAAACATGCATGAAGTTGAAATACATAAAGTAGAGTAGAAGAATAATGCATAATAGGGGTTAGAGGGTTCTTGTAGATAGTCAGAAAATCCTTTCAGAAAAGAGAACACTTGAGAGCACAGATGAGAATGAAGTGAAGGAATGAGACCTGAGGCTTGTGTAAACATCATGAAATAACATATTAAAATGTGCTTTTGTGACATCTTATTTTGTTGCTTTATTTTATTGTTGCATTTTTGTTTTTGCTTTTTACATGCTTGGAAACAGGTTTTTTGTTTTTTTGTTTTTTTGTTTTTTTGAAGAATCGTTATTATGAGAGCTGGGCATACTTATTTATCATAAAATACATATAAGAAAATGATGGACATAATATCCTCCAATCTCCCCAGTGGTTCCTTCTCAGAGTTTTTGCTGGAGTGTCCTCAGCTTTCCCACTTCTAAATGCTATAGAGATGCTGAGCTTCATCCTTAAATCTTTTCTAATTTCTTAGGTAATCTCAAATTCAACGTGTATAGAATTAAACTCTTCATCTCGTCCTGCCCCTGCTACCAGCTCTTCATTTCTTAGTTTTAATAAATGTCAACTAGATTCTCTCAGTCGCCCTAACACTTACCATCACCCTGAACTCCTGTCTCTGCCTTGCCGTATCTACCTTTAAAGATGTATAAAACTCATTACCACTTACTCACCGTGACCCTGTCTACTATTACCAACTACTCCGAGCCATCATTTCTTACCAGATTATTGAAACAGCTTCTTTATTGGTCTCCCTGTCTTCACTCTTGTCACAAGACTGATAGGTCTTCACGGAACAGCCAGTGGTAGCCCTTTCATAGTGTAAGTCCATTCATGCCTGCTCCTTGCTCTAGGCTCACTAATAGCTCCCATCTTACTTAAAATAAGCCCGAAGTTCTCTTCATAGCCCCATCGTCTGTGATCCCTCTAAATCTTCTAACCCCATCTCCTACTGTGATATTGTGACTTTTTGATATTGTGATTTTTAATAAAAAATTATATTTGATCATTCTTCAAGTTTCTGGCACAGAGTCCTTAAAACCTTTGGAATTTTCTAAGTGTTGAGAGCAATAAAAGTGCTTTGTTATGTTGATGAGTTGACTTTCAGACTGTACCTAAGGATGGGAGCTGGTCACCATAGGAACTAACCAGGTAGTTAGAGAGATGGAGCTTTAAGTCCTACCTCAAATAGGGGAGAGGAGAGGGGCTAAGGATTTAGTTCCATCACCAATGGCCCATGATTTAATCAGTCATGTTCCTGAAATGAAGCCTCCATAAAACCCCAAAAAGACAGGTTTAGAGAGCTTCCAGGTTGGTGAACACATGGGGTTTTGAGGAGAACAGTATTTGCTTAGGGCATTGAAGCTTTGCACTCTTTTTCTATGCCTTCCCCTCTGCCCTCTATTCCATCTGGCTATTAATGAGTGATTTCTCTTTATAATGAACTATTGATATAGTAGGTAAAATATTTCCTTGAATTCTGTGAACTCCTAGCAAATTAATTGAACCCGAGGAGTGGGTCATTGCAACAATGGTTCTATAGCCTGAGCGTGTAGCCCCCCAAAAAACCTGGACTTGCTATTGGCATCTGAAGTGGGGGAGGGGGAGAGTGGTCTTATAGAACTGAACCCTTAACCCTTGGAATCTGTTGCTATCTTCAAGTAAAACTGAGTTGAATTGTAGGACACCCAGCTGGTGCCATAGAGTTGCTTGGTGTGGAATCACCACCCCCCACCACCAACCCATGTCCTTGAAATAGGGAACAAAACTTCACCTACCATTTCCTCTTCTGTCATTCCCTTCACTCAGCCCTACTGGTCTCTTAGCTCTTCTTAGAGCAGAGGAGCTCCTATTTCAGGACTTTTTCACTGACTTCTTCCATCTGGAGCTCTTTTTTCTTAGGTATATTCATGACTTACTTCCTCACTTTATTAAGGTGACTTCTTAAATGTTACCTTATCGTTAAAGCCTTCCCTGACCACTTCTACTGCCTTCTGATCATTCTCTTTCCCCTTAACCTGAATATTTTTCTTCATGTCGTTCACACAGCTATTTTTTTATTGACCAGCAGGGACTTAAGTTGGTGCATTCAGTGTTGTGTTTCTAGGTGTTAAAACTGTGCCTGGTATACAATTATTTTAAAAACTCCTGTTTACTCAGGGACAGTCACTGTTAAGGCCACAAGACACATCTATCCTATGTTTTTATAGTTGAATATGCACAGGGAACTTTTTAAATAAAATCTATATGTTCATACTCTTCATGTTGTTTCCTTCAGAGTTTTTCACTAAATTATATGTGAACATCTTTCATATTTTCTGCAATATCTTTTTAGATAGCTACAAAGTGTCCCATATATGGATAATTAGTTTAAGTATTTCTTATTGAATATGTAATTTATTTCCAGATTTTTTACCATCATGAACAAAATTTTGGTGAACACCCTTACAAATTCAAAGATATATATGATTTTTTTAGAATAGACTTCTAAGAGTAAATTTTTTTCTCAAGCTGCCCTATGTTTTACCATTTATATTCCTATCAGCAGCATTGATAGTAACTTTCTCACTGTGTTCACTAATGTTAACGGTTCTTTCTCTTACCAAATAGTCAGGTGTTGTTTTATATTTAAATATTAATAAAGTTAATTTTTGTATGTTCTTACCTATTTGCATCATTTCTTTTTTTGGATTTTTATTTCCATCCTTAACCCACTTTAAAATTGAGCATATTTTAGCGGGGGTGGGGGAGGGGTTGTGGGTGGCTCAGTCACTTGGGCATCCAACTCTTGATTTCAGCTCAGGTTGTGATCTCCCAATTTGTGACATCGAGCCCCATGTCAGGCTCTGTGCTGACAGCACGGAGCCTGCGTGGGCTATTCTCTCTCTCTCTCTCTCTCTCTCTCTCTCTCTCTCTTTCTCTCTCTGCCTCCCCTCAACTCATGCTCTATCTCTCAAAATAAATAAACACTAAAAAAATGGAACATTTTTGTTTGGAACAAATGACTTTCTCATTGATTTCTTAGGGCTCTTAATCTATTAAGCTTTGGTGATTTTTTTCCCCCCAATTAACCATGGAGGGAAGACTGAAGGAGCTGGACAGATAGAGAAGAGGGTGGAAAGACAGAAGACACCCAAACAGAAGGAGGAATTCTTGCCTTTGCCTCTTTCTTGAGTGCCAACCCCACAATTCTAACTTTGTATGGCATAATCTCCTGGTATCCTAAAGTGTGTGGCTAAAGCTCATTGTATTCTCTTCTCCTCCCATGTGATGTCTTCCTAATGACTTCTCTATTTGTATTCATGATGCTGGTCTTCTCTCTACTTCTTAGGTCGGAATCTCTTAGTCATGTTTTTCAGTCTTTTTTCCCTTTCTTACTATCAGTTTAGACCATCAGCACCTTGCACGTTGGCATCTTGCAGTGAATTCACTTTTTCTCCTCTACTCTCCCTGCTCTGGTCTGTCTTGCACACCTGCACAAAATTAATCATTGTGAGGCCTGACTCTATGCCATTGCTTTGCTAAAAGTCCCTTTAAGGTTTCTCCATTATTTAATGAATACCTTATAGTGAGTGGCATCAGATGTCTTCTGTGACCAGAAATCACTTGCTTTTCTGTTTATTGTTCATTCCCTGACTTTGTGGTCCAGTCTTTGACCACGCATGCTCTTTCCCACTGCAATGCCTGTAGGTCATGCTGTTCTGTCTGAGATATTCTTGTTCTCCTGTATTTGCCTATTATTATTTTTAAAAAACTTTTTAATGTTTATTTATTTTTAAGAGAGAGACAGAGCACAAGTGGGTGAGGGGCAGAGAGAGGGAGATGCAGAATCCAAAGCAGGCTCCAGGCTCTGAGCTGTCGGCACAGAGCCCAATGCAGGGATCAAACTCACAGTGAGATCATGACTTGAGCCAAAGTCAGATGCTTAACCAATTGAGCCACCCAGGTGCCCCTCCTGTGTTTGCCTTATAAACCCTTCTCATCTTCAGGGTTCAGATCAAATACTATTTCTTTTTTGAAATCTTCCTTGGTCAGACAATTCTAAGGGATTTCTTCTTCTTTCAAACTTTCATAATAATTAGTCTCTAATAAGTAGTTGTTTTACTGACTTGTTATTTTTTTCTGTTTTATTTACTTTCATGGATTATCAGCTCCTTGATGCGCCCAATTTTTTGTCTTGTTTATCTCTCTTGCTACAGCATCTAGCACTTAGGCCTTGCACATAGTAAGTGCTCAGTAAACTTTGTTCAATAAAAAGAGTGAAATGTGAACAACTCAGACATCACATTATAACCCTACTTGAAAGGCTAACAATTAAATGTCATTCTTCTAACCCATCTTTACATTAGTCAGGATTGACAAACTGGATTTTGTTCCTTTCTTTATATATGGGACTGAACTGGGATGAAATTGTAAATTTGGAAAAGATTACCTTTTGTTTTTCTCTACCCCCTTACTTGTTTTCAGGTAATGCCAGACTTTATTCTACCTTCTTGACTTCAAAATGTACATACTAAACCTGGCTACTATTCTTCAGAGAATAGTTCTCAAACTTGGTGGCACATTGGACTCAGGGGGGAGCTTTGAAATTTCTGAAGCTCAGGCCTCACCCAAGCATTAGATTAGAAAACAAATCATGGGGATAAGTACAGGCATCATTGTCTGTTTTTACAACTTACCAGGTGACCCCAATGTGCAGCCAAATTTGATGACCACTATAATGTGGATTGTGCTTTCAAATCTGCATGTATGTCAGAATCACCTGGGGAACATGATAAAAACAGGTCCAGACCCAATCGCCTTTAGCAAGCCCCGTCCTTTGTATCTTTATGAGCTCTCCAGGGTATTTTGATACACGCCAATGTGTGAGAACACCTGCTTTAGCTAAACATTGCCTCTCCCAGGTAAGATCAGACAGTCTAATTAAAAATCCATGGGTTTTTTCACAAAATCCTGGGGCATGATGGTGGGAATTTCATAAAGCCACTTTTCAGAACACATCAGGTTACATGATGAAAATGTGTTTCCAGACCTTGCTTTGTTTGTAATATCATTTCCTGACTGTCTGATGGGTATTTATTCATAGATTTAAACTATTTTCATCTTGGTTGTGAAAATTTTAGTGCAAATGAAGTAATTTATTTTTTAGAACAAGATGACAAGTACTGGTTTCTGTCTAAACAAAACAAAACACAAGGAAAAACTGGAGAATGTGTAATATACACCTGTCAGATAAAGGCAAGGTATACTACTTCTTGGTCTGCAGATACTTGACTGTCTCTGGAGTGGGTGGCAAATAATTCTGTAACGTTGGATGCTATTTCTGTCAGAACTTAAGGTGGGATATTGTACAGAGAATTTGGGTTTCCTTTGTTCCTGGATAAAAATAGATTCAAAGAACTGTCCTTAACACTGGAAAAAGGAGATATGAGTTTGAGACTATTATTACCCGTATTGTCCGTCTGAATGCTTCCAAAGCTCAGAAAACGGAACTATCTTTTTTTGAAACAGATATTGTGCAATTGTTCATTTTTTTACATTGTCAGTTAGTATTCACCTCCACACAGGTTCATCAAGCACTTTACATTTCTCTTTCTTTTAAATATTTTCATTCTAGGTCATGTGCTCTTTAAAGTTTCCTCCAGTGTGAAAAGGCTAGGATTCTGATCCATTGGATTCTCAACTTGAAATAATCATGCTTTTGTCTCCAAACATGGCACTCTTAGCAGGGATATCTCAGCATAGGATGAACACGTCTGCTCTACTTTTGATTTTTCCATTTATTTCCCCAAATAGGTTTTGCGTTTTGAAAGGTTTCATAGCAACTGAGTACCTGGGCCATTATCTCTAACACAGAGTAGGTGTGTAGCCTGCAGAAATGTATGTATAATATATATCGATCTTAGTTAACAAGAAAATAAACATTTCAAGCTTTTAAATCCTTTGTAAAATTTCAAAAGCCCACAAAAGGAAATGGGTATAGTTAATACAAGTGACATACAGGTCTCTAATTGTTTTTTCGCTTTTACTTTACTCCCTATTTGTGGTTATTGCTCAGGAAATTTTTTACTTTATAGTGAAGTAATGAGAGACTGCATTTTCTTCTACTGTAAGACATTATTTTATAAAGCTACTACATCAGATATACTAGCATATCTCAGAATTCATATAAAAAGGTAGGGTATAGCAGAGGTGTTAGATAAACAAAATATTCCTTTTGCTTGATAACTGAAGAAGCTTGACAACTGGAATGTGCTTATAACTTTTTGCCTGTGGAGTTCTTTTCTATTGTCATTTTTAAACACATGATGTGATACATGTTTACTTACTCTTTCTGATAACATTCATTCTTCCCCACTTTCCTTAGAAAATGGAAGCGCTGATTTAGAATAATGCCGCTGTGTGGATTGTAAGTGTTCTTGTTGGGCAGCAGAGGGCACTATGGAGCAAATAGACACTTCACAGGGAGAGAACGGTTTTTGACAAATTCAAGCGTTCTGGCTTATGTTGATTATTGACGGTTGTCTTGAATTATCAAATTACATGGCCCAAGTCCCTGTCCTTGTAGGATAAGTACTTTATCCTACAAGTACATATGTAGAAGGGGAAAATAGGCAAATAATAAAGATAAGATTTTTTCCATGTGTGTCAAGTATTTTATTTTAGAAGATGGCCAGATAGATTTCTTTTTACAACTGAGGTGTAATTTACATACCATAAAATTCACTCTTTTGAAGTATACAGCTCAGTGAGTTTCAGCATATCCACAAGATTGTGTAACCATTACCACTATCTAATTCCAGAACATTCAATTACTTCAAAGAGTCCCATTCTATACCTGCAACTAATATTACACTGTATGTTAACTAACTGGAATTTAAATTAAAATGTGAGAAAATAAAAAACAGGAAAAGAATCCTGTACCCATTGGTACTTCCTCCCAATTCCCTTCTCCCCCTAGCAACCACAGGGGCTACTTTCTATTCTTTGGATTTGCCTGTTCTGGACAGTTCCTATGATTGGAATCACACAATGTGTGGTCTTTTGTTTCTGGCTTCTTTCACTTAACATAACGTCTTCATGTTTGATCCATATCGAAACATGCTTCCATACTTCATTCCTTTTTTATAGCCGAAAAAGGGTTTTTACTGCCTTTGACCAGTATGAATAATATTGTTAGGAAGATTTGTGCGCAATTTTTTGTGTGAACATATGTTTTCACTTCTATCAGGTACATACCTACCAGTAGAATTTCTGGTTCCTAGATTAACTCTACTTGACTTTTCAGTTGCTGCCAATCTGTTTTCCATAGTGGTCCTACCATGGTACATTCTAACGATCAATATATGAGGGTTCCCAGCTCACCACACCTTCACCAACTCTGTTATTGTCTGTCATTTTGATTATAGCAAGTCTAGTGGGTGTGAAATGGCATTTCATTGTGGTTTGATTTTCATCTCCAAGAAGTAAAGTCTTCTAAACATTTTGGATTCAAACATTTTATTTCAAAACTATAGTCGACTTGCTACGTAGGTCTGAACCTACCTTCCTTTAGTCCTCTGGCAAATTTGTTTTGGTATAATTGAATGAATTTAAGTCGTGTTTTCTCTTCCCTTCCCCCCTTCCTTCCTCCCCCTTCCTCTCTCCCCCTTTCCCTGCTACCCCTCTTTCCTTTCTTCTGACCAGGTGCTGACAAGGCTGCTTTCCTCATGGGCATTAACACTTCTGAGTTGGTGAAGGGTTTGATCCATCCTAGAATCAAAGTCGGTAATGAATATGTCACCAGAGGTCAAAATGTAGAACAGGTAAGGTGTTATTTCCAGAGCGTTATGACTCTATGATCTTGTAATAATTGTGTACATATTGTACTTGTTATGTTTCAGCTTCTGGTGTTGTCTGCATCAAGTGCTTCCATAAAAAAGCGAGTGAGAACTACTGTGATGTATTCATTCGGAATGTTTTCACTTGTGATGCATACCACTGTACATGCTCTTGCATTAAGAATCTTTCCAGATTCTTGGGGCGCCTGGGTGGCTCAGTCGGTTAAGCGTTCGACTTCAGCGCAGGTCATGATCTCACGGTTCATGGGTTCGAGCCCCGGATCGGGCTCTGTGCTGACGGCTAGCTCAGAGCCTGGAGCCTGCCTCAGATTCTGTGTCTCCCTCTCTCTCTGATGCTCCCCTGCTCACGCTGTCTCTCTCTCTCTCTCAGAAATAAACATTAAAAAAAAAAAAAAGAATCTTTCCAGATTCTTAATATACCATTTGACAGTTTTCCTGTAGGTAACAAGTCTCTTTGCTGAAGTAGGCAAGCCTTTTGCTTGTGATCAACATCTTTGTTGTCCAGCTAAGGAGCTTTCAAAGCCATTAATTTCCAGTGTGAATAAAACTGGTGAATTGGCATCCCTCACCTATTTGGAATATTGACATTTTAGAGTAACAGGCATATTAGTTGAGAAAGAGTTTGAAAACATAGGCTGAAGTTAGTATTTGAAGGAGGGGTGTTGAGAGCAGAAGTGAGAGAAGGAAGGTCATGCAGGCTTTGTTGTGCATCCAGGAGAGCCTTTTAATGATAGAATAACAAGTGCTCTCAGGACTGCTGATCCTGAGGCTTTGTCAGAATGCAGGAAGTGTCCCCAGGGCTGCCAGGTAATGAGACCACCTAAGTATGCTAGTGCATTTTAAAATAATGATTTACATCCGTAATGCCTATTAGCCAGTATGTGATGCCATGCTGCAGTAACATCTATGCACTGAAATGTCGGTGACAGTAAAATTAACATTTCTTACACTACGTCCATTACACATTGGATGGCCTTCTTCCATATTGTGGTTAAGCCACTCAGGACACCTGGCCTCCAGAGTTGCTGCTCAGGGGAAAGATCATTTGTGGAGAAAGTGCACCCACCTTAACTGCCTGGGGCCAGAAGTGATAACACTTTGACTAACAGTCTGTTGGTTGATAAAAATTAGTCAAATTACTACAGGTACGGTAGTACCTGGAAAGAGAGAATGGTACGATCACATATAGTATGTATAAGGCACTCCTAGGCATTGCTTCCTTCTCTTCTTACAACAATACTCGGAGGTAAATAGAGCAGGAATACTTAGGTTTTCGCGGTTGGGGAAACTGAGGCTTAGGGAACATAAATGACACTGCAAAGGACGCACAGCTAATATCCAGGTGACATTTAGATTGTCTTTACATACATTTTAAGTCTGAAGATGAGATAGACAGATGTACAAATTTGTGATAGAAGACAGTTGTTCTGATGACAATAAACTCTATTTTTGGTGTATTGAAGCACCTCGTGTGACTATGTGATTTAAAACATTTCAGTAATTTCCTAGCTTAGTTTACTCTATAAATCAATAATTCTACCTCTATCTTAATACTATACTGAAATAATTAGTCTCCATTTTTGTTCCCCCTTCATCACTGGAAGCTCCTCGAGACCATGGACTGTGAATTCATTTTAGTACCTTTGGCATCTAGCACAGTGCCCTCCAAGCAGGAGGTGCTCCATACACATTAAGATAAACTAAATATTGAGCTGAACTTGAGCCATGATCAGCAGGACAGTAGTTGAACTCTTTCTCATAGTGAAGTTAAGGGTGTTTGGCAGTTTCTTGCTTTTTAACACATTTACCACAACATGCATGCATGACATGCTATGATTATAGAACAAGGACTCGCTCTGTGTAAAACTAATGAGCCCAGAGGAGGACTGAAATCAAACCTTCTGCTCTTTAATACTGTGTTCTCAGGAACTGAGTTACCACCAGCCTTCACTATAATAGAACCAGTGAAGCAAGCTAATGTATTATTATCCAACATTAAGAGAAAAAAAAAATACTCCTTATATTCCAATCTCTCTCTCTCTTTCCCTTTCTCTTGCTGCTGGAGAGAGTGTAGGAAAGCACCCTGTAAGGCTTTTCTTTTCTTGGGAATTTTACTGACTTTATAGAGACAATTGCCACTTCTAAGAATAGAGATGTATATGTTCTGTTGATGACAATTGCAAAAGATGGCAAAAATTCTTGCAGTGTTAACACTTACAAAATTTGGTTCCAGCTCTAATGCTGACTAACTCTGGGATCTTGGTCAAATGTCTTCACCTCAGTGAGCACCCAGGAAAGAGGCTGAATCCCTCGTGTCTCAGTGGAAGGGTGACTGGCATCTAAATGGGATGGTCCTTCATATGTGAGCGTGTCCGGCACATCGTAGGGGGTTTGCATTCTGGCTTTCAGATGCTGAATGCCAATGGCACAATCATGATGATGCCTGGAAAATGCCCTCCCTATTTTCAAATACGTTCTTCCTTCAGTGGCAGGTATCATCCCGAATTGAGAGCCACTATGTATGATTATTAAGAACTAAGGTCCTTCAGGGGAGCCTGGGTGGCTTAGTTGGTTAAGCGTCCGACTTTCACTTAGGTCATGATCTCGCGGTTCGTGGGTTCGAGCCCCGCATCGGGCTCTGTGCTGACTGCCAGCTCGGAGCCTGGAGCCTGTTTCAGTCTGTGACTCTCTCTCTCTCTGACCCTTCCCTGCTCGCGCTCTCTCTTTCTCTCTCTCCTAGAAATAAATAAAACATAAAAAAAAAAAAAAGAACTAAGGTCCTTCCGGTCTAGTATTTTATGATTCCATGAGAGTTTTAACTATGCCTGTTAGAAATAAGTTGTTCTAATTTTATTATTTAATTTATTTAAAAAACTTTTTTAACATTGATTTCTGAGAGAGACAGAGAGAGCACAAGTGAGGGAGGGGCAGAGAGAGGAGGAGACACAGAATCCAAAGCAGGTTCTCGGCTCTGAGCTGCCAGCACAGAGCCTGACATGGGGCTTGAACTCACAGACCGTGAGATCATGACATGAGCCAAAGTCGGACGCTTAACCAACTGAGCCACCCAGGTGCCTCAGGTGTTTTAATTTTAAAAAGATTAATTATGATTTAAAAATCACAATAATCAGTAAGTACTGATGATGGGCTAAGTGCTTTGTATGGATATCCCATTCAATTGAACAACAAGCCTGCAAAGTTGATCTTACTTATATTTCCATTTTTCTAGTTAAAGATGATGAACCTTACAAAGATTAACTGTTCACCGTAACGTAGCTAGTAAATTCTGGAGTGAAGATGAGGAAGGGATAAAAGTGGAAAGGGAACAGGAGAGTGGGAACCAACATTTATTGGATAGCAAGTGCTAAATGTGTGCTATTTACATCCTCTGTCTCATCGAGTGTCTCCCAGTAACCCTGGCAGATGCATATTTTAATATTAAAAAGCTAATATTGAATTAATAAAGATCACATTTTAATATTTAAAAAGGCAGGGATAAAAGTGACATAAATAGGGGCGCCTGGGTGGCTTAGTCGGTTAAGCGTCCGACTTTCGCTTGGGTCATGATCTCGCGGTTCTTGGGTTCGAGCCCCACGTCAGGCTCTGTGCTGACTGCCAGCTCAGAGCCTGGAGCCTGTTTCAGTCTGTGTCTCTCTCTCTCTGACCCTCCCCTGCTCACGCTGTCTCTCTCTCTCTCTCCTAGAAATAAATAAAAATATTTTTAAAAAATTAAAAAAAAAAAGTGCCATAAATATGGCTCTTTGACTCCATTTCTTTTTGGTGGTGGTTTTTGTTCTATCCTGTGCAACTGCTACCCAATGATCACAGTCTTCTGTGAGGTTATTTGAAAAAGAGCTAAGGGATGAGTTCATGTAGTCCCTGAAAAGTGGAAGTGTATATTCTGCTGTGTAATTCCTCCTTTATTGGGTAGAAAAGGATGAAAATGATTAATTATCGAGCAGTATGTTAGCTTATTGGTTTCATTCAGCAGACGCCATATCGTCTATTTTTTTCCCTGACTACATCGTCAGCCTGTCTTCCTGTTTCCTCACTACTCTCCACCGCTGGCCAATTTCTCTTCCACTCTCACTTCCAGATACTTAGGGAATTAAAAAGAGGTGAGCAAGTTCGTCACATTCTTTTTAAAGGTTAAGTGACTTCTGTAGACAGAGAGTGATTTTCTCAGCGCTCCAGAGGATTAAAACCATTCTTGGTGCTTTATCTGTGCGGGTGTGCTCTCGAAGCCAATAACAAAAACAGTGATGCCATCCAGCTTAAGGATTACTGTGGAAATGACTCAAGATAACTGATCAGAGAGTGGATGACTCATAACTAAATCACCACCAGACACCAACGGGCACCTGCTGCATGCTGTCTCCTGGGCGGCTGAAGGATGGATGGGCCAGGCCTATTTTAAATGTTAAGTGCTTGGAGTCCATTCTGCTTCCAGGCTTGGAGAACATCCAGCTGAAATTCACTCCCACTTGGGGTCTGTCAGTAACCTGTTAACTATAGCAGCACCTTTGCATCGCAGAAGTAGGATCTGCATTTACACAACATCAGTCAGCACTGAGGTTGGAGCTCTTCCCAGTAGGTTATGTTAGAGCCTTCGCCACACACTCTAGGGAGGGGAAATGTAGCCTGACTTTTCCAGTAGGAGAACCTGAGTCAGATTGATGCGCTAAATTGCCTTCTCCCTACAGGGAGTTGAGAGCAACACTGGGAACTGATAGAATAAAGAATGTGGAAGCTGAGGCTAGAAAGAACCTTCAGAGCATTATGCAGGGGAGGAGACTGCAGTCCAGAGAGAGTAGGTCACTTGCCAAAGGTGACAAATCTTAGCAGCAGCAGGATAAGGGCTACGCATTCCAGACTCCTAACCTACTCTACCAGTGTTTTCCAAACTTGATGGTGCACCGGGATCATGGGAGGGTTGTGTTGGAGCGCCAGTTCAGACTCCTAGGTCTGAGACCCGATGCAGAGTTGCTGAGAGCCGGCATCTTTAACATGCTCCCAGGTGGTGTGAAGCTGTAGCTCCTAGGACCACACTTCAAATAGCAAGACTTTCTAATGCATTGCCACTCTACCCCCGGGAGAGTTGGACCTTTGATAATAGAAACATTTCTCTCACAGGAGTGTCTGGTAAGGAGGTACCAGGTTGGCTTGCCTCTGTTTCTTCCCCATTCCTCCCTTCCTTGCTTCCTTCTCCCTTTCTTCTCATTGTATTAAAAATCTTCTCCTGTATCATCTCAGCGGTACACTAGCACCCCAGAAATTCAATAAATAGATCCCAATTGTGCTAGAAGGTGGCTGCTGATAGAAAATGCCCAGGATTAAAATGGACACTGCTGGAAGATGTGGAGTGTTTTTAATGTGATTTCCAGGTGACCTCTGCTGTTGGGACCCTGTCCAAGTCAATATATGAAAGGATGTTTAAGTGGCTGGTGGCACGTATCAACAGGGCGCTGGATGCCCGGCTGTCAAAGCAATTCTTCATTGGCATTCTTGACATCACGGGTTTTGAAATCCTTGATGTAAGTATATCTGGTTAGAATGAAGCCAATGTGTATTTATGAGGAGATTAGAAAATGTGCATTGAACGTCAGAAAATGGAGTCAAAGCGTGATGAGATTTATTCCGTCAAAGCTTAAGAGCAACTCTGGTTGGAATAGAGCTATTATTAATATAAATACATAACAATAGTTATTATAACTATAGTAACTAATAGTATTAAAAATTCAGCCTTAAAGGTACATAGAAATAAAGAGCCTTTTACAATTTTAAATTTTGATATCGTTGTGTTTTATCTTATTGTCATAATGTTTAGTTTGCAGATGTATTTCAAGGAGGTAAGGAGTTAATTGAGGATTTGTTATTTACTGGGTCTATTTGCCATCATCTGATTGTGGTTATGATATTCTCTGTACATTTTTGCAAGTGGACCTCAATTTTATTTCATTTTTTTACTGAGATATATTAGACCATTTAAAAATGTATATGTTTAAGGTATACAACTTCGTGATCTGGCACACCTATGCACTGTGAAACAATCAAAGTCAAGTCGATTAACATAGCCATCACCTCGAACGGTTACCATTTGTTCAATTTCACTTTTTATCTCTTCTCACCTAATCACATCTTCAAAGTATAACAGTCTGGAGCAATTTTGCATTAATTTTACCAATGAAAAATTACAACAGCTCTTTAATCAGCACATGTTTGTTCTGGAGCAAGAGGAATACAGGAAAGAAGGCATTGGCTGGGTGTCCTTTGACTTCGGTCTGGATTTACAAGCCTGCATAGATCTCGTTGAGAAGGTAACACATGCTTCTCTCCTCATTTATTTTCATTTAAGGAGAATGGTCCCTGTTTGCCGTATCGATCCGTATCGGGACTCAGGCTCTGTCAGGGGATGGGAAGCAGGGCCGGAGAGCTCTGTGCAGCTTCTCTTAATGGGCTGTGTGTGCAGAACCCGTGGCAATCTAACTAAACCTTCATGTCAGTTACCCTCCTCCATCATCTCCCGCGCAGATTGTCGGGACGCATTTGCCACTTATGCATGGCCTCCACTGTTAATGCGTGAGCAAACTTGTCGAGATTAAAAATGGTCATGCTCTTGACTCGAAAAACACAGAGCTGAAAATATGAGCACTGTAGGGCCTGGCTGATTAATATAAGGTGAATGAGCAGACCCAGAGCAGCTTAACGAAATTTGGCAAATTAGCATGCAAACAAACAACTGTCATAAATCCTCAAGGCCACTACCTTGCAGGATGTAGTTTGTTCATTTAATTGGACAAGTACCAGTTAGTTTAAGTAATTTATGACAATACTTCATGGCTTATTAGTAAATTAGCTGCAGTGTATGGTTTCTGAATTCAGCGATGTTCTCGTACTCTGAAATCTTTCTATGTGCTCTGAAAAAGATTAACCAGGTTTGCCGGGGGAATTAAGTATGGAGTGTTCTGTGGCTTGGTTGGTGGCAGCATGCATGGTGGCAGGTCTTGCTTTAACCGTGGCTTGCACTGAATTCTGGAGCCGGATCTAGGAAGGCCAAGGCCTACTGCTCTCAAAGTTCTGGACACTCTCTTTAGCTAAGCTATTGGCATCTGATTCTCAACGGCCCTATCAGGAAGGAGGCAGAGTGAATGACCTCTCACTGTCTTCATGGGCCTCAGGTTTTATCTATCAGTGTCCCATCAACCTTATTTATTACGCTTTAGATGAAACTACACCTTCCTTGAAAATAGCCATTAATCCTAACAAGAATGCATGTCACATTGATTTTATTTATTTTATAACCAGTGAACTTCGTTGGTGGAGGACAGACTGATAAAAAAAATAATAATGATAATGACCTGACCTCTAAGCTGATTAAAAAATCATAATAATTATAATGGCCCAACCATGATGTGGTAAATGTTTGCTGGAATTATGAAAGCTGTAGTTTTCTGGTGAGAAATGAGACTAAAGAACTGGAACTCCTCAGAGTGACCTATTTAGTTAGCTTTTGCCAATTGTCACCTGTAATATCTACTTAACTCTGATTATGGTGAGGTGACCATTTACAGGCAGGAAGGTGGGACATAGACATTATTCAGATCCGGTTAAGTCTGTAAACATTACTGATTTTTTAGGTCATATGTAGCCCACTGTCTCATTTATGCCGGTTCAGTTATTCTAAATAACCCACTAGCAACATGGATGTAATTTCCTGTTGCATTTTCTTCTGATACGATAACATGAGGATAAAAACCCCTGACCAATGATAGAAGGAAAAGATAAGTCTTTGGCTTGCTATGAATGATTTCAAAGGGATTCAGGTCATGCAAATGAGGAATACCAAATTCCAAATTGAAATTATTCTATATTTTGAAAAGACCCATTGAGCTGGTTCAGGCTACATGAGGAAAATTTGTTGTAAATATTAATGCTGTACCAACTCATTCCTTGAAACAGAATGAATTGTGAGAAGTTTTCAAAATTCAAAAGAACTGAGATAAATCAATATGTACAAACTGCCTTATAGCATGCATCTGTGTGTGCATAAAAAGAAGGGGGATTTTCATACTTCAAAGTTTCAAAGTTTTGTGTTTACCAAAAAGCTTGTCAAGCTAAAAGAAAATGTATTTCAACACCACCTTTAATTGTCAATTTGGTCGTCAAGCATACGGTGACCTCCTTCTATGAACAAATATGCAGCAAACAAATCTATTATAGGATTAGCTCACACTTATTTCAATACCTGAAATAGTCTACTGTGTTTAGAACTCAAGCATCAATAATTTACATCTTACAGTCTTAACATATGACTACATATTATTTATGGTTTGCCTATATGCAATAGACAATTGCAATAGGCCTATAGGCAATGCCTATTTGCCTATAATGGCATAGGTATTGGTAAAGAGATTATTTCTATTATTTTTAAGATAAATACTCCCCAAATTACACATTTAAAATCTGTTGCCCCTAGATTGTAGTCACCTTGAGACACTACATCCATTTTCCAATAATTCAGCCCTTTTGCAAAAAGTTCCTCACAGGATTGGGATTTGTATACAGTTTTAGAATAATACCAGCAGGGTGTGAGAAAAAACTAGCTGCAGGACTGATCCTTGTACCTGTTTGTAAGTCCAAACTGTATTAGCTTGATCATACTTTTGTTGTTGTTTTGTCTTGTTGTTTTTTATAACCTTATTTGCCTAACTGGGCCTGAATAAATTTTTATTGTCTCTCTACAATGATTACAGTGACACAGTTTCTAAAATACTTTAAATCCTGGTAGCCTCTTGGCAATACATGTCGTTGCCTCCCAAGTGAGGTTCTTTGGGTATGCTGTCTGCTTTGTTTATTATGGAATGAGTCGCATTAATATACGGAATAGCTATCTCTTGTACACCCATGAGGATTTCCTTGAAACATGTGACTCCAAGCTTTCTGTCACAACTCATTCTGCCTGGCTACTGCCCACAGCAAAGCAGTCCGGATCCCAGAGCTCAAATATGGGTGTCTTAGTGTTCACCTGTCAATCAGTTATGTAGCAGAAATTTGCGGGGACCTACATTTAGTCACCTGGGAACCTACTATACTAAGGGTTGTGAGAAATGCAAACCAGAGGCATCATCCTGTAACTAAAGGAACATGGGATATCGTTGGAAAGGCATCTTCCTAAGACCAAACGTTTTACTTATTTTTAATTAAGCACATAAATTTATTTAACGACTAGTTGTTTTGATCACTTCCTTGTTACCTTTTGGTGAGAGAGGGATTCCTGCCCTGGTGTATAGAGATGACTGAACATAGGACACCTAACCCTGGACAGATGAATTTGATAATAGCTTACTGGTCACATATGCTCAGAGCCTGAAAGGGGAGGACACTTCATGCCAGGCAAGGCCACATGGTGGTTGCACTGTTGACAGAGTGGATAAGAGGGGTCACGGGAGGCAGGCTTTATAGTAAGAATAGGGTGTGGTGACTATCATTTCTCAAGGGAGGATGTGATTGGCTTGCTTGAGTAATTCTGAGGGCTGCCAGGGATCTGAGACCCATCAGTCAAGGATAAGCGGGCACTGTGTCTGGTCCCATGATCAGGATGGTAACTTGGCTAGTGGACCTCACTCACGGAGCACAGTGGGGAGGGGAACTTGCGATTAGGTCATCTGAGGCTCTCCCAGGTTTCCCCAGATGTCAAGGCACACGTGATGTTGGGCCTTGATTTCAGGCCTAATACCATACTACTGTAGAGAAGACTTTGAATTAAGTACTGTGGAAAACTTAAGCAGTTGTTATAAATAGCGCTTACCCTTAGGAAGTATGCAGTCAAGCAGGAGATTTGTAAGTCTAATCAGTATAAAAATATGTCTCTGTATAAATGCAGGAAAGGCAGAAAGGCCAACAGAACTCCTAAGTGCAGGAGTCCCCTCTGCCTGTGGGAATCTTGGAAGGCCAGGCAGGAAAGGGTATGAAATCTCAGATGGATCTTAAGACATGAGTATGATTTTAGCAGGTAAGGAGAGGAGGACAGTGAGCAGGTGAGGGACTAGCGAGGGAGAGGGGTAACCAAACAAAGGCCCATTCTGAAATTTTCGGTAGTCACACAGAAGGAAGTAGCTGGAACAAAAGAGAAAGAAGGGTCAGATTGTGCAGAGACTTGAAGTAATTTATACCTTATGTTTTGGCAGCAGGGAGCCAGAGAGGGCTTCTGCGCTGGGCAACAGAGCAGTCAGAGCTGCTCGAGTTTATTCTGTGGGTTTGTGTTTGGCGTCTGGAAGTGGGGGAAAGGCTAAGGGTAAGGCGGTTGGGGACAGCAGCCCAGGTGAGGAGTAAAGAGGTCCTGAATCAGGACAACGGCAATGCAAATAGTAAGAAAGTGACAGACCTAAAAGGAAGGCAGGACGGATTGATAATATTTAAAGAGGGAGAGGTTAGAGCACTAATGTTTGGAGTCAGGGCAACTGACTCAAACCATTTAGTGTGCAATATAGGACATTTGATGCTACCGGGCAGAACTAATTACTTTTCTCCCTGACCTATTTGGAAATTAATCTACCGAAGGGCCTCATATTTATTAGAAGTTTCACATCTCCCAAGCACTGGAAAAATGTAGAAGACCCTGGCAAAACAGTGATTTTCCCCCCTCCTCAGTGGTTAGGTTGTTACATTTTGAGCTATGATATGTACTTGCTTAATAGAAAGCTTCCATTCATCCAAATGCAGAAGTTGGCTTTACTAGCTTTCAGTATAATGATAGTCCTCAAGCATGGAAGGTGACTGCTGGAGATGGGAACTGTCCCTCCTTGTGAGGCATTCCCACAGCCATGTTGTTAACAGACTACCATTGCAGGAGATGCTTACATTTTTAAATGATTTAGTCCAGTTTTCACTGAGGGTTGACCACATGTATGGTCGGAAAATCTGTGGTGCAAGATGGAATCCAGGCCTCCAAACGCTCACACCAGTGAGTCATCTATTTAGTTTATCAGGTTCTCCCTACCCCTCCTCCTCCTCCTCCTTCACCTCCTCAATGTTACTTACTTTGCCAAGAACCCGCAAGGTCAGTGGTGCCAGGAGCAAAATGGGTGTCGGTTTCTCTTAGAATATTTTACTCTCACTTAGAACACTTCACGTAATTGCTCACTGCATCATTCCCCACCTAGATGTTTGGGAGGAAGGAAGATGTCCTAGAACTCTTCAGTACAAGAATTAGTAGTGAAATTGTTAATTACATTTCCTATAAAGTACAGGTTTTAAGTTTGTGAAGACATACACAAGATGTAGAAAAACATAGTCCATATATTACACTGGTAAATCAGGTGGATCAAGAATATGAATTTTAGGGGCGCCTGGGTGGCTTAGTCGGTTAAGAGTCCGACTTCCGATTAGGTCATGATCTTGCGGTTCGTGGGTTCGAGCCCCGCGTTGGGCTCTGTGCTGACTGCCAGCTCAGAGCCTGGATGCTGTTTCAGAGTCTGTGACTCCCTCTCTCTCTGACCCTCCCCTGTTCACGCTCTCTCTCCCTCTCTCTCTCCTAGAAATAAATAAAACATTTAAAAAATTTAAAAAAAGAATATGATTTTTAAATATCATAATATCATGATGCTCCACTACCTAGAAGCATTTGTACGGCTCAGTAGAGCAATTTAGAACAAATTCTAAACTACAAACACATTTTCCTTTAATATGTCACCCATCCAGGGCCTTATCTCGGAGTTGGTGTATTCTCTCCCCAAGACAACATTTAAGCATAAGCTACCCAGCTTTTTAGAAAGAAATTATGAAGCGAATTCAAGGAACTTTTAGGTGGGTTAGACCAGACCTTTAATGTCTCTTCTGAGAGTCTATGGTTCTTAGGTACAAAGTGTTGGTAGGAAACCATGCAATCTATGCCTGTTGGGCCAAGGGATCACATTCTGTCTCAGAATTCTTATGACATTTTCTGAATATCTTTGTTTTGTCTGCTTTCTTGTACTCATATGGATATTTTTTGTCTTCTTGGTTAGATGCCCTGGAGTCACAACCCATGTATAACACAAAACGTCTGGTACGCCTCGTAGAAGGCAAAAATATTTGTAGAGTAGACTAATGAATATACAAATACACAAAAAGATACGCAAATATGAGAATCCTTGTTTTCCACACAAAACCTGTTTTTCCCCTATATGTATGTACCTTATATCAGTTAATGGCAGCATCCACTGCCCATTTTCTCAAGCCAAAAAACTGGTCATCTTTCTCTATTAAATCCCACATTCTGTCTACTAGCAGTAGATTCAGCTCTACTTTCCAGCTATGTCACATTTCAATGACTTCTGACCACCTCTAACACTATCACTAATCTAGACCAGGGGTCAGCAAACTGTCTGGAGGCCTATTTCTGTAAATAAAGTTTTAATAAAGCATTGTCATACCTATTTTATTCACATGTTGCCACTTGCCGCTTTCAGGGCTAACATGACTGAGTGGATGGCAGAAGTGTAACAGGAACCACGTGGCCCCCAAAGCCTAACACACTTATTACATGGCCCTTTAAAGAAAAAGTTTGCTGACAAGGGTCATCAGGTTTTCTACAACATCTTCTTTTTTTGTTGTTTTTGCTTTTGCAACCCAATGAAAACATAGAAACTCTTATTAGCTCACTGGGTCTCCAATATAGCCCATAGGAAGGATTTGGCCAACGGGCTCTACTTTACCAACCTTGTTCTAAACAAATGATCTTTTTTTTTTTTTTTTTTTTAATGTTTTATTTATTTCTAGGAGAGAGAGAGAAGCGTGAGCAGGAGGTCAGGGAGAGGAGATAGACTCCGAAACAGGCTCCAGTCTCTGAGCTGGCAGTCAGCACAGAGCCCGACGCGGGGCTCGAACCCACGAACCGCGAGATCATGACCTAAGTGAAAGTCGGACGCTTAACCAACTAAGCCACCCAGGCGCCCCAACAAATGATCTTTTTAAAGCGAACATCACATCACATGACTTCCTGTTAAAAATCTACAATGACCTCCCGTTATACTTAAAATCCAATATCTTAGCACTGCCTGGACAGACCTTGGGATTCAATACTCCTTATCTCTCTGGCTTTATCTCGTACAGCCTGCCCCATCTCACTACCTTAGCTCTGTCCACTCTTGCCTCTGGCAGGACCTCAAACTTGCCAAGTGTGCTCCTGCCTCAGGGCCCTTGCATTCATCATTTGTCTGCCAAGAATACTTATATACAGATCTTTAGATGTGCTCTTTTCGTTTAGGTCAGAGGGTTTTACTTGACCATCCCACTAACCTAGCTCCCAGTCGGTCCCCTAGTCATTGTCTATTTCTTTTCTTTGCATGATTTCTTCAGAACACTAACGGGAAACTAAATTATTATTTGTTTACTTGACTGTTGTTTTCTACTCCATTAGAAAGTAATCACTCTGAGGACAGGCACTTTGTGTATGTGACTAATGGCTACGCTGCCAGCTTCTGCTGGTACCCAGCATCTAGGAGGTATTAATAATATTTGTTAAATGGATGATTGACTAATTATGTATAGTGAATATTCTTTCCCTTTGTCAAGTGATCAGGTTCCTGAAATAAGAATTTACAGGACCTCCCACCCCCATTGAAGATACTGTTTCCTGGGGTTTTCTTTCATCTGCTGTTCATATGTATCTCCAACAGCCAATGGGCATCTTTTCCATCCTTGAAGAAGAATGTATGTTTCCTCAGGCTACAGATGTGACTTTCAAGACCAAACTTTTTGATAACCATTTCGGGAAGTCGATTCATTTCCAGAAACCCAAGCCTGATAATAAGCGATATGAAGCTCACTTTGAGCTTGTCCATTATGCAGGAGTGGTAAGTTACTTCTAGACCTTCAGCCCTGAGTTTTCCTGAGTCAGGTTCAAATGCATTCAGCCCAAATCCCTAGACTATATATAAGTAAAGTTTAGATGAAATGAAGAGGTGAACAAAAAAGAAATCTCAGTTCCAGAAAAAAAAGTTGGTGAGCCTTTTAGCATTTAAGAAATGAAATACCCACACTATAATAGTATTCCATGTGCACAAAGGTTAGAAATTTCAAAATAGACTCTGTCATCCCAGCTCAAAGTAAGACAGCTTCAGAAAGTCATGGAGATCATCAAAGTCATGGGGTTTTTTTTTTCGTGTTTGTCCTTCCTTTTAACTTAACATTGTATGAATGAGTGATTTCAACTGATCTTTTTATTGAAGTTTTTTTTTTAATTTTTTTTATTCTCTCATAGAGAAATAGTCACTGTGAAGTAATGGCCTCCAAACTATGGCCAACAAAGGTTTTTAATGACTCTCACCGCCTCTCCTCATTTCCCCACTGGTATCTGTGTGTGTTGCCCCTTTTTTTCTGCTTCTGGTCAGTGATTCCAGATGGAACAGAAAGATAATTGATGGAGGATAAAATAATACTTCAGTCCAAAAGTGACCTGCCAACTGTACATAAATGTGCTTGTAATTGCCTTCTTTCATATCCTTGAATATTAATTATAATGATATTTATAGCAAAATATTATAATTGCTAATTTTTAAAAAATGTTCATGTGTGTCAGAGACAATTGGATTTTTTCATCTATTCTAGCCTGTGGAGGAGAGCTGACGTGAATTGTCTCTACTGGAAATACGATTTAATTCTTTCTCCTTCTTCCCTAGCTGTCTTTCTCCCTTCCCTCCCCTTCTCTTCCTTTCTTTCCACAATGTAAATGGTAAAGCCTGAGATTCTCTTAGGGTTGCACAATGGAACTCCTGCAGTATTATTCAGTACTGTTACCTCAAACTAATTTAAAGTTAAAGGACCCATACAATTTATGATTTTTTTAAAAAACGAATGCACAGTTTGCTATGTTAATTTATGCACTCTCTTCTTTTGTTACCTGAACTGCATGCCTTTCCAAAGGTGCCTTATAACATTAGTGGCTGGCTTGAAAAGAACAAAGATCTTCTTAATGAAACAGTGGTGGCTGTATTTCAGAAGTCATCAAATAGACTCCTGGCAAACCTTTTTGAAAATCACATGAGTACTGAGAGTGGTGAGTCGAACAATCTTCTCTAATTTTTTAGCTTTAGAATGGAACCCATGGCTGCCTCAGCACTTCTGAAAATCCTTGCCTCTTTCCTGTGATATCTGTGTCTGCTCCCTGTGGTCTGAGTCATCCCTCTTATTAGCCTTTCTGTCCTCAGGCTGGTGGTTCTTCAGGGAAATGGTGCTTTAAGAGAGATGTATTTCAAGGAACCTGCCCTGCTCTGCTTTTATCTTCTACTCAACCCAGCTGCAAAGAGAGAGAGCAGCAAACCATATTTTGATAAATTATTTTGGGGAAATAACAAGCCTCTTTAATCTATAGTCCCCAAATATCTTGGATTTCTCCTTCACAGTGCTTTTGTATTAATTGCAATCTGGGGTTATTCTAAGCTTCATGAGGGCAGGAGTTAGGTCTGATTTAATTGTAGCCCCAAGTGTGTAGCAAATGCCTGTTTAGCAGACACTCCATAAATATTTATTGGCCATCAAATAACTAATCTTGTTTAGCACTTTTTAATTTACAAAACACTTTTACATACATTATCTTACTCAGTCCATGCCATGACCCTTTCAGATACAGATAGAGGGAAATGTCTTCTTCCTATCTTACAGGAACAAGCACAGAGGAGTTAAGGAGTACCCCCAATTTCACAAACCTACTGTCAAAAGATAAACTGAAGCATGTTAAAATTTTTGAGAATTTATTTGAGCACAAATTAATTCAAATGGGGTTGTGTCAAGCCTTCAGTGTTTAAGACTTTTGCACGAACAGCAGCTCAGGAAGATATATAGAGAAAACATAGAAGCAAAGTAAGGAAGTTATTGATTGGCTGTAGCTTAAAGCCTAGTTGACTGTGATTGGTTGTCCTTAACATTTTGACTTTGTAACCTTAGGACATTTACAAGCATAGATGATGGCTTGCTAATATAGGCCACTACGGGTTAAAGCCACATCGGTCTAATGGCCCCTTGTTTAGTTAATACTAGTAAATGCAAAGTCCGGGTAGGAAGCAGGACTTCTGCTTCCTGCCCTGGTGCCTACACCACTCTCACTGTCTTCCAGAAACAAAACAGAAATGTACAGGCTACATGTATTTAGGACCTAATTCAGACAGACTTCTACACCATGATACAAAGAATTTGGAGATACTGAGCCCACAGTGCTAACATCAGCCTCACAATTGGACTAATGCTAGCTACAGAGGGAAGCTCTCTATGATTCATAGCAAAAGTCACAGATTGGAAGGCCCTGAGCAGAACTTGGCTTTCACACATGTTTTGTTTAGTCCACAGAGGTTTTAAAAAAATCAGAAGTCACCACATACACATTTGGGTTTGCTTTTGCTTTCAACAAGTGGAAAACACAGGAAAAGAGAAAAACCGGCCAGCCTAGGTTCAGATACCCTTGTGGCAATGGGTGAGGTGTATCAGTTCTTCTTTAAGGGATGTGTGCTCTCATTTTCTAACCTTCTCACTGCCCTGCTCTCTCACCCCCAGCTTCAAGTTAACTCCTGGCCCCATCAGGCTGATTTGGGACTCCTGACTGACACGGTCAAGAAATAGAGAATTTGACACTTCCTGGGTTCATCAGCACATGATGACATAATTCGAGAGCAGGCCTGAGATTCTGTTGGCCTGCCTTCAGAAGAGGTTGATAAATGAAGGCTATTGTATTTGGACCCTGATAATCTTCAGGCAGTGCATTTGCCTGATTCTAATGGCTTTTAAAGTACCCCTGAGCAGTCAGTTACACAGTGACTCCTTAGGCTTACAGCTCCCAGATAGGTCATTTTCTGATCATAAGAGATCAGGCAGCTGTTCACGGAGAGAATCAAAGAGAAATCATCTTCTAACTCTTCAGGGTGTGTGCTGTGTCCTTTGGAAGTAGAAAAGAAGAACTATCTAGAATGTCTTTTTTTTTTTGGTAATTTTTCAAGAACCCCCTGAAAATACTGGCCTGGATGTTTCTTATTCATCCAAACATTAAATTACCCATACTTCCTTCTGGGGACTCCAAGTACTTTAATTCAGAGTTATAAAAAAAATAATAATGGAAGGTAGTAGTATTCTTTTCTTGTAGGTGGAAAAACTAATGTACAGAGAAGTCAAGTGATTCATTTGGAGGGCCTAGGGCATGTCAATAGGACATTAGTGATTAAGCTTTAGGACATCTGCCCCAGCACAGGTACTACTCAGGCTCAGAGAATATTGTGTTCATGTTGACAGCTGGTCCATTTTTTCCAGATTGCCTCGGGATTTTGTGCTTGTTGTTGTTGTATGTCTTTGTGACTTAGCACCACACAAATGTTTGTAAAACAATTTGGCTTAGCATAGATTCTTTTGCTTCAAGAAAATGGAAATAGATGGTTTTTTATAAATTATAAAAGTGATGCATGAGTGTTGCCAAAAACACAGACTACATGGAAAAATAAAAAGAGAAACCTAAAAGTTACCTATAATTTCACATAGAGTGATAGCAGTTGTGAACATTTTGGTCTATGCTCTTCCCAATATTTTTTATGTATACGGTCACTAATAATACAACTATACTGAAAACCATGTATACATACTGAGGATCATAACATGCAAACTGTTTGTAACCTACTTTTTCTCTTCAAATAACTCCCAGAAATCTTTCCATGCCAGTTATATGAATCCACATTATCATTTTAAAAGGTCACAGTGTTTCATTGTATACATGCACATGCATATGCACGCACACGCTCGCTCATAATTTAATTAGTCAATCTATTGATAGGCATTTGTTGATAATTTTATTTTCTGTTGAGTTTTTTTGCAGTGACTAAACAATGCTGCAGCAAGTATCTTCTCACAGTTGCCTATTTCCTTAAGGACGAGCACTAGAAATAGACATTTGTGTTATGACAAATATTTTTAAAGCTTTTGGTAGATATTGCCATATTGCTTCTAGAACTTGACGAATTTATACTTTCATCAACAGGGTATGGTAATGTGACAAAAAAAATAGGTTTTTAAATGCTTTCTTCTTCTTTTTTTAGCTCTACAGTTTGGGGAGAAGAAACGCAAGAAAGGAGTTTCATTCCAAACGGTTGCGTCTCTGCATAAAGTAATTTTTAATTGCATCTATTCATGTATTAACTGGTTCACAATCTGCATATGTTATTATTTATTTGAAATTTCACTTTCTTAAATGGGGGCAAAGCATCTGAAGTTAGCCAAGTGGAAAAGTTGAAGCTTATCTTGATATAAATGGTTTCTCCTGGACACTGTTAGTGCCCCACCTAGGTCCCCTTTATCAGCCCTACACCCAGAATTGCCACTGGCAAATGGGAAGATAAGCTATGTCCTTACTCACCCCCGTAGACTCTGGCCCCTTTCTTACCTCAAGGTAGGGACCAACTGTGGTGCAATTTGTGCTTTTGTGCTCAGAGCTCATGCAGGGATCACTTTCAGCTTTGAATCCATACCATTGCTTTTTCCTTCTCCTACCCTACCCTACTTCTCAAAGAAATCCCTCACACTAGAATCCCCAACTCAGATTCTGCTTCCAGAGAATCTGACCTAAGAAAAAATTTGCTTACAGGAAACTTGAGAAACCGTTTATGTGTTTAAGTCATTTATTGCCCAGTCATAAATTATTGCTATCACATTCAAAATGGGTAGATCTGATTCATAACAGAACTTTGTCTGTCAGATAAATATTGATTTGTCATAGGAAAGAGATAATGTATGGTTTGGTAAGCAGGGAAGAATGTTGAATTCATCATTTTATTATTGATATGCATCTTGGCTTTACGATTAAGTTGATGGACTTGGAGACAATTGTGAGGTAGATTGGTGGTATTAGTGATTTTCAAAGTGATTTAGTGTTTGTTATGGTCTCTATTTAAGGAAAACCTAAATAAATTGATGACTAAGCTGAAATCAACAGCACCTCGTTTTGTGAGATGCATAAATCCCAATGTGAACAAAATGCCAGGTAAGAACTAGACTTCTTTGTAATCCACACTGAGAAATACATTTGATTCAAGCTATGTTGACTGTCTTTTTTTTTTTTAAATTACTGCTCCCTTTTATATAAGAGTAGATTTCTGATAGAAAAATGAAAGTAAGTTAAAAGTGAGGTCTTCAGAACTTCCTTAAGATTGCTTTTGAATTGAGATTCAAGTGGACATACAGAAGGATTTCATAAAGCCAACCCAACTGGGTAACATTAAAATGCTTGATATTAGCATTGCAATTCCTCCTTGAATTTCACACTAAAAGCTGGATGAGCTTCTATGCCACTGTCTATGAAGGCAAAGTATAATACAAGGAATTAGATAATCATTGGAGGAATTAAGGTAGATATTTTGGCATAGAGGAAATTATTTGAACTGAATTATCTAAATTGACAGTAAAGACTGTTCCTAAATCCATTTCTAATTGTTAAGGACTCCCTCTGGTCTTCCTTGCCAATACTAGTATCTTCCCTCTCCCTAAGAGCACCCATCTCTTTAGCTATGTACTTCTGAGGGGTGGACAGGTCTGTTTGTTTTTCAATGTTTCTTCCCCCACCCCAGTTTTATTGAGCTATAATTGACATATAGCACTACAGTATACATTTAAGGTATACAGCATAATGATTTGCCTTACATATATTGTGAAATGACTACCAAGTTTACTTAACACCCGTCACCTCGTATAGATATTTTTTTCTCCTTGTGATAAAAATTCTTAGAATTAACTCTCTTAACTTTACTCTTTTGACACATAACTTTTCAAATATACCATAAAGCAGTGTTAATTGTACTCATCTTGTTATACGTTACATCCCTAGTACTTATTCATCCTATAACTGGAAGTTTGTGCCTTATGACCACCTTCATCCAATTTCCCCTTCCTCACCCATCCTTGTTTCTGGTAACCATAAATCTAATCTTTTTTTCTATGAGTTTGGGTTTGTTTGCTTTTAGATTCCACATATAAGTGAGATAGTACAGTATTTATATTTCTCTGCCCAACTTATTTCACTTAGTGTAATGCCCTCAATGTCCATTCATGTTGTTGTATATGACAGGGCTTTCTCCCTTTTTATGGCTGAATAATACTCCATTGTGTATATATGTATGTATATATGTGCGCGCGCGCACACACACACACACATACACACACACACACACATACCACATCTTCTTTATCCATCCTTCCATCTCTGAACACTTAGGTTGTTTGCATATCTTGGCTATTATAGTGGATGTTTTGATGAAAGGATGGTGATAGGTGGGTGGTGGCGACTTATTTTTTAGGTATTTAATTGCCCAAAGTTTTTACAGATATTAACTACATGGGTTGCTTTCCTTACGTAATGGATTTGAAGATCCTCAGACTTCTTTTTGGAATTACAGGCTCCCATATAACTTGGTCAGAGGCTGTTAGATTTAAAGTTGTGTATATGATACACACTTATGTCTTCAGAGCACTAATAACCCTTGGAATATGCAGCCAGCCAGATGCTACTGATTCTAATTTCTGAGGTTCTGTAGTACCTTGTAATTAAGACCCCAATCTTGACAGCCTGTGACCTATTTTGGGAAAGTGTGATACTAAACAATGATGCTGCAGTTTGGGTTTTTGCAACACAAACACTTCGTGTTCATTGACGCTGTATGTTTTTGCCTCATTGTTTCTTATCAGCTGGGTTTCTGAATGCATCTAGGGACACTGCTTCCATTTGGCAAGAAATCTAATTAGCTGCCTCTATTTTGGAGCAATTCTGTTACCTATTAGAGTTGTCTCCCATCGAGTCAGCTCTGATTTCAGGAGTTTTTTTTTTTTTTCTTAAGTCATAAGACAAAGTCATAAGAAAAACTTCATGATCTAATCAAGACAGTTTTTCCTATGTGCTTGAAGAGAATGAGCATGATTGACCTATTGGGGTCATAGAGGTCCACTTGTTCCCCTTCTTACAGATCATCTGTTTCTATCTATGAAAGGAATTGGTGTACAAGAAAATGGATATATGGCTTAGAGTTTATTTCTGTGACCTTGGACACAAACAGAGAGTGCTCTGATTTCCATTTTCCTTACAATACTGTAGTAGCCCTTTGTGTTAGGAGGAACACTACTTGCCTTCTTCCTGAGGACTTGCTGAAAACCAGACACAGTGGCTCCTTGGAAGGTGTATCTGAGGGCCCTCTCAGAGATTGCTACTGCAGCTCTCCTAGGGCTTCATCTGATAAACGTGGAGGTGACAGGAGGATGCTTATGCTACAGGATAAGACTGAGGTGCTCTCAAGGTCAAAAGGAGAGAATGGAGGCTGGGATGTGCTCAAGTCCTTCATAAATAGTAAACAACTTTGTGGCTGTGTTCATCTTCTCTTTTCTTTGTATTCCTCCTTCTTTTTATCCCTTTTCCTTCCCACTTAGAGGGGTCAGTCAGCTTTTGTGTTCTTATACTCCTCTCTACCTGGTTTCTGGCCAGAGAGTGGATATAATAATACCAGTTATTTACAATTCTAGCAAAAATGTATTTTTTTTTTTTGCCTTCCGGGTGTATTTGCTTATAAAACTTGATGAACTGTGAGTTAAAATGTTCATTCTGTGTTAAAGGAATTTCGAGTCAATCCAATTTGGAGACTCTTGCATGATACGATGGGCACTGTGAGTGTGCTCAGGCTGGGACTGAGTGAACGCCGATTACCTATTACATACAGAACATTAAACTCAAACTTTTTTTTTAATCTCAAGATGCAGCAGTTAGGACAAAATCTTGAGAAATAATGGTTTTGTTTTGTTTTTTTTACATAGACTGAGTGTGGCTCTTTTCCTCCAGGTGTATTGGACGCTTACTCCGTTCTGCAGCAGCTGCGTTGTAACGGTGTCTTAGAAGGGACCAGGATGTTCTGTGAAGGTTTTCCGAACCAGCTGTTGTATGCTGATTTTAAACAAAGGTAAACATACACATCCCAGGAACCAAGGGTCCTAAGGTATCCTGGTTTCTTCTCTTTCTGAGTGTTTAGGCATGCATTGTTTGTTTGGTTGATGTCCTCCAAACTACAGATCGATGTGTTTTGGTGGCGGTGAGATATATGATGACAGAGTTCCATTATTACTTCCCCTTAAATCCAACATCCATGTAGCTGTAATATCCTTAAATCTCTATTAATGGATAATAGACCCACATATAGAAGAAATATATAGAGAAGAAAGACATGGAGGCTGAATTGAATTTCTGAAATGTTGTATGCACCTAATCGTAGCTGTCTTCCAAGCAGGCTTTTGCTTTACTAGCAAGCCCGTGAAAGAAAAGAAGCCAGCAGGGTGTGTGGCAGGCAGCAGGAGAGGCATTTTTGCTTTCTATTTCCTGTATTTCAAAAGTGTAAATTATAGGTCATCAAGCAAATTCGAGCAAAGTATGGTAGAGTAGAAAGAGTACCTGTCTCAGAATTAAGAGGCATATTTCTAGTTCTCCGCCAGCTTACCATTAGGGTGAAGAAATCTTGGAAGAGACATTTATTGTCTCTGCTTTTCAGTGTTCTTGTCTGTACAATAGAGATACTTAAGCGAGGCTCTTTCTCTCCCTTTGCTTTCCAATCTCTCCTTCCCTCCGTAATTGAACAAAGAATCAAATGATGTTGTCTCTAAAGTACCATAAAAAGTACACACTATTATACCAAAGTAAGGTATTATTGCTTATACCCTCATTACTTTTGCCAGGAATTTTTTGAAAATTGAACATATTGATAGGAGAGGTACAAGTCTATACCTCCTTTACCTCACTTGTCCAAATTATTCTTTATTTGAATCATATGACCTCCCTGACCCCAGGATTTATTCCTTATCTATTTTAAATTAGGTACTGTATTCTGAACCCAAGGGCCTTTCCAAAGAGTAGATTTGTGAGCAGCAGGAAAGCAGCTGAAGAATTGCTTGGCTCATTGGAGATAGACCATATCCAGTATCGCTTTGGAATCACTAAGGTAACAGAAAACTAGGAAGAATACATTTGGAAAAGAGTGGGAGGAAAGAGTGTGTATCTTAAAATACCCATGAAAGTAGAATGATAAGGCATTCTACAGTTCTTGTGACCACAAATAACACAAATAGAGCTTGGTTGAAAGTGGAAACTTCAATGTTATTTGGGAGAACGCTCAATGTTTCTTATACTTCAGTCTTAACTATATTTGCATTTTTATAATTATTCATCTAAGTAAGTTTGGGCCAAGATATAAAATATTGAATTAGCCTTACTGTGCTAGAAAATGTGCATCGACATCAGAGCTAGAAAAAGGTAAATCAACTTACTGGAATGAACTGCTTGTTTGTGTATGAACTGATTTAACCACAAGCACTCTTTTAGGGAATTAATTCTAGGAGACTATGTGAGTAATTTAAAATGTTAAAGTCCTGTGGTGGTTTAGTTGGCTAAGTGTCTGACTTGATTTTGGCTCAGGTCATGGTCTCAGGATCATGAGATGGAGTCCCATGCTGGGCTCTGTGCTGAGTGTTGAGTCTGCTTAAGAATCTCCCTCTTCCGCTCTCTCTCTTCCCCTCCCCAACTCTCTCTTTCTCTCTCAAAATAAATAAAAATTTAAAAATGTTAAGATCAGCCTCACTATCCAAAAACATTAATCCACAGTTAAGTTCCTTAAATGTGGTTTGCTAAATTCTGCTTCCTCTTGGATGATTATGGTACAATCCACATATTATGAGAAACTTCTAATAGATTTGGTTTCATTTCATGGTCAACATCAGGTTATTTCTAGTAATATCCATAGAAGGACCAAATTATTAGAAGGAGAATTGGAAGGTCCAGGGTGAAGAGCTCAGAGAAGAAGAACTCTATTAGGATGTGAGTATAAAATGTTAGTTGACCCCCACCTTTTGAGTACTTAAAAATCTCTTTCTGGTGTTTATTGTTTCTGCTGATTTCCACTACTGGTCCCTTGCTTCCTTGTGTGCTTATTTATTTTTGCTGTATACTACTTATCTAGACTAGGACTAGTATGAGTCAAAAGAGCCTCCTAAAGCACAAAATTTGAGAAGCACTCACTATTGAGTTTATGTAAGTACCAACTTATACAACCCTAAAAGTGAGTGCTTCCTTAAAATTGTGCCTGACACCTCACTCACCTCATCTTGGCATTACTAATAATAATTCTTGAAAAAGTTTATGTGAACTCTAATATGAAACACTTCCCATAGTGACTTTCTCTGGAGCAGAGATCAGCAAACTTTGGCCTAAGGTCCATCTCTATGATCTATTTTCTTATGTTAAAATGGTTTGAGTAATTCCTATCAAAATAACACCAGCATTCTTCAGAGAGCTAGAACAAACAATCCTAAACTTTGTATAGAACCAGAAAAGACCCTGAGTAGCCAAAGCAATCTTGAAAAGGAAAACCAAAGCTGGAGGCATCACAATTCTAGACTTCAAGATATATTACAAAGATGTAATCATCAAGACACTATGGTACTGGCACAAAAACAGACACTCGGATCAGTGGAACAGAATAGACAACCCCGAAATGAATTCACAAATGTACGGACAACTCAGTTTTGATAAAGCAGGAAAGAATATCCAATGGGATAAAGACAGCCTCTTCAACAAATGGTGCCGGGGAAACTGGACAGTGACACACAGAAAAATGAACCTGGACCACTTTTTTACACCATACACAAAAATAAACTCAAAATGAATGAAAGACCTAAATGTAAGATAGAAAGCCATCAAAATTCTAGAGGAGAAAGCAGGGAAAAACTTTGACCTCAGCAGCAACTTCTCACTCACCCTGTCTCTGGAGGCAAGGGAAACAAAAGCAAAAATGAACTATTGGGACCTCATCAAACTAAAAAGGTTCTACACAGTGAAGAAAACAATCAGCAAAACTAAAAGGAAACCTCCAGAATGAGAGAAGAGATTTGCAAATGACATATCGGATAAAAGGTTAGCATCCAAAATCTATAAAGAATTTATCAAACTCATTACCTCCTCCATATAATCCAGTGAAGAAATGCGCAAAAGACATGAATACACACTTCTCCAAAGAAGACATCCTGGTGGCCAACGGACACATGAAAAAATGCTCAACATCACTCATCATCAGGGAAATACAAATCAAAACTATAATGAGATACCATCTCACACCTGTCAAAATGGCTAACATTAACATCTCGGGCAACAACACATGCTGGCGAGCAAGCAGAGATAAGAGGATCTCTTTTGCACTGGCAGTCGGAATGCAAACTGATGCAGTCACTCTGGAAAAGAGTATGGAGTTTCCACAAAAAATTAAAAATAGACCTACCCTGTGACCCAGTAATTACACTACTAGGTATCTATCCAACAGATACAGATGTGCTCTTTGGAAGAAGCACATGCACCCCAATGTTTGTAACAGTACTATTGACAATAGCCAAAGCATGTCCATCGATGGATGAACGCATAAAGAACATGTGTATATACTCATATACATATATGTATACACGTACATATATACACATACACATACACACAGACACACAATGCAGTGTTACTCAGCAATCAAAAAGAATGAAATCTTTCCATTTGTGACTAAATGGATGAAACTAGAGGGTATTATGCTAAGCAAAATTAGTCAGAGAAAGACAAATATGTGACTTCACTCATATGAGGAATTTAAGATACAAACAGATGAATAGAAGGGAGGGGAAGCAAAAATAATATAAAAACAAGGAGGGGGATAAAACATAAGAGACTCTTAAATGTAGAGAATAAGCAGAGGGTTTCTGGAGAGGTTGTGGGAGGGGGGATAAGATAAATGGGTAAGGGGTATTAAGGAATCTACTCCTGAAATCATAGTTCCACTGTATGCTAACTAACTTGAATGTAAATTTAAAAATAAGTAAATTAATTAAGTAAGTAAAAATGATTTGACATTTTTAAATGGTTGTTTTTTAAAAAGAAGGGGGCAAAGGAAGAGGTGAGGGAAGAAGGGAGAATAAGAGGAGAAGGAGATGGAGAATATTCTGTAGATCTATGCAAATTCTATGTGATCTGTAAAGTCCAAAATATTTTCTATCTGGCCTTTTACAGAAAAGTTTGCAGACCCCTGCCTGGCACTTCAGACCACTGCCTGGCTGGGTCTAACCTAAAACTTAAACCAGGTTTCCTTTACAACCTACACATTATTAACAGAAAAGGAGAATAGTCTATGTTTATTTTTTTTAAGTTCATTTATGTATTTTTGAGAGAGACAGCATGAGCTGGGGCAGGACAGAGAGAGAGAGAGAGAGAGAGGGAGAGAGAGAGAAGGGAGAGAGAAAGAGAGAGAGAGAGAGAGAGAGAGAGAGAATCCCAAGCAGGCTCTGCACTGCAGAGCCTGATAGGTTCAAACCCACGAAGCTGTGAGATCATGACCCAAGCCGAAACCAAGAAAGAATTGGATGCTTAACCAACTGAGCCACCCTGGGACCCCAAGAATAGTATATATTCCTAAGGAACCAAAATAACCACAGGATTAAATAAAATATTTTTTGCAAACTTTGAATTTATAAAATCAAACTTTCTAGAAGGTACATTTTACCCATTGAGTAAAACTTGACAACTAATCAATGAATACATTAGTTTATACAGTCATTCATTAGACATTTAATGACTACCCGTTATGAGAGGAACTAATATCAAACCTATTTCTTTTAGGTATTTTTAAAAGCTGGTTTTCTGGAACAACTGGAAGCAATGAGAGATGAGAGACTTTCTAAAGTCTTCACATTGTTCCAAGCCAGAGTACGTGGCAAACTGATGCGAATCAAGTACCAGAGGATTCTGGAAGAGAGGTGTGATATCATTACTCTACACCCCCACTGCTACAGCAGTGGTGTACCTAAATCAGTGTGACTTTATTTCATTCTTATAAAAGGTCAGGGTAAAGAACTGCAACCTCTGCTTGGGTGGAGACATCATTCAAAAATTTTAAATCATGGAACACCAAACCGAGCACAAGGGCTTTTATTGCCTCATCCAACCAAGTATAAACATAATCTAGGTATCTTGTATTGTTTCCAGCCTTCCTTTTAGGGGGATTCTTTATAGTCAAGGAAGACTGGACCTCTGAAGACGGTGTGACTCACATTTCATAATAGAAGCAGACCTGGAAAGGTTTGCATGCCTTCCACAGTCAACTCTGGGGAAGTTGGCTGCAGAGTGAAGAGGTATCCTGACCCATTTACAATCTCCCATGGGTCAGAAATTGTGTCTGTTGGTGACATGTAATCCTAACTCTGTTACTTAATTTCAGGAAGCCTCACTGGGGACATTTATCACATTTGGACACTAAGGTATTGTCTAATAGAATCATGGAAAACAAGCTTGTAAAATTTCCAAACAAATGGACTGTGAAAAAGAGATTCTGCCATTGTTGCATTTATGTTTTCCATGGTGTAGTTTATCTTCTGAAGAGAGGTCCACAGGTCTTGGTATAACTTATTTCATTGACAGTCTGTTAATTCCTTCTGTTTGTCCAAAGAAGAACAATATCATTACATGGTGATATCAAAGATATTAGGGAGACCTCTCCTCAGAGTCTTCTGTGACTCAAATAGTGCTCAGTATGGTATGGAGTTTGGGGATTAGAAGACAAGGCTTCTAGGGCTAGTTATGTGAACAAGGGTAAAACTCTTAATTTCCATACAGTTTACTTCCTTCATCTGTAAAATGAGATCTTTACTATTCATTCCTTCTAAGTCATAGGATGGCTCCTAGGAAATTATTATAAAATGTTTCAAATACACAAAAAACAAAGAAAATATTCTAATGCATACTCATGGACATATCGTCAAAGTATTTCAATTCCTAACATTTTCTCTAAAATTGCCCACAATTAAAATATTTACAAAATTGAAGCCCTTTGTGTATTTCTCCCTTGATCCAGGTCCTATACATAGTTTCCCAGATCCTGAATTTGTATTAACATTCCATGTTTCATATATAAAACACATAAAGTTATGTTTTCATACTTTTAACATATTTTTCTGTAGTTGCTCAAAACATTAAAAAAAAACAGTTTCAGTTGAAACCTCTCGTAGATTTCTGCCTTGATCCAAATCCTATGGGGATATGCAGATATCCTTAAAAGATTACATGATTTTGCATGTTTTCAGTCTTCACATAAATAATATTCTGTATATATTATCCTGAAATTTGTTCTTTATATTTGAGACTGTTTTTGAAACTTATTTCATTTATTTATTTATTTATTATTTATTTATTTATTTATGAGAGAGAGTTCAGAAGTGTGAGCAAGGGTGGGCAGAGAGAGAGGGAGAGAGAGAGAATCAAGCAGGCTCCACACCAAATACAGAGCCTGACTCCGGGCTCAAACTCAGGAACATGAGATCATGACCTGAGTAGAAACCAAGAGTCAGACACTTAACCAACTGAGCAAGCCACCCAGGCACCCCTGAAATTTATTAGTGTTTATAAACCTAGTGCTAGACCATGGATTTTAACTGCTCTTATTGCATTCCACTGTACAAATATATCATGACTTATTTATCCAGTTTCCAGCTCAAGTCAATTTAACTCATTTATAGTTTTTGTTATTAGGAACTGCTCTGTAGTGTCATTTTTATAAATATCTGCTCCTGCACATATGCAAGAGTTTCTTGAGTGCAGTGTTACTCAAAATGCTGGTTTGTGCTGTGAGAGTTTGTGGCTAGCAGCTGGTGAAGTTCACACTTTGAACAGCTTTTCTCTAGGGTATGAATTATTAGACTTTAGCCCACACACAACTCCATCTTTGTGAGATATTGTCAAAATGCTTTCCAATGTACTTACTCTTCACCAGAAGTGTATGAAAATCTCATTGACCTAAATTGTTACCAACTTGCGGTATTTTGGACTTTAAAAACTTTTGCTAATCTTTGTCATATTTCTTACTTTGGGGAAAGCTATCATTTCCCTTTTAAGGTGATGTTTACTATAGATTTTTCTTTTTGTAGATATGACATATTGTGTGGAGGACATTCATCCTGTCCTATTATTTTAAGTGATTTCATCAGGAAAATGGTTACAGTTTTTTCTGTATCTAGTGAAATAATCCCATGGCTTTTTTGTCCATTAAACTGTAAGTGTATTGAATTATATTAATAGATTTTTTTAAAAATGCTAAACCCACTTTATTTTTGAAATATCTTTTTCATACATTGATGGATTTGGTTGTAGTATAATCATAAGGATTTTTGCAGTGATGTTCATGAATAAGTTTGGTCAATAATTTTATTTTCTCCTGCTATGTTATTTGACTTTGGATCAAGTTTACTTTAACCATATAAAACAGGTAGGAATGTTTCCTCTTTGTAAAACATGAAACAATTTATTTTGATTGTCTATTCCTTGAATGGTTAGCAAAATTTGACTGTAAAACCATGTAGATCTGATGATGGGGTTTTTTGATAGATTTTATAATTTTGATTCCATTTATTTAACAGTCATAGGCCATTGGGATTTTCTTTTTTCTTGAGTCAGTTTAGAGGAGTTTCTTTTTTAAAAAAAAAACATACATTTCAGAGTGCCTGGGTGGCTCATCAGTTAAGTGTTGGACTCTTGGTTTCAGCTCAGGTCATAATCTCATGGTTTGTTAAGTTTGAGCCCTGCATTGGTCTCCAAACTGTCAGCTTGGGATTCTGTCTCCCTCTCTCTCTCTCCCCCCCCACCCCCGCCCCTTCATCACTTGCTTGCTCTATCCCTCTCTCCCTCTCTCTCTCTCTCTCTTTCAAAATAAATGAAAATAAACTTAGAAAAATTCCTGGAGTAGAATTTTTTCTTCATCCTGAGCCCAGAGCAAATGAGATGTACTCCTTTTGACATCACTTTGTGACAGTAGCCAATTTTTTAATTTTTCTTTTCATTAAGGGTGATGTTCTTGGAAAGTCTCAGCCCATATCTTTATCCATGTGGATATAAAAATATAAATCCTTGCAATATCAAGACTGAATCCCTCCTTCCATGAAGGTGGCCATGCTATACACACATTCACTTTTTGTTAAGGTTTTTTTGATCCCTCTTTCCTCTTTTAGGCTCAGGTCTCATTGAAAGGATGTAGTGGGAGTATTTTGGAGACATCTAAACCCACAATATTACTAGCCCTCAGAAGTCCCTCTCGCTTTTGCCAGAATCAATTGAGAACCCAGATGTAGAAGTGCTTTGAAGACTAATGAGAATTTTTAATGACTCCTAAAGATGCTTCTTAAGGATCTTAATTGAGAAAATAACTCTTATATAGCCTGGGTTGACTTGCTTTTCTTCTTTCTCTTTTGATTCAGGGATGCACTTCTTTTGATCCAGTGGAACATAAGAGTGTTCATGACTGTGAAGAACTGGCCTTGGATGGGGCTCTTCCTCAAGATCAAGCCTCTTGTTAAATCTGCTGGAATAGGAAAGGAGATAGCTGCTCTGAAGGAAGAGCATGTGCAACTCCAAAAAGCCTTGGAGAAATCAGAATCTGAGAGGGAAGAATTGAAAGCAGAACAAGTCTCTTTCATCAGGGAAAAGAATGACCTGCTTCTTCAGCTGCAAGCTGTGAGTGGCCTCACCATTTGTTCTTCAAATCAAGTTTTTAATTAGAGGCCCTTGTTTGCAGGCAGTATTCACTTGAGAAAAATGAGGCATGTCCTTTTCAAATATTATAGCATTTCACCAAACACAATGAAATACTTAAGGAGACACCCTGTTTCATAGTGAAGTGATTTCATTGGTGGGATGTCTTTGAAAAGGGGACAAACTGTTAGGCTTTTAACTATATAAAATCGGTTTTAACTATATAAAAACACCACAGTCTATCATGGGAGCCAGGAAGCTTTGGGTCTTAATTTAAATTTTGTATGTAGCTCCATACAAATCAAACTGGCTCCATTAGCAAATCAAAAGACAGGATTTAGTACATCCCAAGGAAAGCTTTACTGAGATCTCCAGGATTATTGCAGTATGTTTCTAATTGCTTTTCCTGATCTTGGTCTCTCTACTTCCCCTTCCCCACTCTAAATCAACTTTACTAATCAGTTCAATTCTTAAAAACATCAGCTCTCAACATTGGCTTTGCATCAAACTTATTGGTGGAGCATTAAAAAAATAAAAAGAAAGATGCCTAGACCCCACTCTCAGATATTTTGACTAAGCAGGCCCTGTGTGGGTCCAAATAATCTATATGGTGATTATTTGGTGATTATATGGTGATTATATGGTGATTCTGACATCCAGTTAGGATTGAGAACCATTGTTCTGTCTTAAACAAACAACATGTTGCTTTTCTGATGAACAAAATTCACGTCCTGCAATATATGCATTATAGACTCCAGACTCCTTTGAGCCTGCATCTCCAATCTGATGCCAGTGTGCCATTACTCACTGCCTTTCACGTTCTTCTTCTCTGGCAGCTGTTATCCTCAAACATCCCAAAGACAGGGATTAGATTTTTATCCACCTTTATTATATTTTCCACCCGACTTAGCACAGTGCTAAATTAAAAGATACTGGGCTCCAATACAATCATATACAATTTATAATACAATTCATACAGTACAATTATAAAACATTTTTTCCTGCTTTTTAAACTTAATTGGAAAGCAGGGAAAATTTGGTAATTTTAGACTGACCCAAGTTATTCTTTTATTTTGAAGCTATGCTCTTCATCAGTGTTCCAATAGGCCATATTTCGCATAAGAATTTCACCCAGACCTATTATTTTTGATACATATTTAACATAGCAGCAGTTCCAGAACCTTAGTGTATTTCAGCCTTACCTGGATGCTTGTTAGAAATACAAATTCCTGGGATCCACTCCAAACCTACTTTAAATTCATACTGTGAAAATTAGTTTGTCAGATCATGTTTTGTGTGGCTCAGGGGAGAGGCAGCTTTGGATGAGATCTGGCTTTCCAGTCTTCCTCATTCTTCCTATGAGCAGAGAGAGTGGCCAGTGCTACCTAGGCTGGTATGGGAGATAGAAATGGTGCAGAGGGTGGTAGGTAAAAGCCTTGGATTCGTGATAAAGGGAAACACATTCATGGGAAACACATGCAAGCCAGTTCCTGGGCAAACCCAGGAAGGCTAAGATGGGTTCAAATTGTAACTGAGCTTTTAAAAGTTGATAGAGCTATGAAATAATTTTATTATTTATTTTTAAAGGATCCAGCTGAATACAATAGGGATCAAGGAAAGAAGGGTTCTTATAAAATCATTCACTTACTCAAAACAACAGCAGAAGTGAGTGAACCTATTCCAATCAATATTCTGAATACGTGAGAGAATAACTGCCCTCAGGGAAAGGATGTTCCTACTGTTAGCCTGACACACCATTGCTCAGTTGGCCCCCAAATACTGCCGTCATGTTTAATGAAGGGATCAATGATGGTCAATTGGACTGTCTTCTTCAGTCAGTGAAGGTGACAGGTCCAGTACACACACTGAATGGAATAAACCAAATAAGCATTCTGCTTGTCACCCTGGTATGAACTAAGATCAAATGTTCCCATTATTTCCCAAACATTGGAAGCTTCTCTGATCTGATCTGCATGGACCCTTCCTGTTTTGTTTTTAATTTATCCTTTCTCTTTCAGTCCTCAGTGATGTTGGAGATTTACTATCCAATGCCTTCCCCATCTGTGCCTCTTTGGGCACCATTTGTTGGGCAGATGGCTATTCTCTCACCAAAAGTTAGCCAGAAACCAATGTCTAGGATTTTGTTTTTTTCTTTTCTTGATCTGAGTTAATGAAACAACTTATGCGAGGCAAATAGATGGTTAATAAGTTGCCCAAAGTGGTGTATTTTAAAGGATGGATGAGGTCTAGAGACGGGAGATAGAGCTGTATGTGAAGATACATTGCAATGACACCTATGGTAATTAAGAACTTGCTCTCAAAGAAGAGGTTTTATTTGGCTTCAGAGACAAATTAGAGAGGTTCAAAGTTATAAAACATGTTTTGTAGCAAAAAAACCTACAATTGACTCCTTCATTTGTTTTGCTTGACTCATAACACAGGGAGAATGGGTCACTCAATGAGAATTAGAGACAGTACATTTCTTTTCTTTTTAATGTCTTATTTAATATTGAGAGAGAGAGAGAGAGAGAGAATGTGGACAGGGGAGGGGCAGAGAGAGAGAGGGAGACACAGAATTCAAAACAGGCTCCAGGCTCTGAGCTGTCAGCATAGAGCCCAGCGCAGGGCTCAAACTCAAACACCGCGAGATAGTGACCTCAGCTGAAGTCGGTCGCCCATCCACCTGAGCCACCCAAGTGCCCCAACAGTACATTTGAAAGAACAAAAGGAAAGGCTGTTTTACACTTCTGTGTATAACTTTTAGAATTTACTCTGGCAGAATCACTGAGGAAAAGATCTTCATTGGAAGTAATCATGAAATCTAGTTAGTGACCTGGAAGTAAAATTTATGAATTCTAAATTCAGCCTATAAATAAAAAATACACAATGACTTGTTAGAGGATCCCTATATGTATTAAACAAGTGCATCAGGGCATTTATAATAATATAAATATTCTAGTGTCTGAGGGAATACTGCTCTCTTAAAAGACTGTATTCTGGGCAGGTATCAACCTCAAACTCTATACCCATGTGGATGCTTCCAGAAGCTGTGATTTAAGAAGTACACCACTGATTTTTGGAGGCATGTTAGCTCCTTTAGGCCACCAGGATTCTATTAAGTGCTTTAGAAGAGGTAATCTAATCTACTGAATGGCCCGAAAGATCAAAAGCACCTCCAAGCACCAGCAACTCCTCCACTTCTCAACAATAGGATCAGGGAACTGGGAATATTATTTCACCTGCTGAGGAAAGGCGGGTGAAAGTGCTGGTCACAGGGCAAGCAATTATCTCTTTGCTATGCGTTAAGCAGCATTTTCGCCTAGCAGATAAATTATTTCCAGCTGTTGGCAACAATCTCCCCCCTCATCATGGCAGGAGCAAGAGACCCTGGCAAATGTTGAAGAGCAGTGCGAGTCGCTGATTAAATCCAAGATCCAGCTGGAGGCCAGAGTCAAGGTGCTGTCAGTGCGGGTGGAGGAAGAAGAGGAGATAAATTCCGAGCTGACGGCCAGGGGGCAGAAGCTCGAAGATGAATGTTCGGAGTTGAAGAAAGAAATCGATGACCTGGAAACAATATTGGCGAAGTCACAGAAGGAGAAGCGTGCTACGGAACAGAAGGTACTTTTTCTGTAATGTTAGGGAGGCCTGGATGCCCAAATCCTACTCCCCATCAGGCTCGGGCACCAGACTTGCCTGGCTCAAAATAATTAACATGATGGCCTCCAACTTTGCAGCAGTGGGAGTCAGAACTGTCATAAAATGAAGTATCCGGTGAACGGTACTGTCCCAATTCAAATTTCCAATGCACACTTACGGAGCCCCACTTAATTTTCCAAATGAAACCTTTTCACTTATTTCAGTCTTATTACATCTGAAATCTAATAGAGCAAAAAGGTTTCATCAGGCCTGTAAGTATCCTTTTTTGGGAAGAGAGCTAGCATGGTACAGTTTACTGAAAGACGACTTGGGATATGTCCGAACCCATTAATTTAAACTTTGACCTTAAAGATGTCACTTTATTTCCAGTTAAATATTTTGATGTTCTGTCCACTTTGGTTGAGGGTTGTAACTTGTGCATGGATTGAAACTAGCTGAGGACTCTGTACCAAATCTCTGATAAACGACTGGTCTCTAAAATGACACTGTAATTTTGGCAGATGATTAAATATCAACTCTTGTGCCATTATTGGTTCCCTTTTCTAAAAAGCATGGGGACCTGATACAGCCAACTTTCATTTTTGCATATTTCAACACCTCGAATTCTTCTTTCATTGCTACTGTCAGGATTTGAGACACAACAAGATTGCTATGTGCCCCCTACTAAAACTACCTTTAGTGGTGTTCTTGTTATATAATAATATGACAGTCTAAAAATGGCATCAAATAACCTATCCTGATAACATCTGATTAACCTGAATCCTTAATTCCCTAAGTGTGTGTGTGTAAGAAAAAGTGAATTTAAAGTTTTTAACAGTATATTGGGAATTTGGTTCTTTATGACATTGGATATGTCTTCAGACTGTACTAGAAAAGGGAGAAGATGGCCGCTATCATTATGCCTGTCTTCCCAGTGGAAACTCTAATGCTGTTGTCATTGTCGCTTTCCGACAGGTCAAGAACCTGACTGAGGAAGTGGAGTCTCTAAGTGAGGATATCAGCAAACATAACAGAACGGTCAAGGTCATGCAGGAGGCCCATCAGCAGACCCTGGATGACCTCCGCACGGAGGAGGAAAAACTTAGCAACCTGAGCGAAGCCAAGGTGAAGTTGGAAAGGCAAGTAGATGAGGTAGGTAGTGTACTATCTAGCTAGTTGGCTCTCCACACGCATACAAGTCTCTGATTTTTACTCGGTATATCTTGACGGTTTTGGGAAATCTTAGTGGCATGGCTTGTTTCCTTAATATTTAGAAACAGAGATTTGTTTTTTCTTAATGTACCCGGAACCACTGCGGTATAAGAGAAGCCCCAGCATGAAATCTGTCAGGTTTTAAATGCAACCTTCATACAACCCTGGGCAGTGGGAGAGCACTGAGATGAATTATAAAGGGTTATCCCTCTAAGTGACTGACTTTCCCCCATAGCTCCCACAGAACCTGGTGTTTTGCCTGACAGATATGCTGGTTCTCTATTTGACATGAGGTTGAAAGATTAGTTTAAAGGCCCTGTTGTGTCTCCAGTGGTGTGCTGAGGTTTATTTATAATTGAAAGATATGTAAATCACAAGCTGTGTTCTACCTACACTTTGGGAAAATACTTGTGAGATTCTAAAGATGGTGTCCGTGTTCTGCCTCCAAACAGCCTGTGAGATGAAGATGTTTCAAATCACTCTTAATGGATGCCTCACCATTTTTCCTACCCCCTGCCCCCCTGACAGAGCATATGCATTCACTCTTATTTGTTCCAAAAGCTTAGCCTTTATAAAATTGCTGACAAGGGTGCTCTGGTTTTATTTGAATTATTTGCTTCTTTTTCCTCATGCCTTTCTATCAGTTTTCTCTATTACCTGTTAGTTGTTTCAATTCTCTTCCTATTTCCACTGATGGTGTGTCTCACAAAGCCTCAATATGAGGATTTATTGTGTGTGGGTGTGCTCTCTCGCTCACACACACACACGATTACTTGTTCTCTCCAGGAGTTCATCTACTTTCAGGTTTTTACGTACTTCTTCCAGAAATTCTTCCTCTTCCTCCAATTTGAATTTCATATATTTTGCTGATTTTAAGAAATAGCTTGTACTGCTGAAAAGTAAACATATCAGTGAACAAATAGCCATAGGGCAACTGTTATCTAGCCTTCTGCTAAACCAACCTTGGTATCGTTGACAACCCTAATCCAGATATAACTGGAATGTTCCGAGCACCTTGGGAGGGAACGAGACTATGACACACTGTTAAGGACTAGAAGAGGGTACCGAGGTGGTAAAGAAGGTATGGAAATCATGCCATGTGAGATGTGTTCAAAAAGGGTCTGTGATACTGAGTTGAGAGACTCAGGACAGATGCCTCATGTTCATAGATGATCATATGGAGATACATTTGCTTGGTGTTGCTCCAGGGAGCTTGAGTTTATACTTTAGAAGAATTTACTACAATAATTATGGCTTCTTATGAAGAAGCGCTCCTGAGTAAATGGACTTATCCACCCATGAAATGAGCTGCCATGTGAAGAAGTGGGCTTCCCATCAGTGGGAAACAATCAAACAAGACCTCACTGGTTATTTATTATTGGTTCCTTCCTTAGGACCCAGCTCATTTTCTTTAAAGTTTTCTTTCATCACTGTAATTTCTATATTTTTTGTTGTCCTAGTGATGCATGCAATATTTAAATATCTACATAACTGGGCATCATGTACATAATGTGTGCTTGTATTTTTCTTTTTTCCAGAAGGTAAGTGTTAACAAACACATCTTGTGAAGTATAAACTTTACCTATTTATTTGGCTAAACAATGCCTCCTTTCGTCAGCTTGAGGGTGCCCTTGAGCAGGAGAGGAAAGCAAGAATGAACTGTGAAAGGGAAAAGAGCAAACTGGAGGGTGATTTGAAGCTGAACCTCATGAGTGTGGAGCACCTGGAGAGCAGCCAACGGCAGCTGACAGAAAAGCTAAGGAAGTAAGCCACCTTGCTGTGGACCCGAGATTCAAGGAGACCTTATCTTGGAAGGAATAGCTCTCTCATGTCACTTATCCTCTTGACTCCAGGGCCATATGTCTCAAGACCTGAGACAGAGAAGATAACAAGTCTAGGAAATAATTTGTTTTTTTTTTTCTTTTTTTTGCTGGACTTCATTATATGGTTGTAAAAAGAGAGTGAATGCATAGTAATCTAGAAGAATATGACTGAGAAGGCATCTGACTAGCAGATGGGAAAGAAAGGTGTAAGGCATATGAGATGTGGATTATTGAAATTTGAGGCTACAAATCCTAAAATAAAAATGGCTCACATTTACTCATGATGACACCAATGGCACAAAAAGTAAAACAAAACAGAACAAAAAATCCCAGTCCTCTTAATATGAAGTTCAGTATAGCCTTTGCTCGTTAAAGTTTTCCAGGTACAACTTCATTAATATTTATATAGCTTTTCTATTAAGTAATTTAACATCTAAATATTAAACATTAAAATTTAAAGCAAAATATAACAATCAGAATTAGCTGAACTTTCAGCTCACATGAACTCAAGGCAAGGTGACTTTTCAGTTTAATTTTACTGCTCAGTGAAATGGACTTTCACATCTTGTCTCTTGTCATCCCCTGCTTAGCTAGACTTCCTTCTCACCATTAGGGGTTTTCGAGTTACCGGGAAAAGATAAAATAAGAGGGGGAAACAATGAGGCCCAAGAGTGAGGTAAGGCCAGGGTAAAGCTGGGAGCATATCAATCACTGGGGCCATAGGGAAGAAGAAAAGAAAGTCAAGTAAGCAGCTCTGAGCTTCTGGCTTTTTTGTTTGTGTACATGAGTTGCCATGATACACGCTCACGTTCAGGTTTGGTTCGTATTCTAATGAGTTACTGAAGTTGATAGGTGTTTGGAAAAGAAGTAATCCTATAAGTGTATGGAACACTGAAATGATGATAGAGGTCTCTTAGCTTTCCATTTAAAGATCATGTTTCAGCTCAGCAGAGTGAACATGATGTTCCATGTCCTTGTAGGGCACAGGTCAAAGAGCTCTGGCATTTAGAAATCCGTGTTTTTGGAAAGATATAACACTAACTGTGAAACTTTTTCTCTAAATGGACCTATGTTTATATAGAAGCTTAATATGTGATAAAGGTGGCATTTCAAATTAGTGATGACTGGATAGAGTACTTAATAAATGGTGCTGAGAGTATTAGCTATTCATTTTCTGAGATGAAAGTTAAATTTCTACCTCGCACTACTAATACACACAAAATCTAGTTGCATTAAAGAATGGAATATAAAAACAAGGCTATAAAACTGTTAGAAGATTCCGCATTAATCACAATAGCTAAGATATGGAAACAACCTAAATGCCATTGACGAATACATGGATAAAGAAATGTGGTGTTTATACACAATGGAATTTTATTCAGCCTTTTATTATATTTTATTTATTTTATTTTTAAGAGAGAGAGAGTACATGAGGGATGGGCAAAGAGGGAGGAAGAGAGAGAGAATCCCAAATAGGCTCTGCACTGTCAGCATGGAGCCCAGTGCAGGGCTCAATCTCACAACCATGAGTTCATGGCCTGAGATGAAATAAAGAGCTGGATGCTAACTGACTAAGCCACCCAGGCACCCCTATTATTCAGCCTTTAAAAACAAGGTAATCCTGCCATATGAGACACCATTGATGAATCTTGGGGACACAATACTGAGTGAAATAAAGCAGTCATAGAAGAACAAATACTTCATAACTCCATTTATGTGAAGCATCTAAAATAGTCAAACCTATAGAAACAGAGTAGAACAGTGGTTGCTTATGGCTGAAGGGAGTGGAAAGTAGGGATTGTTATTCAATGGGTATATTTCAGTTATGCAAGATGACTAAGTTCTAGAAATCTGCTGTACAACATTGTCCCTATAGTTAACATTACTGTATTGTGCACTTAAATATTTGTTAAGAGTGTACATCTCATGTTAAATGTTCTTACCACAATAAAAATAATAAAAATCATTGGAAGAAAATTTAGGCAATAACTCTTAGGAAATTGACAGCCTAAGTTTTTTTGAATAAGTGATAAAAGCCAAAGACAGAAAAAGAATATCTTGATACATTTAATGATACTACATTTCAAAAAATTTATGTGGCAAAAGCCAACATAAATAAAATTGGAACAAGTTACACAAGTTGTGAGAAATATTTGCAGGAGATATCAGAAAACAAGAATACTAAAAGAAAATCTATAATTCATTAATTATATGAACAACCTAGTAGACAATCTAAGAATGCCACCAGGTGGTTCATTTCGCTTATTGGCCATTTTTAAATTCTTCGTGGTTGACACGATGCTGCCTTACTGTTAGACAAGACATTAAAAAGAAAGGCATTTCAATTTTCCAATTTCTGTCAGATTAGGAATAATTTAGAAGTATGCTAATATTAAGCATAAATTTAGAGAAATAATCTCACACTACTATTGGAAGGCAAAGGGTAGAGTTATATATTTTTAAGCACACACTTAAACCTGACCCAGCAATTTTCCTATTCTGTGTCCACTCTAAAGAAACACTCACGTGCACAAGGGGCCATGGTTATGGACAGTGTTATTTACAGAAGGAAAATATTGGGGGAAACCTAAGGGATTATTAATGGGGAAGTGGATAAATCAATTACAGGATGCCTAAATTATGGAATACTATGTCACAGTTTATTTTTAAATGAAGTAATTTATGTGTGGGCCAACATGGAAAAACCTCAAATGTGTTATTGGGTTAAAAATAAGTTATGGAAGAACTATAAATACAAATGTATACCTTTCACAGTAAAGAAAATGAAACTATTTCTACCTATATATAAACATAAATGTATGTCAATACTTTGAAAAATGTCTGGAAGGATTCGTACCAAATTGATAATGGTGGTTACCTCTTGGGAAAGAACAAAGGTTGGATGTGATAGTCAAGGAGACTTCAGATATAGATGTAGTAGTTGAATTTTTACAAGAGAATAATCTCATGTGTTATTACTATAATTTTTAAAATATTTAAGTCAAATGTTATCACCTAAGAAATTCTATTTGATACATTTTTCCCTTACAGGAAAGAACTAGAAATGAATCAGATGAGTTCAAAGTTGGAGAAGGAGAAAGGCCTGGTGGCTCAGCTTCAGAACATGGTTAAAGAACTTCAGGTAATCATTTATCATATAGCTGTATGTAGATTCGTGGGTGATAACTGATACTTTAATGACAAATGCTTTGCCAAGATATCCATACCCTGAGACAACCGTAGACAGAAGCAGATAAAAGCAGTAGTTGAGAAGGAAAACTGTGATTTTCCCCAGATAGGTGACTGGGAAAAATTACTTTTTAAGCTTAGATTTTCTTACCATAATAAAAACAGGCAATTTGTTGAATATTAGTGGTGAGCCAAACACTGTGCTAAAATCCTAGATACATATTTTTTCAGTTATTAATCTTCCTGACAGTCTTTGAGCTAATATTATTAAATGCAACAGTACATTTAAGTGGTAATCATAGTGCCTGATCCATGGTAAGCATTCAGTGTTAGTAATTTAATTTTTTATGATGATTAGTCTTCATGATTAGAAAGCAATTCTGTTTCTGGGCTGAAAATCTGTTTTGTACCTACTTGTAATCTCAAAGCATTATTTGATAATGGGAAGCTATTTATCAGTTTTAGACCATGTCACTGTTTTATACTATTTGACCATGTTAGAAAGTAATATAAATATGGATGGATATATACATATACACACATATATGTAACTCCTCACATATGCTGTATGCATATACATCTGTATGATAGATGTTTTTCCTTTGGAGCTAAATATTTATCTTAGTAATGTAACCATTACTCAAAAATATTTTTGAATTTCTTTCTGATAATTACTTTCTGAGACATTTTAAACCAAATAAGAAAACCAGTCTCACTGATTTATAAGCATGATTTCAAACACAATATTAATCTCCAAGCGATTATCTATCATATTCACCAGGCTTGTCCTCAAATGGTACTTGACTTTATCTAGAATAAAAAGACTCAAAAATTTCAACTTATCCAAAAGACAAATTCTCTTTTCTTGATGATTAAAAAAAAATGCTCTAAGATTATTTCTGAAGAAATGTTTCAGAAATGTTTGCTTTAATGACAGTATTGTTTGGGACAAAGATATTGATCCCAGAATAACTAGTGGAAAATGGGATCACATTTACTTGGATGTGGAAATCACAAATTTTTTAGCACCTTCTCTGTCCCAACTCATCTACGGATCTGGTAGCCTACATATTGGCATGATCTAGAAATCGACATCCTCTAAGCCGTGGTACTCTGATTTAAAGGAAAGGAAAACCTACTCTAAAATAGATTCTATCCTTTGTCACTCCCATCGTAACCTATGCCTAATTATTTGAGGTAATGTTAATGAACATCACTGGCTTTTCTGTACTGTACTATAATGATGGTATCAAGATCTGTGGAGCTATTTGCCCTTACACCACAAGAGTTTGGGTCTCTGAGAGTTCTTATCACTAATTTCCTTTATCTAATAATTCTGCCTCTAATGGTATCAGATTACTATTCACTATACACTCCCCATTCCTCCACCCATTTTAATTCGTTATTTCTGATCTCCTGGTACTTGAAATCACCTGCAGACTAAGAAACCAAGTAACCAAGTTTGACAGAACTGTGTGTGAAATTAAATTGATGCTGTTTCTTATGAGTAAGTGGCTTGAACTCAAGAGATATTTATTCGATTCATTAGATATTTGCCCAAGATCCTAATAATTGAGATCCTAATAAATGAATCCCAGATGAGTGAGGTATTGTGTATAAAATTCATCATGTTAGTTTTTATTAAGCTGTTAATTTTTTTTCTTGTTCTATAAAAGGTGTCTCATCTTCTTTTGGAAAATGCTTTTTACTGTAGTTTCCCCTCCATGTATAGAATATAATGAAGTTACTCATCAGCAAGGGCTAGGAGATCTGGAGGAAGGACACATTCGAATTCTGGTCTTTGTAGTGATTTGGGGGAAAATCATTTAATTTCTATGTATTCTATCTTTATAAAATGAAAACCAAAAGTGTTATGTGACTTCTTCCTTTTGGTACATTTTTTAAAAGTACAGTAAAGCTCTTGAATATAAAATATGCTACAAGTGCTTAGTAAAAGTCAAAATTATTTATTACTGCAGACTGAGATACAGGATTTGAAAAGGGAACTGGAAGCTGAAAGGACCACTCGAGCCAAGACGGAGAGGGAGAGAGCTAACCTCACACAAGAACTGGAAGACTTGAATGAAAGGCTGGAGGAGGCAGGAGGCACCAGTTTGGCTCGGCTAGACATAATGAAGAAACAGGAAACAAAATTCCAGAAACTTTGCCAAGACATGGAAGAGGCCACACTGCACTTTGAGGCAACTTCTGCCTCTTTGAAGAAGAGACATGCAGAGAGCCTGTCTGAGCTCCAGGGCCGGCTAGAAGATCTACAACAGGTCAAGCAGAAATTGGAAAAAGACAAAAGTGACTTGCAGCTAGAAGTGGATGACCTCTTGACCAAGGTTGAGCAGATGACCAGAGCTAAGGTAAACATCCCCAAGCCCACCTTATGGACTTCAGAACATGTAGGTAGGTAGAGGAGGCAAAGGAAAAGAAAAATAAACCGGATAAGTGACTTGAAGTGTGTGTTAATGGAGGCTATATTTCTTTAGATTGACTAGATCAGGCTTAAGCTCAGTGCACATTAAGATCACATGGCTATTACCTGCCTGTAGCCTGACAGTAGCTTCTAGTTTTAGTGGAGTTCTAAGCCATGTTTCTTGTGGGTCTTTCTGGTGATGGCATAAGTAAGTAGGCTTGAAAGTGAAGCTACTAGCTATGTGAGCGGTGCATCTTTCGTGAAGAATTGCTTTGCATTGGTAGCATACCTCAGGAGTGGCTCTAGTGTCTGTCTCAATGAATGGTGGACTCAAAGAACTTTGCTAAGGGGAGGGACTTTTTTCTCCACTGCATTCTCTGGCATCTCTTTAACCAGCCAGCACACGAAGGAACTTTCACCATGTATTCTTTCTTCACCCAGACCATTAATCCATATAGTACAAGCTCTCATATCAAATGAGTAGTATCAGATCACAGGTAATGGCCATCCTACCTTCTGATAGTTGAGAGGGGGCTTAGTTTAGGTTAAGCAGAGCAAATGCAGGCCTCCCTTATTTTAGTGAGTTTTGCCTTATTGTGCTTCACAGATATTGTGGTTTTTTGTTTTTTTTTTTTAAATAATTGAAGGTTTGTGGCATCCCTGAGTCCATTGGTGCCATTTATCCAACAACTTTGTTCACTCCATGCCTCTATGTCACGATTTAGTAATTCTCACAACATTTAAAACTTTTTCATCAGTATTATATTTGCTAGAGTGATCTGTGATCGCTCATCTGTGATGTGACTCTTGTAACTGTTTGGGGATACCAAGAACCCTACCCATATAAGACAGCCGACTTACTTGATAAGTGTGTGTGTGTTGACTGTTCCACCAACTGGCTATGCCCTTATCTCTCTCCCCCTCCTTAGGTTTCTCTTTCTCTGAAACACAACAATATTGAAGTTAGGCCAATTAATAACCCTACACTGCCTTCTAAGTGTTCAAGTGATGGGAAGAGTTGCACATCTCTCACTGTAAATCAAAAGCTAGAAATGATTAAGCTTAGTGAGGAAGGCATGTTGGAAGCCAAGACAGGCTGAGAGCTAGCTAGGCCTCTTGTGCCAAATGGTTAGCCAAGTTGTGAATGCAAAGGAAAAATTCCTGAAGGAAATTAAAAGTGCTACTTTAGTGAGCACATGAATTGTAAGCAAGTGAAACAGCCTTATTGCTGATAATGGAGAAAGTTTGAGTGGTCTGGATAGGAGATCCAAGCAGCTACAACATTTCCTTAAGCCAAAGCCTAACTCAGAGCAAAAGCCTAACTCTCTTCAATTCTGTGAAGGCTGAGAGAGGTGAGGAAGCTTTGGGACATGTCTGAAGCTAGCAGAGGTTGGTTCATAATGTTTAAGGAAAGAAGCTGTCCCTATAATATAAAAGTGTAAGGTGAAACAGCACATGCTGATGTAGAAACTGCAGCAAGTTTACCAGAAGGTCTAGCTAAGATAATTCATGAAGGTGGCCACACTAAATAAAGATTTTCAATGTAGAACATATTACGTTGGAAGAAGATTCCATCTAGGACTTTCATAACTAGAGAGGAGAAGGCAATGCCTGGCTTCAAAGGACAGACCAACTCTTATTAGGGGCTGAAGTTGAAGCCAGTGCCCATTTACCATCCTGAGAACCCCAGGGCCCTTAAGAATCATGCTATATGTACTTTGCCTGTGCTCTAGAAAAGGAGCAACAAAGTCTGGAAGACAACATATATTTAAAGTCCACTGTTGAGATCTGCCCAGGAAAGAAGATTCCTTTCAAAGTAGTACTACTCATTGACAATGCACCTAGTCACTGAAGAGCTCTAATGAAGATCTCCAAGAAGATTCATGTTGTCTTCATGCTACTAACACAACATCCATCCTACAGTCCATGGATCAAGGAGTCATTTTGACTTTCAAATCTCGTGATTTAAGAAGTACATTTTGTAGGTCTATAGCTGCCACAGATAGTAGTTCCTCTGATGGATCTGGGAAAAGTAAATTGAAAACCTTCTGGAAAGCTTTCATCAATCTAGATTAAAAACATTCCTGTTCAGAAATGCTAATGCATAGGAGCACATGTACCCCAATGTTCATAGCAGCACTCTCCACAATAGCTAAAACCTGGAAAGAGCCTAAGTGTCCATCAACAGATGAATGGATCAAGAAGATGTGGTTTACTATACCATGGAATACTACATGGCAATGAGAAACAATGAAATCTGGCCATGTGTAGCAACATGGATGGACCTTGAGGGTGTTATGCTGAGCGAAATAAGTCAGGCAGAGAAGGACAAATATCATATGTGTGCACGTATAGGAGGATTAGGAGGAACTTAACAGAGGACCAAGGGGGAGAAGAAGGGCGGAAATGGTGGGGGAAAGGGAGAGGCAAACCATGAGAGACTCTTGAATGCTGACAAAAACTGAGGACTGGTGGATGTGGGGGAGGAGGGGTGGGCATGGAGGAGGGCACTTGTGGGGATGAGCACTGGGTGTTATGTGGAAACTAATTTGACAATAAACTATTTGTAATAAAAAAAAAAAAAACATTCATCATTCACAGGAAGAGACCAAACATTAGCAGGAGGCTTGAAAAAATTGATTTCAGTCCTTACAGATAACTTTGAGAGGTTCAAGATTCCACCAGAGGAAGTAACTGAAGATGTGGTAGAAGAAGCAAGAGAACTGAAATTAGAAGTGGAGCCTGAATATGCATCTGAATGGCTGCAATCTCATGATACAACTTTAACAGATGAGGAGTTGCTTCCTATGCATGAGCAAAGAAAGTGGTTTCTTGCAATGGAATCTGCTTCTGGTGAAGATGCTGTGAAGGTTATTGAAATGACAACAAAGGATTTAGAATATGACATAAACTTAGTTGATCAAGCAGCAGCAGGATTTGAGGGAAGCAATTCCAATTCTGAAGACAGTTCTGTGGGTAAAATGCTATCAAGCAACATCACATGATACACAGAAATCATTTCTGAAAGGAAGAGTCAAATGATGTGTCAAAACTCATTGTTGTCTTATTCTTAGAAGTTACCACAGCCGCCCCAGCTTTTAGCAACTACCACCCTGGTCAGGCAGCAGCTGTCAACATTGAGGCCCAGGACCCTCCACCAACAAAAAGATTATGACTTGTTGAAATCTTGGATGATGAAGCATTTTTTAAACAATAAAGTATTTTAAATTATGGCCTACACATTGCTGTTTTAAAGACATAATGCTAATGTGCAGTTAATAGACAACAGTATAGTTGTAAATACAACTTTTGTGTGCACTGGGAAACCAAAAACTTCACTGACTTGCTTCATCATGATACTAGCTTTATTGCAATTGCCCGGAAGTGAGCCCACAACATCTCCAAGGTATGACTATAGCCAGTATCACATTCTCTTTGTGAGCAGAATCTGTGAAGTTATCTGGGAAAGAGAAAAACCAACAAATAAAGCTCAACCTTCATGGACCGTGGCCGGAAAAATGCAGCATTTCTTCAGAGATACTGAGTGACTCCTAAAATACTTAGCCTTAATTCCCTTTAAAAACCACATTGAGTAGAAAGAAACATCAACATCCTGCTTTTCCTTCTCTTTCTCTACACTCTCCCTGCCACCCTACTTCCAATTATCTTACAATATAAATCTAGTAAGGATTTAAGTCCTCTCTCCCTTTCTTATCTGTATTCTACCATTTATATGGACTCATCTTTCTTTCAGCAATGAAAGTGTTCTTTCTCCATGCCCTGTAGGCTTCATTTGCTTTCCTTGGCCGAGATGAGGCTCTAGAAGTTCTTACTCTTCATAATTTGCTCTGCTTCTTGTTCATCCTCAGGAATTCTTCTGTTTCTGCATATCTTAGTAGGAAGTCATAGTCATAAAACTATTGATAGGTTCACCATAAATCCATACTAATTAGGTACGAATTTTATACTTTCCAATTTCCTCTAGAATTTCATTGCTGCTCAGAAGTTCTTTATTCTTCTAATTCACTTTCTGTATTATTTTAAACAAAATCCTCCCTCAGATTCTAACCCTGACTTTCTAAATCCTTTTCAATAAATGGTAAGACCTAACTGATAAAACCAAGACCATTCAGTATAACTTCTCTCTTCACCTTATATTTTTCTTACACTCATCCATTTCTTTCCTTCTTGTCCCAAAGAATAAAATATATTTCCACATAACCATTATTCACCCATTGCAAAAACAAACCAAAATAAAAAAGACTTTTCCTCAGATACTAGGAGGAGGAAAGCAAAGTCTATATCTGCCTTAATCTGTCTCCTTGACCAAAGAGTATTGTTCTATTTATCTATTGCTGTATAACAAATCATTTCCAAACCTTGTAGCTTGAAACAGCAATTTATTATCATCTCCCTTGATTTGGGTTTGACAGGCTTAGCTCAGATGGCAGTTGAGACTGGAGTCATCTGAGGGTTTATTCATTCCCATGTCTGGCTCCTGGGCTGGGACAACCAGAACAGCTGGAGGCTAGTGGGAAATCTCTGTCACCATGTGCCTAGCTTGGGTTTCCTCACAGCATGGCAACCACAGAGGGCTTGGACCTCTTACAAGGCAATTTAGGGAACAAAAGCAAGTATTACATGAGACCAAGGCAGAAGCTGCAACAATTCTTGTGAGGCAGACTTACAATGCAGTGGAGCGGTTCAGGTATAAGTCACACGTAGGGGTCTACACAAAGGTGTGAATACCAGAGGGACTCATTGGGGAGTCATCTTTGGAGACCAGCACCCACCACTTATCAACACTCACTACCTTCTCACTCCTGTAACCCCCGCAGTGTCTTTTCTTTCCCCTGCATTACTTGAAAGTATTCTCTTAAATTGTTTTTTCAAAGATCATTAATGTCTTCCTTTCCTCAAATTAGCATGTCTAAAACCAAACTTACCACCTTCTAAATCTGGTGTTTCTTCTGGACATTTCTGTCAGTGGCACCCTGTTTCTTCCAGGTTCTAAGCCTGTAAGTGATTATGTGTTTCCTCTCTTGTTCTTTGTTTTCCAGTCAATTCTTGCAGCAGGTCAATTCTTCACTGTCTTACAGTTTTCCATTCCATACCCACACACAAGTAGGACTTTCATTACCTTTTAACTGACTTTTAAAGTGGTTTTCCCCCGAAATTGTTTTGCTTCTAGTTTTCTTTTCTCAATCTATCCTATATAGTATCCATATGAATATTTTTAGACATAGCTTTATAGAATCATGTCCCTGCTTAATAGTGAACTCCAAACTGCTGCTTTTCAAGATACCCTATGACCTGTGATCTGACTCAACCTGCCCTGCCAGTTTTAGATTCCATTATTTTGCTTCATGGACCTTCCATTTCAGCCAAGCTAACATGCTTGCCTTTAACCAAATATCCTTTTCCCACCAATATACCTTTTCCAAACTAAGCCCTCTCCCTGGAATGCTCAAGTTCAACTTCCTATATTAAAACTTTATCTGTTTCAGAATTACTATAGCACTTTTGGGATCCCTCTTGTATTGCTGCATTATATAGTCTTTTAACTTTGCTTAAATAGAAAGCATCTCTGGGGCAGAAACTGGGTCTTATTTTACTCATGTTTACTACATGATATGCATAACTTGTATACACAAATACTAGCATTAACTTTTATATAGGCCTCTTGGGAATTCTGTGGCACATAGTTCAGTGACTATCCAAGGTCATGTAATTATGGCAGAGATGGGCCTCAACTCCAAATTCTGTTTATGTTGGTGTGTGGCCACATTCTGCTGCTACCTTAAATATTTCCTGGTGGGATAAACTGATTCTGTTCACTCTCATAGGCATACATATTATGCTGAAATTTTTTTGAATTGTTTATTTCATCTTTTCCTGAATTATAATGCCAAGAATGCCAATACTCAGTGGTACAGTAGAAACTGGAGCATTTTCAGAAAGCTTATTATGCTGACAGAGAAGCCCAGGGAAATTTAGAAGTTATAGGCAATCTCACAATTATCTTGATTATTTTGAATTCCCATTGGTTCCTGCATTTCTGGGAGACAGCATTTTCAGCAGCATGTTAAGAATCGGCTTTAAGATGAATGTGCATTATTCCATTAACCTTTTCTTTCCTCATATCAAAAGTAATGCCTATCCTTATGCTTAAATTTGAAGTTCTTTTGAAGGTACAAACCATTTGAATGATATATCCCTGTATAGGCTACTTTTAGATAAACAATTGTGTTGTCTTTTGCAGATCCTACTTATAAAAATACATTGTAAAGAGAAAACGCTATGCCAGTGGTTAACGTTGTCCATCAATACCTATCATTTGAAGCTATTCCTCAGAGTGAGTGCCTTTTCTGTCTGCCCAGGTGGCTGCCTGCTCTGCAGATATGTACAGCCCAGCTGGGTTTTACCACACAAGAGTCTCTTAAAAACTGGGGATTCTCTGGCTCCTTTGCTTGCCATTTCCACACACCATTGACTAAGCTGTCTTATAGAACTCTGTGTTCTGTCACCCTCAGCAAACAGGTGCATAGTATAGAATATTCAGGGCCATAAACAGAAGTGCCATTTCTCACACCTGGATGTCTTCTTCCTAGCCCAGTTAATGGGTCATTTATTACTGGAGACAATATAAAATAAAGATGGTTCACATAGTTACCATATTTTTATCCCATTTCCTCTGGCACCCAGGACTCACGACGATATGAGTCAAATAGAATGTCAGTGTGACATTCCCTTTGTTATTACTACTTCATATAACAGATACTTAGGAATCTAGTATTTGACTTTTTTTTTTTTTTTGCCTCTGCACAGGCAGTTATCAGTTCAAATCTTAATTCTAATACTCACTAGCTCTGTGAGTTTGGACAAGGTGTTTAGCCTTTCTGACTGTTTTCTCATTCATAAAACAGAGTCAATCTGATATTAAGGGATATTTTGATGAAAAAAATGATGGTGCCAACTTTGTAAAATTGCGTTTAGGAACAAGAACAAACCTATTCAACATACAAAATATAATTAAACATTTCAGACCATCGAAAGACTGTTACATTTATTGCTACCATAGCTTTTTTTTTAGTAGTAAGTGGACAGTATGGATAACTGAATGTGCCTGGCCTTTAACGTCAGTGCTCTATCCTGTATGATGCTGATGGCATTGTATGAGAAGTTGGTCATTGATTCTCTGCCAAGTTTGGCCGCATAATCATCAGCAAGGCTGGGTGTGCTATGGAACATCTTTGAGCTTGAACTCTATGACACTCCTTCTCAGCTTCCAAATGGTCATGCACCTGCTTTGGCTCTTCACTTGTTTCCTAATCAGTGGATAATATCTTGACTAAGCTAAAAAATAAATTTGGGGTTGGGGCTTATAAGGAAAGCTTGGATGTGACCTCTAAGTAAACTTTAGTGAGTATGTTGGCCAATCTCTCACCAAAGCTGTGATTTGATGATCTTAGACATCTGTTAAGTACCTATTTTGTGTCCAGCACTGTACACCACTTTGGGTATATAAGAAGATCTAATCTAGTAGTTTTCCATTGGACATTTAGAATAGTCACTACTGTAAGCTTGAAGAGAACGATCTTCAACACAGAGCTGGCTCTACCTGGAGTTCTCCAAGGTTTGCAGATTTAGGAGTTTTCCAGAGGACTAAACCTGGCATCTTACAAATGTTTCTGGTCCTTGGCCATTACTATTTCATACAAATTAGCTTAACATTCATACCATTAGGCTTATCACCAGATTTCACATCTATCACCATTTTCTTGGAATGCCATTGGTGTGATCCCTTCTTTGTTGTCTTAATTTTCCTTTTCCATAGAATTTGTTGCAAAATCAAAGATCTCATGGGACCGTTGTATCTAATAAGATTTAATACATGTAAAGAGCAAAACACAAAAATGGCTACCTATAGAACTATGGATCTATAGAGCCACCAGTGTTCTTTCTGACCATATTAATAGCAAGGGTGCAAATTACAGCTAAGTAAAGGGGACACAACCGTTATACATTTGGCAGTTCTTGGTCCTGTTTTAGAATCTTGAGTCTCAAAGTTCTACCATTACCTTTCAGAGTGTGGCAAAAATCTGATGGTTAGGTTGGTTACGTAAATAGCTGGAAGTACAAAGGCCACATGGCATATTCTTTTCTCCAAGCACAAGATACCCATTCTGAGAAGCTGGAGTTTAGAACTGAAGTGTTAACCCAACAGAGTTACATTGAGCCTGCAGCCTTAGTGATCCAGAGGGTGCAGTTGCTTTGACAGTTCAAATTTCCATTAAGCCATTGCAGCTCAGATCTACCTACTTTCTCCTCTACTGCTTGATCAGCCCTGTGGATTTCCTTCCCCCTTCCCCTATTCTTTCCCTCCCCTCTACATGTCCCCAATTGTTTATTGAACTTCTTGTATGTGCTAGATACTATTCTAGGCACTAGGGGGCTATCTGTGATCCAACAGAATTTCTAGTCTTATGAAACCTATTCTAGTGGGAGAGAAAAATAGTTAAGTATATAACATAATGTCAGGAAGTGGTTATGTCCTTCATCAGTGTTTGGTATGTTCCCCTCTCCAAAAGAGCAAAGAGTTCCAGAGCAGGTCCCAATACCCAGGGAGTTGGATTTCTCCATGACACCTACAGCCTAAGAAGTCTGGGCCCCTTAAAGACCCAGACCTTGAGTTTATTGTGTGTGACAAAATTAGAAGACAGTTGCCAAAGTGTTAGCTGTGGTCTTCAGAGCAGAAGAGAGCACAATGGTCCCAGGAACCACCCTCTCCCTTTCTTATGCAGCTAATTCAGCAGGAATTCCATGAGCCATGTCCAACTCTTCATTCTCAACCCCTAGGCTAACTCTGAGAAGCTCTGTAGTCTGTATGAAGAGCGCTTGAATGAAGCAAATGTGAAACTGGATGAAGTGAGTCAGTTGGCAAACGACCTAAAAACACAGAAGACAAAGCTACGGAGTGAGAATGGTGAGTAAATGTGTTGCTTCATTTGTGAGCCAGCCTCAGTCCCAGCAGCCTGGTGGAGGGACTCCTGAGATGGTGAATCAGTCACTAAAACTGAGTGAGCATTTAAAGATTCTAGGGGAAGAATGCAGCCTCTGGGTTAACCTTGTCCACAGATATGTTCTTGTCTGGTAAAGGTTACCTCTGTGCTGCCTTGAGAGGCTCCCCCCAGCTCTCCTTCGGGAAGGAGAAAAGCAAAATGCAGTTGGATGAAGCAACTCTCAAGATCAAAAGACGGCAGGGGCTGTCCACACAGCCTGTAAGGCGTGACTTGTCAACCTCATTGAAACAGGCGTTTTTTTCTAATTTTCAATAATAAGCCCACACTTTTTTTTATACTTAGTAAAAGCCATAGTCTGTGAAATAGCCTACAAAGGCCACATATTTGGGCCTCTCATTATCTTTCTGATGTCTTCTACTACTTTCTCCTTCCCTCATTCTGCCTTGGCTGAGTTTTCAACACACCAGGCACACTGGCATCCTAGGGTCTTGCACTAACTTTTCTCTCTGTCCAGAATACTCTGTTAATTCTTCAGAGACTTGAAGATGAGAGTTAATCAAACACCTATCTGGGGGATGTCAGGATAGGCCTTGTTGAGAAGGCGACATTTGAGTGCTCTCAACCACGGTCTTTGCTTCTTTATAGAGTATTTAATACCTTCAAACAAACGACATACTTGACATGATAAATGTGCTTATTTGCCTGTCTCCGTCTGTGAGAATGAAGGCTTTGTGTAAGCTTTGTTTTATTCACTGATGTATGTCAGTCATCTAGAACAATGCCTGCCACTTATTGGTGCTGCACAAACATTTAATAAATAAATGTAGAAAAATGTCCCAAGGTTTACTCTGTACTTTCAGCTACTATTGATAGGTTTTTGTGTGTTTTGTGGGGTTTCCTTCCCCCAATCTTTAACATTGTGGCATTTTGTTTTCTTTTTTCAATTTGTCACAAGGGTTTTTTTGTATCCTTCATACTTAGTCATTTATAATGACTGCTTCTAACCCGTCAAGTAGAGGGACTATAGTTTACTTAACCTTGCCTTATAACCTGACTTGTTTCTCTGCTCTGAACAGCATGTGACTAGCTGTTTCTCTGTAATTAGAATTATTTTTAGGAATATCTTTCCAGAGTTCACATTCCCAGGTCAATGAAAACAAACAATATTCTTTGCCCAGAGGCACACACTTGACACAAAGAATAAAGACCATTTTGGACTGTATCACACCCTTCCGCTAGTGGATACCTGTTTCTAAGATGGTAAGGCTAGCATTAAAGCTACATTAAAATGGGCTGGCAAAACTATAAACCTAGAAACTCAGAAGAAGCTGCTTATGGTTCTAGCAGGGACACTGACTAGGACTCAAGCAGTGCGGGCAGGGGATATAACACTGGGTCTTGTTATAAAAACCCCAAGTTGCTCTCTGACATTTAGGACATAGTCTGTGGATTCCACGGTCCAGCAACAAGACTGGAGAATACCTCTGTCTGGCCATAAAAGATGTGCTGTATAAAATTGTTGTGATAGACACTGCTTACCTCCCCCTAGGTTATTGGCATTAATTTTCTACTCACTTTTTTGATGAGGAAATTAGTGGGTAAGTGAGTGGAGTGAAAGTGGGTGTGAAGCAATAATTCTGCTCAGGATGAAGGCCCTTTTTTTCCTTCCTTTAATTCTTATTTTCACCTTTTGGCTTTGTGTGAATTAAATTTTAAGTACATACCTATCCAAACCTCCCTTCCCCTCACTGGGTCCATGCTCCAGACTTTTTGTTGATTTTTTTGCCACTACCCACATGCCCTGCCCTGTCAACATATCACACTCTGCTTTTAAAGCCAACCAGTGGTAAATGTGATCAGTTAAGCCATGTGAAGTGGGTACTTGTTCTACAAGATATGTTATATGTTCGTCTCAACCCCCTAGTGGATCAGCATTTCTTCAGGCTCCTTTTCAATATGATGTTGTCACCCAAAGATTTTCAGTTTGGTCCACAGAACACCAGCAGTCCTCAAGGCCCTTATAGGGGGCTTATGAGGTTAAAATGATTGCTTTCTTAGTTCTTTTGCAATTTATATCAATGCTGAAAAGCAGTGACAATTAAAATTGCTGGAGCCTCATCAAGACACACATCAAGACAGTGGCACCATACTGTACTATTAATCATTATATTCACTGATACATACTCACAGTTTGGGAGTCAGTTTCAGGTAAGAACGTCCTTAATAAAGCAGTAAAAATCAATCTTATCACATCTTGATCCCAAGTATATTTCTTTTTAATATTCTCTCTGGCAAAAAGAAGTATGGTTAAAGCACTTCATGGTTTTTTTTTCCTTTAAGAAGTGTCAGGGGTGCCTGGGTGGCTCAGTTGGTTAAGCGTCTGACTTTGGCTCAGGTCATGATCTCACCACCTGTGGGTTCGAGCCCCGCATCAGGCTGTGTGCTGACAGCTCAGAGCCTGGAGCCTGCTTCAGATTCTGTGTCTCCCTCTCTCTCTGCCCCTCCTCCACTTGCACTCTCTCTCTCTCTCTCTCTTTCTCTCTCTCTCTCTCTCTCTCTCAAAACTGAATAAATATTAAAAACTTAGAAAAAAAAGTTTCTGTTAACATGTTAACATATCACTAAGATTTTTGCTATTATTTAAATTTGAATTAATACAAAATTTTCCTTTTAATTTCAAATACACTATTAAAAATAAAATCCATGTACAGAAAATCTCTTTGGGGTCCTTAATAAATTCTAAGCATATAAAGTGTTCCTGAGACCAAAAAGTTTGAGAACTGCTGATTTAGCCCAAACAGATGCTTCCTCAGGATACTGAGAGTTTAGAAATTGTTTATAGCAAGAGATACAGGAATCATAAATATTTGGGGCTTTTAATGTTACACTAATTACTCTATGGAAGCAACTGCCTCTGCTCAGGATTGGCTCAGCATTTGGTACTGTTGCTAATAACCAAGGTATTTCTTTCCTATAGTCAGTCTACCTATCACAGAGGATAGACTACGTGTAATGGAATCTCCCCCCCACCCCCCCATGGTCATATCCTCCACTATTTAATGACTATTTCTTTTTTTTTTTTTAATGTTTTATTTATTTCTAGGAGAGAGAGAGAGACAGCGTGAGCAGGGGAGGGTCGGAGAGAGAGGGAGTCACAGACTCTGACACAGGCTCCAGGCACTGGGCTGGCAGTCAGCACAGAGCCTGACGCAGGGCTCGAACCCATGAACCGTGAGATCATGACCTAAGCGAAAGACGGACGCTTAACCGACTAAGCCACCCAGGCGCCCCTTTAATGACTATTTCTAATATTTACTTAGCAATTAGTCTACAAAACACATTCGCACTCATTTAATTTCCATTAGCAATTCTTTATTGTTGTCCTCATTTTAGAAGTGAGGCAAATAAGTTGTAATTATCTAGAAATGATATAGACAGAAATCGGTAGTGCCATACGAAGTAAACAAAGGAGCATAGCATAAAAGAATGTGTTCTTCAGTGTTAAAAACTTAATTTGAATCTACCTCCACCAACTGCTGGCTGTGCGTGTTTGTGTTTCCATTATATTTAAGTAAGTGTCCCTGGTTTCCCTTCTGTAATGTGGGTAATAGAATACCAACATAATCAAGGAGTTATGAGAATGGTAACTAGATAGCAGTACCTACTGCACAGAAGGTTCTCAATATATGGTAGCTAATATTACCTGCTGTTGACTCAAACTCACTGCTAAAAATCAGTTCTTTATTAGGGCTCCTTTGTGAGTCCTAGAATGGAACATCGCTGTAGTGCTGCTGACGGCTGAATGCTCAGACCCATTCTAAATGTTATAAATATGTGGTAGGAGTCACTGTGGTTGCCCTTCAAGTGAACGAGGTAAGTGAGGAGGCAGTGGATGAGGAGCAAGGCTCTGATTAACTTACTTTGTGTAATCTCTCTATAGGAGAGTTCCTAAGGAGGCTGGAAGAAAAGGAGGCTCTAATAAACCAACTTTCCAGGGAGAAGAGCAGCCTCACTCGACAGATAGAAGAACTGAAAGGGCAACTGGAAGAGAAGTCCAAAGTAATGCATCTATTATTTCTCATCAGTTGCCTGACTGTATGTGTAAAAAATACTAGTGTTTGATGGGGCAGCCTCAATATCTTCTCGTATAAAAGATGAGAGGAGAGTGCCTCAGAAGTTGCGGAAAAAAGAACACGGGGGACCTTGTATGTGCTGGGAAAGACCTTGATCACTGAAGCATCTTCCTCAGTGGTTCAAATTGCTTGTCTAGTTTGTCAGATTTAGAGCAAGCAGACTGTGTATTTCCATTTTGCATTATTACTTGAACAGTAGTCAGCAAGGCTCTTTATGGATCTTTGATTCTGAATTGCACCAAGAGGTGGAATTAAATAAATGACCAGAATGAAATAAATGGGGCGGGCTAAATTCAATATTACTTTTACGTTGTCAATAAATTGTGCATATTGGTCATTTATTCCCGAGAGGATATATAATGTTGTTAGCAGGTGACCCCAGTGAAAGTGGCTCTTTCAGGTGAAAGCATAGTGACTAACATGAGAGATAAATTCTTTGAGCTCTGGTTATTTCAGGTTAATTCTTTATTCATATTCAAGGCACCTTGTTGCTAACACCCCAAAGCGCCTCACTTATTAGTAATCTCACTGCAAAGGCATCTACTCTGAGGTGAAGGTCATTCAGACTATAGACTTCTGTTCTTAAATATTTTATTTTATATCCTCCACTCTCCTTATTTCCTGTATTATACATACGTTTTTATTTTTTAAATGTTTATTTATTCGGAGAGAGAGAGGGAGCTTGTGCACTCATGCAAGTGAGTGAGGTAGGGGCAGATAGGGAGAGAGAGAATCCCAAGCAGGCTCCGTGTCATCAGTGCAGAGCCCAATGCAGGGCTCGAACTCACAAACCATGAGATCATGACCTGAGCCAAAATCAAGAGTTGGCTGCTTATCTACTGAGCCATCCAGGCGCCCTAATATTATATGCACATTTTAAAAAACTCTTTTTTAAAGTTTAGTCTTGACTGAGAGAGAGAGAGAGAGAAGAAAGCAGGAGTGGGGGAGGGGCAGAGAGAGAGGGAGACACAGAATCCGAAGCAGGCTCTAGGCTCTGAGCTGTCAGCACAGTGTCTGATGCGGGGCTTGAACCCACAAACTGTGAGATCATGACCCGAGCTGAAGTCGGCCACTTAACCTACTGAGCCACCCAGGTGCCCCTATATGCACATTTTTTTAATGTTTTTTTTTTAATTAATTAATTTATTTCTAGGAGAGAGAGAGAGAGAGACAGCGTGAGCAGGGGAGGGTCAGAGAGAGAGGGAGTCACAGACTGAACAGGCTCCAGGCTCTGAGCTGGCAGTCAGCACAGAGCCCGACGCGGGGCTCGAACCCACGAACCGCGAGATCATGACCTAAGCGAAAGTCGGACGCTTAACCAACTAAGCCACCCAGGCACCCGGCTATATGCACCTTTTTAAATGACTACCGTGGTTCGTACATCAGACATTCTGCTAGATACTTCTCTCATGGCATGTCAATCTTCATATAAGTCCTATGAACCTGGTAGAATGATATCTTTTTATATGAAGAAACCAAGGTTCTGAGAAGAGAAATAACATGCCCAAGGTCATACAGCTAGTAGTAGACAGTAAAGGAATTGATGCAGGTAGTGAGATTTAATTCATATTTTAGAAGATCTCTCTGGCCGACTTCCCAGTAGCCTCCAGCTGGTCCATGAGGCCCCTCTGCATTGGCTGCAGCTTCCGCCTGTGACCTCCCATCATACATCTGCTTCCCTCATCTCCTCCCCTCCAGGCACCCAGGCAGCCTCTCTGCCTCTCAAGCAAGCTGCCGCTATTCCTGCCATAGGACTTTCTTAGCTGCTCTTTCCACTGCCTTCCGGCCCGTCCTCAAGGGCTTTGGGCAGTGACGGGAAGGAGGCAAACATTCTGCATTGTGTCACTGTTTTAGTTTCTTTCTGCTGTCAGAATTTAAAAACAAATTAATCTGCTTATATGTTTGTTTTGTGTATCCATCCACTCACTCCTTTATGGTTCCATAGGGCAAAGACTTTGTCTGCATCTCACTCACTTCTGTAAACATGAATACCTTGAACAGGTGCTCAATAAATATATAAGAGGTAGGCGATTTAAAGCCAATTTTATTGGATTTCAAAATCTGTGTCCTTCTCAGGGTCAGTGTGTATTATTGCTCCTCCTTCCCTGCCCAAGCGTGTCTGGCTGAGGCTGTCTTTAACTAAGCCTTGTGCTCTCAGAACTGCATCCGTCTGAGGAGATGCTTTTCTTCTAATGTGCAGAAAGGACCCATGTGGACTGGCAGAGACTCCGCTAGACTCGGTTCTTTCCACTAGACTAGATTTTCTTTTGCGAATGATGCCTCTAGGTTAACCAGACCACCATACAAGTGACGGAAATTTTCACTAAACTGAGCTCGGTTGTCCAAAAAGTATGGTAGCCACTACTGCACTACAGGTGGCCATCTAAATTAAAATTTATGTTAATTAAAACTAAAACTTAGTTTAGACCACACATTATACTGAGCACATTTTGGGTGTTTCATAGCCACAAGTGACTATGGTTACCATATTGGATGGCACACGTATAAAATGTTTTTGTCATCGTAGAAAGTTCTATTGGAGGGTCACCTGGGTGGCTCAGTCTGTTGAACGGCTGACTCTTGGTTTTGGCTCAGGTTATGGTTCCAGGGCTGTGGGATTGAGCCCCGTGTCAAGCTCCATGGAGCCTGCATGAGATTCTCTCTTTCTCCATCTACCCCTCTCCTCCACTCACTCTCTCTCTTTCTATCTAAAATTAAAAAACAAACAAACACAAAAGTTCTATTGGATAGTGCTGTTTTTAAATGATGAGACAGGGGCACCTGGGTGGCTTAGTCGGTTAAGCGTCCGACTTTTGCTTGGGTCATGATCTCGCGGTTCGTGGGTTCGAGCCCCACATCGGGCTCTGTGCTGACTGCCAGCTCAGAACCTGGAGCATGTTTCAGTCTGTGACTCCCTCTCTCTCTGACCCTCCCCTGCTCACGCTGTCTCTCTCTCTCTCCTAGAAATAAATAAAACATTAAAAAATTAAAAAAAAAAATGGTGAGACAATTTTCAGAGATTTACGTGTGAAATAAAAGATTTGTTTTTTCACTAGTGAATGAAAAGCTGGATCAAATCTCAGTGATCCTTTTTAGTCCAAATAACATCTGAACCTTCTCTAGTGCTAAATACGAATCTTACTGTCTAAATGGTAGGGAGTGTTCTCGCTACCTGTGCATCCTCCACTATTTCCAGAACCCCCAGGGCTGCCTATTGCTGAAGCCCACATAGTCAGACAGGCATTTCCCTAAATAGAACTCTCTTTCCTATTATACCGGTAGCAATTAGATACTCTATCCTTTCTTGTCCCCAATTCTTTCCCTGGTATTATCTTAACTAGGTTCAGGTTCAGCTTGCTTTTGTGACAGGTTGTTATTAACCTTCTCTAAAAAAAAAATGTAAAAATGATGTCACCTCCAAGCGTTTCGTTGTTAATGGTAGTGATGCCCCTCACCCCCCCTTTTTTTTTTTTAACATGTGCTATGTCTGTTAAGTCACAAAGTGCCCTGGCCCAGGCCCTGCAGTCAGCCAAGCATGACCATGACCTTCTCCGAGAGCAGTATGAGGAAGAACAAGAGGCCAAGGCTGAGCTGCTCCGGGCTCTATCCAAAGGCAACGCTGAAATGGTGCAGTGGAGGAGGAAGTATGCAGACGACATCACTCAGAGAACTGAAGACTTGGAGGATGCCAAGTGAGTAGGGCCAGGCGCACCTGAACCCGGAGGCAGTTATGCAGCAGGGGATGAGGGCAGTGGCTGTGTTTTAAAGGCTTCACGTACACACTTAACAGCTCCTTACCAAGTGTGTGAATAAGCCAGAGGCCAAAGCTGAAACAGCCACTGCTGGCAAGGAGTAGGTGCTCCAGTGACTACACACTAACAATTTTAATACAAAGCAAGAGAGACTATAAAGAGGTCTTGGTGAAAGAAAGGAGGCTCTGTCTAGGGCACAAGGCAAGTCTTCGTAGATGATGTGACTTTGAGCTATGGTTTGAAAATGGGCTAGCACTTAAAATCCTAGACTTCATTTGGAACACCAAAATAATCAAGTCTGTGTGTACATATCTCCATACATTAAAGTCACTATGTCTCTGGTCTACAACCTGGAGACTACAAAGTGGTCTGTGAAGATAGACAGGGATGGCTGGAAACATATCAGGATCTGTCATCATGCCTTAAGGGACAAACGTTTCTTTGAAAAGAAATCACCCTCAGACCACCTCTAAGGTTAGAATGTCAGTTTTATAGCTGACACTACGTAAGGGTGTTAGAAGTCCTTCTCGGGAACTATAGGAGCTTGGGGCCTAGATGAATCAAGACTCGGTGCCAGGGTGTAGAACTGAAGCATTTTGCTCAGAGGTCAAAGGACTGTGTAAATTTGAGAGAAAGTGTCAAACCAACCCTGGCTTCATAGTCATTAAAGTTTTACTCAAAAGAATGTGTCCCTGGCTTGGTAGCTTAGCAAAAAATTCAGAGCAGATCAATACAGTTCTCTTTAGTTTCAACCAAAAATATTGTTTTCTCAGTTCTTCACCTAAACATTTGAGAGACATGACTGGGCACTTGCTTAACAGTCTCGGTGTCCTGTCCCTAAAGGGGAACCGAGTAATCTGTCTCTGAAGCCACAGTAACTTGAAAAGGGCTTTGGGATGACAGGTACTAAAAATATCTGCAGTACATGTTTGAAAAACTCTGGACCACAGAAAAGTGGGGCTTTGAACTGAAATGGCTCCTCATATCTGAAATATGGCATTTGCTTCTAAAGCTAGATATTTTTTCTTCTGTGATGGAAGATTTCTGGTGCAAGTGCCTTCCAGTCCCAGTGTTTGAAGATTTCCTTGGGAGGCGCAGAAAAGAGGGAAAGTATATAGACCACGTATAACTGCGTGATTTTGTTAGCGAACAAATTGTTGCCCTGTAGCACATGACAACTAACGAGACGTAATGGACAATGTGGTAGTATCTGAATATCTCTTCTGCTTTAAATTTGGTTGATTATCAAATAAATAAAACGTTGTCTATATTATGCTTTCCTTCTAAATCACCCCAGGGAGATAGAAAAAGCCTCCTACAAAAAAAAAAAAAAAGAAAAAACAAAAAAACCTCTAGGATTCTTTTTTTTTTTTTTTTAATTGGCAAGTTCAGGGTCTGCCTACTTTGATTTCCAGGCTTGTCTTCACAGCATGAGTGTGTGTAGCTGAATCAAGCTCACCTGAGACCCAGTTGACTGCTTCCAAATTCCACATTCCCGAAGGACAGGGATTTGGTTTCTTAATCTTCACCTCTCCTTTCAGATTCCTCTGCTACTAAGTAAGCAACTTACTTAGTTTCTTACTAAGTAAGTAAGTAGTTGCTACTAAGTAAGCAATTTGAAGAACAAATGGTAGTTGGTATGAAATGTAGACAATGTTATCAGTGAAATGAGGGTGACCAACTTGTCCATTTTGCCTGATGGACTTGTGGGCTTGCCTAATGTTAGCACTGATAGCCCCATGTCCTGGTGAAACCCTCCCGATGGTTGGTGCGCCAAAGTAAAATCCCTATTTTCTGGTACCAATTGGGTATTTCTAAAGTAGTTAAAATACATGTAATTATTTTACAAGACTTGTTTTAGATGGGTTAAAGCATCAGAATCTCCTTTTTTCTCCAGCTTTATTGAGAAATAATTGACATCCATGTATCTATATTGACCTTGACATGCTGGTACCACGTCTAGATTCATTTGAGCCCCAAACTATATACTATTGAATAGGTTTAAGGTATACGATGTGAAGATTTGATATATGTACATATTGCAAGGTCTTTACCACAATGTGGTTAGTTAATACAACCTCTGCCCTATGTAATAAGCATTTGTTGTCATTGTGGTGAGACCACATTACAGCTCTACTCTACCAGTAACCTTCAAGTATGTAAGACACAATCATTAATGATGGTCATCATGCTACACATCAGAATCTCTAAATGTTTAAGAAAAATGAAGCAAAGCTGCTGAACACAGACTGGGTTTTGAAGGCTTCCACCAAAAAGGGACTGTAGAATCACATTGCTCAGATGGGCTCGTTGTGTGGCACATGTTCATTCCAGAGGGTCTTTTTCTGTTAAATAATAGTAGATCAGAAAGAGCTTTGGTACACACAGTACCTTTCATCTAAGTGTAATGAATGGGTAAGAATGGGGCTGCTAGCGTCCCTGGTCCCTGCGGGAGATGTGAGCGAGAGATCACATTTCATCCATTAGAAAGTCTCAGAGCGTTGCATTGTGGGGGTGGCGGAGGAAGCACTTTAATAAGCCACTCCATCTCAGAGGATGCTGGAGGGACAAAAGCAGGGGAGGTCCCCCCGCCCCACAGCAGTGGGACCTGTTAAGTGTGCATAACAATGGAATGGAAATGGAATGGATTTGAGTACATGAATTTGAGAAGAGGACCTGAGGTGGAGAAGAAATTCAGAGAAAGACAGAATTTTGGCTTATTTAGGATCCATGTGATAAGAGGGGGAAAGGATGAGCAGGAGAGAACCAGAGAATGTTCCATGGAAGCAATGTAGCTAGGAGATCTTTAAAGATTAGACGCACTTAGGAACTTTTTTAAAAAGACATTTATTTGTTTATTTTGAGAGAGAGAAAGAGAGAGAGCTGGGGATGGGGAAGACAGAGAGATTGAAAAAAAAAAAAATCCCAAGCAGGCTCTCAGCAGCACAGAGCTGGACTTGGGGCTCGAACTCACGAACTGTGAGATCATGACCTGAGCTGAAACCAAGAGTTGGATGCTTAACTGACTGAACCACCCAGACGCCCCAATGTGCCTAGGAACTTTTAACAACTGCTTACCGTTGGCAGGGTGTTCAGTACAATCTTCTTTCTCCCATTTCTTCAGTCATCAATAAAGTCTGTATTGCTTATAGGAGGTTTAGGGTAAGCAAATACTTACAGGATTTAGAGGTCCTGAGTTCCAAGACCAGGTTGGTAAAGGGTAGGGGAAAATAAAGCACACGTGGACACAGGAGCCAGAGGCTGATGGCCAGCCAACATTTGGGCCCTGTAGGCACAAGGAGGTCATTTCCAGGCAAGAGCTGCCTTTGCTCGGTACCATTAAGCCAACCTCAGGGGCCACCCTATTTTGGACCCAAGCACTGTGTTAATCCAGGACAAACTGGGCAAGCTGTCTGAGGGCTGAAGTGTCACCTGCCATTTGTTTGGGTCTCCCCTTCTCAGGAAGAAGCTGGCAATCAGGTTGCAGGAGGCTGCCGAAGCTGTGGAGGCAGCAAATGCCAGAAATGCCTCCCTGGAGAGGACCAGGCAGCGACTGCAGCTCGAACTTGGGGACACCCTGTGGGACCTCGGGAAGGCCCGTTCCTCGGCAGCTGTGCTGGACCGGAAGCAGCAACACTTTGACAAGTGCTTTGATGACTGGAGGCAGAAGCAGGCGGAGTCACAGGCGGTGCTGGAGGCCTCTCAGGAGGAGGTGCGCGCCCTTAGCACGGAGCTCCTCAAACTCAGGCACGCCTGCGAGGAGAGCACGGAGAGCCACGAGACGCTTCAGAGGGTGAACAAGAATCTCCAAGGTACTCAGCAGGGCTTGGAGCCAGAGCAGGGCATGGCGGTGTCCGGCGCCCTGGCTTCCAGGGCAGGGCTGTACTCCATGGCAGACACTTAGGCATTGTCGCGGTCTGGCTCAGGTTTTCACGTTTCCATTTTTAGTACTCTTTTTGGAAACCTTTTAAAAATTACAGTTATTATTTTTATTAAATTCTAAAAATAAGACTACTCTCTTTTACTTTTTAAAATGTTTATTTTTGAGAGAGTGTGAGTGGGGGAGGGGCAGAGAGAGGGAGACCCAGAATCTGAAGCAGCCTTCAGGCTCTGAGCTGTCAGCACAGAGTCCCACGTGGTGCTCAAACCCACAAACTGCGAGATCATGACCTGAGCCAGAGGCTTAACCAACTGAGCCTCCTAGATGCCCTGAAAAAGGACTACTTTCTGACCTGAACCCTAGGTTCTCTGTCAAGAAAGCCACTATTAAGAATTTCTTTATCATCTGTAGTCTTACTGAGATTTCCCATGCATATATTCGTGCGTGTATTATTCAAATTTCACAGTATCCAACACCTTTTCTCTTTTTTTTTTCACTTGTCAGTATATTTTCTAATTTAACAAATATTTCCATAGGCTACATTATGCACCGGGCTCTGTTGTATATGTAACCATTCGTTATTTAATTCTCAGAACAGTCCTATGTGTTAGTTTCTTTGTCTGTAAAATGCAGATTATGTTAAATCATGTAAGATTAAGAACTGGTCCAAATTCACAGTTGATCAAAAGCAGATCTGAGATTGGAGCCCGGCCAGCTTGCCTCGAGCATATACACACTTAACTACCAGCTATGCCATCTTCCACATGCCTTGCAATTCTCTTTGTATGTCTGCACAAGGAGACCTGCCATGTGATCGCTAATAGTTCCACAGTGTTTTGTAATAAGGATGGTAAATGTGTATTTAACGAGACCTTATTCAGTTTAGATATGATGTTTCTCAATTATAAGTAATACTATGCTGTACATGCTGCGCATATATTTGTGGACATGTAATAATATTTCAGCTGAGGTAGATTCCTAGGAACAGAACTGCTGGGTTAAAGAAATGAACTTCTAAATTTTGAGATACTGCCAAGCATCCCTTCAGAGTGACTGCCAGCTTACACCAGCACCATCAGGGATGTGCATTAAAACCCTGAGATGCCCTGGGAGCAAGTTCATTACTGTTGAGACATAAATGAATGTTACCTCCCTGTTGGCCCACATAGTCCACGATCAGGTCACTGACTTGGGATGTGACAGGTGCTGGGACAGTGCTTAGAAACCTTTTGCGGCATCCACACCACCTGGAGGGCTTGTTAAAATAGTTGACTGGACCCTATCCCCAGAGTTTCTGATTCACTGGGTCTAGGGTGGGGTCTGAGAATTTGCATTTCTAACAAATTGCCAGTAAGGCCAGTGCTGCTGGTCTGGGGACCACACCTGGTTTGGGGTGGGGCTTAGGTAGAAGTCTTTTCATTTTTTTTTTTAATTTTTTTTAACGTTTTATTTCTGAGAGAGAAAGAGAGAGAAAGCGTGAGAAGGGGAGGGTCAGAGAGAGAGAGAGAAACACAGAATCTGAAGCAGGTTCCAGGCTCTGAGCTAGCGATTAGCATACAGCCCGAAGCAGGGCTCGAATCCACGAAGCGTGAGATCATGACCTGAGCCGAAGTCGGATGCTTAACCGACTGAACCACCCAGGCTCTGCAGTAGAAGTCTTTTCAAAAGCTCTCCGAGCAATTCTGAGGTATGGTCAGAGTGGAGAACCACTGTCCTGAATTTTCTTTTGGAAACCTTTCTTCTGGAGAGGGTTTATGAGAGAAGGACTTATTACATAAGAATTGTCATCTAAAGGGTTTGGTTTTGTAACTTTTCTTAAAAATTTGTTTTAATGTTTGTTTGTTTGAGAGAGAAAGAGAGGTGGGAGGAGGGACAGAGAGAGAGGGAGACACAGAATCTGAAGCTGTCAGCACAGAGCCTGACACAGGACTTGAACCCACAAATGGTGAGATCATGACCTGAGCCAAGGTCCAGGTGCCCCATAGTTTTGTAACTTTTTAAAACTGTTGTCACATCCCATCATATCCCATCCCAGCCCAGCCCAGCATCTCAAAACCAGAGGAGCAGGCATGCTCTTGAGCTCCTTCTACCACCTCTGGACTGTGGGTAATTCCCAGAGCTAATTGGCCCTACTCTACTCTTAGTTACTAAAGAGTTCCTTCATAAAGATGCAGAGATGACAATAACAATACTGAATGGTAGAGGCTTTGCCACTTCTGGATGCCTTTTTCTGTTGAGAGACTTATGTTCATGAGAGACTAGCCATAAACCTTCAAGTGCTTGACCTCCTTTGAAGTCTTTGGTCTCTCTGGGCTCCTATGTCTACTTCTGGCAGGCAATGACCCAGCTTATGCTTTAAGTTCCCATTGTGGTGTTGAGTGTCAGTGGACAAAATGGCAGCCACTGCTGTCAAGAGCTGAGCACTTACACTGGAAGTATAAAGATTCAGGTCTGTGGCTTAGAGCACCACCAGGCAGAATCTGACGTGGCTTGAATAAGAAGGACCGCCATATAAAGTTGTACAGGTTGTTCTTGGCACAGTACTCTGAGAAGCACCATCCTTTCTAGTTGTAGTGGGTAACTTTCTGGCAGGTGGCAAAAGACTGTATTGAAGAAAGACTTTGTCTAATTCAAACAAGGTCCTGTATGTGCCAGTAGTGGCCTTGCCATCAAGCTTCCAAGGATGGCATGACTCCGGTCCCAGGGATACAGTCTGCTGTACCTGATAGTATGGGTCTGAGACGGGTTCTGTTCACTAACTTTGGTTTTCTTCCCTTCCCAGAAGAGATTTCTAATCTGACAAATCAGGTGAGGGAAGGAAAGAAGAACTTAGGTGAAATGGAGAAGGCCAAGAAACGGATTGAACAAGAGAAGACTGAAGTCCAGGTGGCATTGGAAGAAGCAGAGGTATTACTTCCAGGGAGCAAAGGTTTTTGTCACTGTGACAAAGCAGGAGATCTGCTATCCAGTAATAATAGCAGCCGCAACAACAAAATGACACTTCCTCGAGTTTTAACTACTACATGCTAGAGACTATGCCCAGTGCTAGATATGCATTATTTTGTGTAACCGCCCTGGCAAACTATTGTTCCTATTTCACAAATGAAGAAATTGATGCTCAGAGAGCAGGATAAGCAGTAGCAGATGCATATCTACCAACTGCAATGAAAAAAGGAACAATGTCTCTCTCGTTCATCAATTTATCCTCAGTGCTTAGACCTTTACTATTCAAAATGTGGCCCAAGGATCAGCTGCTTGGAACTGCATTGCCCTGGAGCTTGTTAGACATTCTGACTCCCAGCCCTCTCCCCAGATCTACTGAATCAGAATCTGCATTTTAACAAGATCCTGTAGCGTTCATATTTACACTGACATTTGAGAGGCACTGGCCTAGAACATTGGCTTGGTGTGTAGTCGAGGTTCAACAAATATCTGTTGAGTGTCGAATGAATCAATAACCTCTTATCTCCTCCTCTCTTTAAAAAAAGTCAGCCCACATTTTTTTTCCTAAAAAGCTTTAGTTTTAAAAATGAGATTCAAAGTGATGTTCTCAAACATTTGCCCTGGAAGCTCATCTTTGCACAGATTGTGTGACAGGAGTGTTTTGAATGCTCTGGATTCAAAGTTCAGGAGCAGTCTCTGGCTTTATCCCTCAATGTGTGCCAGCGATAGAAAGAACCTCTGAGAAGACTTTATGCCAAAGAGAGTGACCTAAAAAGAGTCATCCGTCATGGTCACTAAACAGTTAACAAGCTCAGCAAAGCCTCTTTTCTCATAGCTGAATTTCATCTTCTTGACCCTCCCAATAGACTAAGTACCCCGTACTTAAAACACAGCCCCCACCACTCACCCTCCAATTGAGAAAATGATTTGAAAAGGCAAAGTAATCAGTTTTCAACAGAGCCTTTTGGAAGGTATGATAGTGGAAAATTAGACTACTCCATACCAAGCAATGTCTGTTAAATTTATCTTATCACTATATTTCTCTATGAAACCAGCCAGATAGAAGCCATGTCCGCACATAACCCCACATACAAAGGTGTCAAGCGGATGGCTTTTGACGCAGCTCTTGCGTTTTTGTGAAGAACTGTTGCCCTGAGGTCTTCTCCAGTTCATCTAGAATCCTTTTATTTGCTGGTGTAGTGTCATGTCACCTAACAAGGCTGGTTGGTGAACAAAGTTGGTGAACTTTGTTTCATGAACTTGTTCCCTTTGATCCACTGGCCATCCTGGCTAGGGACTTGGTAAAGCCACCACCTTAACCTAAACAAGTAATTTTTATGGCAGAAATTTCAAGCACTATGACAAGTCAGTGAGAGATATGATTGGGCGGGGGCAAGCTTAGTCTGATGTAACATACAGACTTTTTTGTGTATTGAAACTAGCATGTCCTAGGTGAGAAGGCCATAGCACTCATACCACTTACTACCACTAGATGGCATTATATTCTATTTGCATTTTCTCAAGTTTTATCTTCTACAGCATCCATAAATACTTTATCAACTTGGACATGTATTTGTAAAATTGGGTTATTTGTTTTCCTGGGTGAGCCTTTATGAGAATCTTTATCAGATTATTTCTGAAGCCACAAAACTCAAATTATCCCAGGTCACCTCCCCAAAGATTCACTTTCTCTGTGGATTCTAGAGGGTGAGAGGTGACAGTTTCCCCCTGAAGGAAGGGCACCATTTCCTTGCAGGAAATTGCTATCCCAGCATTGGTTTTTGATTTATTTTCTCTTATATTGAAGGTAGTGTTGAGGGAACACCAGCAAGGCCTTGAGGCATATTACAATTCCTAACATCTTTCTTCTTTTTATCTTGAAATTGCTACTCAGTTTTACTTTCTACTTTAGTTTGTATGTGGTAAGCATGCCTTAGAACTGTCTGCCAATTGTCAACTGACCCACAGATGGTTGCCACACTTATGCCCTTTATAAACATCTTCCTGAGTATCCTCCAAATATTTTGTTTGTTTCTACTGCTATATAAATTTTATCTTTGGAATAGGCTTTAAAGGTTTAATCAAAACTCCACTTTTAAACTTGAATCACCTTTATAACATCCCTGGCGGTAATTGCCTTGCCTATATTTAAATGCTCAAAGGGGCAAGAGATTTCCCTAGCTGTCAAAGCAAGCCATTTGAAGTAGTAGTAATAATTATGGTGGTGACGGCTCACACAGAGTGTTATGTGTCAGGTACATCTGAAATTCATTTACTGTTCTTCCTTTGACAATATCTGGACACTATCCTGTTTCCTGTTCTCTGACTACTTTCACCTTTTTTCTCTATTCCACAGATGTCCAGAATTAAAGAAAATATTTCAGCTAGGAGTTATCACTTTCCTTGTTCTAGTTTTGATCCTTTTATTGATTCATCCTAAGGATGAACTATATTAAGAAAAGTCAAGAGTAATGAATTAAAAAGTTTAAATATAGTCACAGACAAGATTGAATTTTCTATTTTAAAAAATGCTTTAGAATTCTAGTTCTTGAACTACAGCCAAGAGCCCTAAGAATGTCAAAGCTGTAAGTGACGTGACAAACAGAAGCAGTCACTTGTCTCTCTTATCCTGTTCCAATCTTCAGGGACCTGAGTTGAACTTAGAGCCCTCCCAACAACTCCAGAGAGAGCTGCAATAGTGACATACATTTTGAGGGAAAAAAAATTGGTATCCATAAAGCAGACTTAACTTAGTACTTTTAATTTATGTGTTTCAGGGAGCTCTGGAACGTAATGAAAGCAAGATTCTTCGCTTCCAGCTTGAACTCTTGGAAGCTAAAGCAGAACTTGAAAGAAAGCTTTCAGAGAAAGATGAAGAAATAGAAAATTTTAGGTATCTGAGATTATTTTGATGAGCCACATTTGCATACTCCATAGTCCTTGACTGAACAGAACACACTGTGTTTGGCCGCCTTTATGCCCCCTGCGGGAACATTACCAAAGAAGCTTAGCCCGTCTACCCCTATGCCAGATCTTTCTAGGAAGCTCACCACTATTAATATAAAGGAACACCTCTGTGCAATTACTGTCTGTTTTCAGGGTATTCTTATGATGGAGCAGCTTCTGTTCTTATAGAGACTCAAGAGAGCAGAAAAGCATACTTATATACGTACAAGGCTGTGGACACTGCCTGGTCTCCCTGTAACAAATCTCTTTCTTGGGCATTCAAGAAGCTGACTAATAATGCTGAAGAGTGGAGGAAAGGAACTAAATGTGATGCCGTACATTAAAATTCACATCAGATCAGAGTGAAATTTTCACACACCCCCTGCCTGCACCTGTAGCCATTTGTTTGGAGAGGGGCGGAAGCCAGGAGCTAAGCTGCTTATTGAATCCCTGTTGAAGTGGCTGAGTCTTAATGGTCAGGAAACTGAATTAGACGGGACTCATGGGTTGCAGGATCTTTTCTTAGCCTCATCATAACAAGCTGATGACTTTAGTCATTCCTCTTCTTAGCATCTCAGTGAAGTAAGGGGATAAAAGCAGCCCCATTCATGTCACAGAAGGTGGTGAGGAAGATCAGTCAGCTGATGTTGGCAAAGCACTTCACACTGTATAGATCAAAGGCACAATTATAAGCACATGGAATTCACTGTGATTATATCATTTATCTGATCTGTTCCGTTAAGTCAGTGCCATATGTCAGCAAGGAAAATCACTGGAGTCTGAGTTTCCACGGGCAACTTGCTTTCAACATGTTTGTTAAAATAATTTTTAAAAATTGTTAATATATTCAGTTGAACTGGCTTCTTTCCCATAGCCCCAGTTCAGACAAAACTCCCATGGGGGTCATTTTTTTTTTTAATGAGAACATCAAGCCAGATTTGGGCCTCTGTGTGCTTTGAGTTATCCTTGCTTGCTCTCACTCACGGATACTTGCCTCTCTAGGACTGACTATGAGGATGAATTCTGGTCTACTTAAGAGAAGTAGACCACTCAGTGTCTAAAAGAATTTTTTTTTTTGATGAAGGGCAAAACATCAGGCCTTGATATTTGCCCTACTTCCTTCCATGAGGAACAAAAATGAACATTTCTTTGTGCAGTCAAAAAAAACCCTCATTTCAGGTAACATCAACCCTGCGTCTATTAATAGACCTAGCTTAGGGGAAAATGAATCCTCAGAGAGTCTGACTCTCTCCTCAGGTACATCTGAATGTCTTAGAGCAGTTCACCAATTATAATAATCTTAGTGCAAAGGAAGCTGGAGATCCAAACAGCCAGGGCTGGGAGAAGAAAGAGCTGAACACTAGGCTGGGGCTGTAGAGGGACTGAAAAAAGAAGGGGCGGGTTGGAGGGTGGGGCGAGCTAGTCAGGAGTTTTAGTTAATGATCCATAATAACTATAATAGGTACATCCGGAAAGGAGAGATGAGCATATCTTACAAAATTTCACAAATGCCCTCTCAGACCGTTTCTGTGCCGGTGCAGATTGCATCTGAAGCCTCGGTTTGGTCTGACTTCAGGGGCTGGGAGAGGAAGGGGCCCTCGGGAATCTGCACCGAATGGCAGGGCGAAGTACTAGCAGAGCAGAGGATTCTGAGCAATCTAGATAAGCCAGGCCAATTCTAGAACTGGAGGAAAATATGGCCTGGAGGTTAGATGAGGTTCGAGGTCCTATGTCCGCATAAACCTTGGGAAAGGCCACAAAAACTGAAGGAGGCATGTGAAGAAGGGACTAGAGATGCCAGAGAGACCCAGAGGCGTAAACAAGAGCCCTGAGGGTGCGGCGCAGCAGCGGGGTGATTCATTCCCCTCCTCCTCCACTCCAGGGAGGACGCATCCCCTCTGAGCCGGAGGCCTGTCGCTGGTGAAAAGTATGAGCAGCTGGGACATATGTGTCATATGTTTTGCTTGTTAAATACGTATTTGAGCACTTCATGCTGGCCAGACACTGGGCCTGCTATTCTTGTCGGGGCTTCCTAAACTTTTATGGATGGATGAGGCTTTCTTTCTTTAAAAAACATTTTTTTTTTCCTACTGTGTTCTAATTGACGTAGGTAGAAGTAGGGAGGTGATAATGCAGTCACCGGTGGCAGGAGGGGAGGAGGTGTGGTGTCTGGCTCTGGTCCTCTCCATCCTGGATACAGGAAAGAAGGCATAATGGCGGCTAGAATGAAGGCCAGCTGGTGGCCCGAACTGTCACCTGGGTCCAGACTCAGAACTAGGTTGAAAACAAGTGGTTCAGGTGGATCCAAATTTCCAGAAGCCACAGAAGCCATCCCTCCTCCAACTCAGGGTGTTCAGAGAAATGCTGAAGTGTGGGAGTGTCTTGTCACTGGCCCGGGGCCAGGACGGACCTGGCCTGTACTCTCTCAGGCACAGCCAGAGAGGTGCTACTGAAGCTGTCGGGAATGAGGGCCTAAGTCCTGACTCTGTCAACACGCATTAGCTTGCTTTAGTTTGGTCACCTGTGGAAGGGTTGAACAGACTTTCTGTAGAGGATCAGACAGTGTAGGGAAGAAAAAATTCTCCTTACCCTCTTTAGGGCTCTGGCTGATCGTAAGAATTAAACTGACTTAAGACAGTTTAACAGGAGAAACGTCTACACATTTTATTGAATTTTTACATCTACGTGGGAGCCTTCACAAAAGAATGAAGACCCCGGAGCACAACCACAGCAGGCAGTTTTATCCCTTTAGACAAAGAAACAATAAACTTCTGAAGAATTGACAAGGCACAGCGATTTGGGCTCGTGGTAGTTCAAATACTGAAGAATTAACCAGGTTTGTTTATACAGCCCTCTTGGCCCCAAAGTCCCTCTCTGGTCCCCTCCCTTCTTTCTGTACAGGGGAGGGTATCTTTCACATGGGAGGTTTATCTACTGCATTCAGGGACGAAGGGCAGAGGTGAGAGTGGTCTTCCTGCTTCATTGTTTTCTGACTCCTTGAGCTTAAGATATTGAATAGCCCAAGGTGCCATATTTCGGGGTAGCATTGGAACAGCATCACTCGTAAATATTTTCAGCTTTGCAGGCAGGACTTCAGTTTTGCAGTGTAGATTGAAAGCAGTTGTAGACAATAGAAAATCAAGTAGTCATGGCTGGATGTGGCCTCTAGCTTCTAGTTTGCCCAGCCCTGGCCTATATAGCCTTAGGGGTCTACACATTATTCTTAATGTTCCATCATGTTTTCCTTCCATTTGGCCTGTTCCTCAGAATTCAGTGATGTCAAATTTCACACATGGTTTTAATTTATAAGCACCATCAAACTTAATTTCATTTATTGGCTGAGTCTCTGCCAGAAGAATATGTTTAAGTCTCTTCTCATTTCTAAGTAAAATATTTCAGCATGTCTTCAAGAAATAGGATTTCACACTTAGACATGGTATTTAGTTAGGAAAATACCTTGTTCATCATTCTAAAGCTAAATCACATGTATTAAAAAATTAAGGAAAATCTCGCATTTCTCTGATACAGATCTTGCAGGAGAAAAAAAAGTGACCTAATGAATTGACTGTCCGTTTAAAGTCATCAGTTTTTTCAAGTTTTAATGTCTTTTTTTTTTAATTCTAAATGTTAAAAAAAGTAGCATGCCGTGTTATCTTCATTTCAGGTGTACAACATAGTGATTCAACAATTCTATACATTACTCAGTACATTATAAGGGTACTCTTAATCCCCTTTACCTATTTCACCCATCCCCCTACCCACCTCCTCTCTGATAACTATCAGTTTGTTTTCTATGGTTAAGAGTCTGTTTTTTGGTTTGTTTCTTTTTTTTCTTTGTTGGTGTGTTTTGTTTCTTAAATTCCACATATGAATGAAATCGTGTGGTATTTATCTTTTTCTGACTGATTTATTTCGTTTAGCATTATACACACTAGATCTATCCATCATACCTTCTAGATCCATCCAAAATCCCATTCTTTTTTATGGCTGAGTAATATTCATATATAAATATTTAAAATGCATCACATATGTACATATGTATATACCGCATCTTCTTTCTCCATTTCTCTTATTTATGAACACTTGGGCTGCGTCCATAATTGTAATTAACATTGTAAATAATACCTCAATAAACATAAGGGTGCATATATCTTTTCAAATTAGAGGTTTTGTTTTCTTTCAGTAAATAACCAGTAGTGGAATTACTAGATCATATGGTAGTTGTATTTTTTATTTTTTGAGGAACGTCCAGATTGTCATCCACAGTGACTGTACCAGTTTTTAATCCCACCAACAACAGTGCATGAGGGCTCCTATTTCTCCACATCCTCACCAACACTTACTGTTTCTTATATTTTTTATTTAGCCATTCTGACAGGTGTGAGGTAATATCACATTGTGGTTTTGATTTGCATTTCCTTGATGATGTGATGTTGAGCGTTTTTTTTTTATGTATCTGTTGTTCATCTATATGTCTTCCTTGGAGAAATGTCTGTTCATGTCTTTTGACTATTATTTAATCGGATTATTTGTGGGTTTTTTGGTGCTGAGTTGTTTAAATTCTTTAGATATTTTGAGCACTTAACCCTTTATCGGTATGTCATTTGCAAATGTATCACTCAGTAGGTCTTTTAGTTTTGTTGATGGTTTCCTTTGCTGCGTAAAAGCTTTTTATTTTGAGCTGGAGTCCCATTAGTTTATTTTTGCTTTTGTTTCCCTTGCCTGAGGAGACATCTAGAAAAATGTTGCTAAAGCCAATGTCAGAGAAATTGCTACTTTGGTGTCTTGTAGGAGTTTTATGGTTTCAAGTCTCACGTTTAGGGCTTTAATCTATTTGGAGTTTATTTTTGTATATGGTGTAAGAAAGTGGTCCTATTTCATTATTGTACATGTACTTGTCCAGTTTTTCCAGCACCATTTTTTGAAGAGGCTGCCTTTTTCCTATTGCGTCTTCTTGCTTTCTTTGTCATAGATCAATTGACCATATAATTATGGGTTTATTTCTAGGTTCTCTATTCTATTCTTTTGATCTATATGTCTATTTTTATGCCAGTATCATACTGTTTTGAAAACCTCAGCTTTGTAGTATATCTTGAAATCTGGGATTGTGATACTTCCAGTTTAGTTCTTAATTTTCAAGATTACTTTGGCTATTTGGAGACTTTTGTGGTTCTATGCAAATTTTAGGATTATTCTAGTTCTGTGAAAAATGCTGCTGGCATTTTGATAGGAATTGCATTAATTCTATGGATTACTTTGGGTAGTGGGGGCCTTTTAACAACATTTATTCTTCTAATCCACGAGCCTGGAATGTCTTTCCATTTCTTTGTGTCCTCTTCAATTGATTTCATCAATAATTTAGGGTTTTCAGAGTAGTCTTTTACCTCCTTAATTAAGTTTATTCCTGGGTATTTTGTTATTTTGGTGCAATTGTAAGTGAGATTGTTTCCTTTTTCAAAGACTACAAAGATTTAATTGAAAATCACAGTGTCTCATTCAAGATATCTGCCCTTAGGGTTAGGGGCACCCCCAAATCCAGAGTTCCCCACAGGCCCATCCAGGCTCAGCAGTGAGGAGTGTGCAGGGCCGCAGCTCTAGCATCTGACTGATGCCTGGCCTCCCCAACTTTCCTCTGGAGGGTGAGGTCCAGTTTTCAGATGCTTGCTGCGGCAGGGTCTGTCACCACTGCCTCGGACCCCTTTTGCATCAGCTCAGGCTCATCCTCACCATCCTGGGGAGGGTGGACCAGAACCTTGATTTCTCTTTCTATTAATTCATTATTACTGTATGGAAATTCAATGGATTCTGCATATTAATTTTGTATCCTATGATCTTACTGAACTGATTTATCAGTTTTAATAGTATTTTGGGGGAGTGTTTGTATATACTATCATGTCATCTGCAAATAGTGAAGGTTTTATTTACTTCTTCCTCACCGATATGGAGGACTTTTATTTCTTTTTGTTGTCTGATTGCTGTGTGGAGAGCTTCCAGTAGTATGTTTAATAAAAGTTGTGAGACTGGACATCGTTGTCTTAGTCCTGATCTTAGGGGAAAACCTTTCAGTTTTTCACCATTGGATGTAATGTTAGCTGTGGGTTTTTCATATATGGTCTTTATCATGCTCAGGTATGTTCCCTGTAAACCTACCGTGTTGAGACTTTTTTCATGAATGGGTGTTGTACTTTGTCAAATGCTTTTTCTGTATCAGTTGACATGATCTGTGGTTTTTATCTTTTCTTTTGATGTGATGTGATGTATCATGTTGATTTGCAAATATTGAACCACCCTTGGATCCCAGGAATAAATCCCACTTGATCATGTGAACACTTTTTTAATGTATAATTGGATTTGGTCCACTAGTATTTTGTTGAGGATTTTTGCATCTGTGTTCATCAGAGATATTGACCCATAGTTCTTTGTTTTTCTAGTGTTGATGATTTTAGTATCAGGGTAATGCTGGCCTCATAGAATGAATTTGGAAGTTTTCCGTCCTCTTCTATTTTTTGAAATAGTTTGAACAGAATAATTATGAAGCCTTCTCTAAATATTTGGCAGAATTCACCTATGAAGCCATTAGATCCTGGACTTTTGTTGGTAATTTTTTGTTTTTTGTTTTGTCTTTTTTACTGTTTCAATTTCATTGCTGATAATTGATGTGTTCAAATTTTCTATTTCCTCCCAATTTGGTTTTGGGAGGTTCTATGTTTTTAGGAATTTATCCATTTTCTTCCAGGCTGTCTTGTTTGTTGGTGTATAATTTTTCATAACATTCTCTTATAATCCTTTGTATTTCTGTGGTGTTGGTTGTTTCTCTTTCATTCTGATTTTGTTTATTTGAGTCCCCTCTCTCTCTCTCTCTCTCTCTCTCTCTGACTCTGGCTAGTGGTTTATGAATTTTGTTGACCTTTTCAAATAACCAGCTCCTGGTTTCATTGATCCATTCTATGGTTTTTTCGTTAATTTGTGCTCTAATCTTTATTATTTTCTTCCTTCTACTAGTCGTGGGTTTTGTTTCTTTTTCTAGTTTCTTAGGTATAAAGTTAGTTTATTTGAGATTTTTCTTGCTTCTTGAGGTAGACCTATATAGCTATGAACTGCCTTCTTAGAACAGCTTTTGCTGCATCCCAAAGATTTGGGACCGTTGTGTTTTCATTTTCACTTTTCTCCATGTATTTTTTTAAATGTTTATTTATTTTTGAGAGGGGAGAGGGACAAAGAGAAGGAGGCAGATAATCTGCAGCAGGCTCCTTGCTTTCAGCACAAAGCCCGATGTGGGGCTCAAATCCATGAACCAGGAGATCATGGCATGAGCCGAAGTTAGACACTCAACCAACTGAGCCACTCAGGTACCCCTGTATTTTTTAATTTCCTCTTTCATTTATTTGTTGACCCATTCATTGTTTAGTAATATGTTATTTAACTTCCATGCATTTGTGTTATTTCCAGATTTTTTCTTGTGATTGATTTCTGGTTTTGTAGCATTGTGGTCAGACAAGATGTGTGATAGGACTTCAATCTTTTTTAATTCATTGAAATTTGTTTTGTGGACTAATATATGATCTGTTCTGGAGAATGTTCCATGTGCACTTGAAAAGAATGTGTATTCTGCTTTAGGATGAATGTCCTGCATATATCTATTAAGCCCATCTGGTCCAGTGTGTCATTCAAAGCCACTGTTTCCCTATTGATTTTCTGTTTGGATGATCTATCCATTGATGTAAGTAGGATGTTAATGTCCCCTACTATTTTTGTATTACTATCAGTTACTTTTTTCATGTTTGTTATTAGCTGTTTTCTGTATTTGGGTTCCATAGTGGGTACATAAATACTTGTAATTATTGCATCTTCTTGTTGTATTGTTCCCTTTATGATTACATAGAGTCCTTCTTTGTCTCTTGTTACAATATTTGTTTTAAAGTCTATTTGGTCCAATATAAGTATTGCAACCCTGGATTTCTTTTCATTTCCATTTACATGATAAATACTATCTTATCCCTTTACTTTTTTTTTTTTTAAACAAAGCTTTATTTAAAAAATAGTTTGGCTGTTTTGTCCATCGTTTTTGGCAAACATTTAAATATTTTCAGTAACCAAAGATTGTCAGTGCCTTCTTTCCTCCCCCAAGACAGCTGCCCCTACAGGGTCCTGGGGAGGTCAGCCCTTGCTCAGAGGTGGATCACTGTAGTGGTGGGTATTGAGAAGGCACCTTTCTCCCGATTTGAAAGGTTGCATTTGCCTCTGCTAAGACCCTGATCTCACAGCCATACTTCAGCAGGGCTACTGGAGCCAGATCCAGGCCTAGAGCCCCAGAAGCAGCCCTTTGCTGAGATGGAAAGGCAGAGGGGTCACTCCTCTCTCTTCTTCCCTCCCTAGGCACCCTGCAGTCTCAGCCAAGGCTCCTGCCCTGCCCTACCATCCCCTGTGCCCTAAAGTCCAGCCCATCCCTGGGTCTCTGTGGAAACTGCCCCTGCTTTCTCCTAGGGGAGCAACATCTTTCCACTCCTCTGTCTATAGCTATCCAGGGTCTCCTACAGGTGGAGCATGCAGCTAACTGCCTGAAGTCCCTTCTCCTCTGCTTGAAGGAACTTTAGAAGTCCTAGTTAAAGATAGTGTAGATGACCAGGATGAGCAAGCGATTGCAGTAGCCAATCCAGGAAAAGAACTTGAAGAGCAGGTCAGCACCTGGCAAGCCTCAGGGCAGATGCCCTTCAGACTGCAGCTGAAGAAGAAGGGAAACCAGAAGAACAGCAACATGCCCATGACCACAGGCACGAAGAGGAAGTGTTCCTTGTGCCCCTAGGCCACCTTGCCGAGGCACACACTGCTGCTTGCCTAGCACCGGGGACACAGAATTCCATGGGGTGTGAGCTGGCACCTGAGAGGTGTCTGACAGGACCAGAGACCTGTAGGAGACAGTGTGACCAGTTTGGTTGCCCCTGGCCATATCAGTGGCCCCCCTCCCCACCCACATGACACTGCCCATTGTGCTGCTGTCACTTGGCTTTACATGAGCATATTGCACAGTACCTTGCTCCTGCCTGTACTTGTTGCTGCATCAGCCCATTTTCTGTAGCCAGGGAGGTGCTTGCTGTTGGGGCCCGAAGTTTTGCACTTCTTGCTAAGTCTACACGCATCCAGCTTGGCTCAGCAGTCTGTGCGGCCTTCATCAGTCTAGGCAGGGCATACGAGGAAGCAGATGCAGGAGGGCTGAATGTATGCCGCTCCTTGTTGAGGCTACCTTGTAGGTAGTCAGCACTGTTAGGCTGGCAGTAGAGTGAGAGGAGTGGTGGGAAGGAGAAGACAGCCACGATGAGTCCCATGGCCACAGCTGTCTCTTCACTTTCAATCCGCAGATGTCTTTCAGTCTGAAATGAGTCTCTAGTAGGCAGCAAATAGATGGGTCTTGCTTTTTTATCCATTTGGTCCCACTATGTCTTTTGTTTAGAGCATTTAGACCATTTATATTCAAAGTAACTATTGATAGGTATACACTTACTGCCATTTTGTTACTTGGTTTATGGTGTTTCTGTAGTTCTTCTGTTCATTTCTTCTCTTACTCTTTTCTGTCATGGTTTGCTGGCTTTCTTTAATGATATCCTTGGATTCCTCTCTCTCTCTCTCTCTCTGCATATCTATTACTGGTTTTTGATTTCTGATTACCATCACATTTATATATAGCATGCATATAACAATCCCTTAAGATTGACCCACTCTTTACTCCTCTCCCCTCCACATTTTAGGTATATGGTGTCATACTTTACATCCTTTTATTTTGTGAGTCCCTTAACTGATTTTTATAGATATACTTAATTTTACTGCCTTTGTGCTTCCTACTTTTCTTACTCTTCCTACCTAAAGTCTTTCTACTCAAAATGTCTCTAATATTTCTGGGGAACCTGGATGGCTCAGTTGGTTGAGGGTCTGACTCTTGGTCTTGGCTCAGATCATGATCTCATTGTTTGTGAGTTTGAGCCCTGTGTCAGGCTCTGCACTGAAAATGCAGAGCTTGCATGGGATTCTGTATCTCTCTCTCTCTGCCTCTTCCCTGCTTGGACTCTCTTTCTCAAATAAATAAACCTAACAAAGGTCTCTAATATTTCTTATAGGGCTGGTTTAGTTGTCATGAATGCCTGTAATTTTTGTTTGGGAGCTTTTTAACTTTCCTTCTATTCTGAATGATAGCCTTGCTGGATTGAATATTCTCAATTTCAGGTTTTTCCTTTCAGCACTTTGATTATATTATGCTGCTCCCTTCTGGCCTACAAAGTTTCTGCTAAAAAAGCAGCTTGATAGCCTTATGGAGTTTCCCTTGTATATAACTGTTTTCTTTTCTCTTTCTGATTTTAAAATGCTTTATAATTTCTTTTTACCATTTTAATTATGATGAGATTTGATGTGGACCTCCTTGAGTTGATTTTGTTGGGGACTCCCATTGCCTCCTGGATCTGGGTTTCTGTTTCCTTCCCCAGATTTAGGAAATTTTCAGCTATTATTTCCTCAAATACACGTTATGCCCCATTTTATCTCTCTTCTCCTTATGGAATCCCTACAACGCAAATGTTATCACATTTGATGTTATCATTGAGTTCCCTAAGTTTATTTTCAGTTTTTATTTTTTCCCCCCTCTCCTGTTCAGCTTAATTGCTTTGTATTACTCTGTCCTCCAGGCTGAGGATGTGTTCTGCTTCCTCTAGTCGACTATTTCTTTTCTTAAATTTTTTTAGATGTTTAAATTTATTTTTTAATGTTGTTTTTGAGAGAGAGAAAGAGTGTGTGTGTGTGTGTGTGTGTGTGTGAGCAGGAGAGGATCAGAGAGAGGGAGAGGCACAGAACTGGAAGTGGGCTCCAGGCTCCATGCTGTCAGCACAGAGCCCAATGCAGGGCTCGAACTCACAAACTGAGATCATGACCTGAGCCGAAGTCAGAGGTTTAACCGACTGAGCCATCCAGGTGCACCTCTGGTCCACTATTTCATCTAGTGTGTTTTTAATTTCAGTTATTGAGTTCTTCATCTCTAGTTCTTTTTTATGAGTTCTATATTTTTGTTGGGGGCCGCACTGAGTTCCTCCATTCTCTTCTCAAGTCCAGGGAGTATCTTTATGACCATTACCTTAAATTCTCTTTCAGGCATGTTATCTTGGTTTCATTTAGCTCTTTTGCTATGATTTTATCCTCCTTTTCCATTTGGAACATATTTCTCTTTTTCCTCATTTTGTCTAACTCTCGGTATTTGTTTCTATGTGTTAGGAAAGTCAGCTACATCTCCAACTCTCAAAAGTAGTGGCCTTGGGGTGCCCGGGTTGCTCAGTTGGCTAAGCATCTGACTTCAGCTCAGGTCATGATCTCACAGTTCATGGGTTCAAGCCCTGCATTGGGCTCTGTGCTGACAGCTAGCTCAGAGCCTGGAGCCTGTCTTCGGATTCTGTGTCTCCCTCTCTCTCTGACCCTCCCCTGCTCATGCTGTTTCTATCTCTCTCTCAAAAATAAGTAAAACATTAAAAAAATTAAAAACTTTTAAAAAAGAAAATAGTGACCTTATGAAGATTAATAAATAAATAAATCTTCCCATATATCCCAGGGATTTTTCAAATTGCTGCTTCTATGCTGTATCTCTGAGGGACTGCTTGTCATGTTGTCTTTTTAAGGATGGGGTTCAGTCAGTTTCCTATTGCTCTCTCAGAGGCCATCCCGTTGATTTTTTTTTTAATGTTTTATTTATTTCTAGGAGAGAGAGACACACACAGCGTGAGCAGGGGAGGGTCAGAGAGAGAGGGAGTCACAGACTGAAACAGCCTCCAGGCTCTGAGCTGGCAGTCAGCACAGAGCCCGACGTGGGGCTCAAACCCACGAACCGCAAGACCGTGACCTAAGTGAAAGTCGATGCTTTAACCGACTAAGCCACCCAGGCGCCCCCATCCTGTTGATTTTTAAAGTTCCAGGTATTAAGCCTGATTGTAAGAACTTGTGAAGCCAGGCCCTTCTTATTTTCATAGCCAAAGATGATAGGGATTTGACTTCCTTATATGGGTTCCTTGTGTCTAGGGTGCTTGGTGTGAAGGTCTGTTTCCCTCATCTCTGTGTCTCACTCCTGTGGATGATCCTGTATGTCCATCTAGCTACTGACTATGTCTCCATCTCCGCCCTTCTTACTCCCTTCATTGTGGTCTCTTCTTTAATTTTAGCTGTGGAGAGTTGATTCTGCCAGTCTTTGTGTTGTTTTCTAGTTTATTTGCACTCTTGTAGCTATTATCTAGTTGTATCCATGGGATGAAGGTGGGCTTAGGGTCCTCCTACTCTGCCATCTCCCCTGAAAGTCTATATCACATCTTCTTCATTCATCTATCGATGGACGCTGAGGTTGCTTCCATACCTTGGCTATTGTAAATAATGCTGCAGTAAGCATAGGGGTGCACATATCATTTTGAATTAGTGTTTATGTATTTGTTGGGCAAATATCCAGTAGTATAATTATTGGATCATATGGTAATTCGATTTTTGATTTTTTTTAAAGAATGCCCATACTGTTCCTCATAGGGACTGCACAAATTTGCATTCCAACCAGCAGTGCCCGAGGGTTCCTTTTTCTCCACATCCTCACCAACGCTCATTATTTTTTGTTTTTTGATTTTAGCCATTCTGACAGGTGTGAGGTGATATCTCATTGGGGTTTTGATTTGCATCTCCCTGATGATGAGTGATATTGAGCATCTTTTCATGTGTTTGCTTTCCATCTGTGTCTTTTTTGGCAAGAAGTCTATTCAGGTCCTATGCCCATCTTTAATCATTTCATTATCGTTACTATTATTTTTTGTATTGAGGTGTATATGTTCTTTATATATTTTGGAATTAATCACTTACTGGATATATCATTTGCAAATATCTTTTCCCATTCAGTAGGTTGCCTTTTTGTTTTGTTGATGGTTTCCCTAAAGTTCTAAGGTTTTATACTGATTTTTCCTTTTTTTTGCATTTGGTTTCCTTTTTCAAATTGCATTTCTCATTAAGGGCAGGGGGCAGAAATTCTTACTATATTTTTCTGGTCCTGAGTGCTTCATTTTTTTTTTTAATGTACTTGAAGGAGTTCTTATTTTAAAGATTTCTTGACTATGCATGAAAGGCGTTCATTGTCTAGAGGCCATTCGTTAGGCCTGTATCATATCCAAGCCTCTCAAACCATAGCACTTTCTACGGTCTGCAGGCACTCATGAAGATTCATAAACAACTGTGGAAAAGTACAGTTTGAAACATTGTCTGCTTAAGTAGTGTGTATCTCTGTATAGAGGATTTTGACACCAAACTAGGGATGCTTTAGTGTTCCTGTAGAAGGAGAGTTAGCTGTGGCAAAAATGAGTTTCCCCAATATAAAACAAAAAAGGGTCTTAAAGCTTTTAGTGATGTTGATAGTATGAGTCACTGTATAAGTCTGCTTGGGCTGCCATAATGAAATGCAGACTGGGTGGCTTAGACAACATAAACTTATTTTTCACTATTCTGGAAGTTGGAAGTCCAAAATAAGGTGTTGGCAAGTTTGCTTTCTCCTGAGGCCTCTCCTTGGCTTGCAGATGGCTGTCCTCCTGTCATATCCTTACATGGTCTTTCCTCTGTGCATGTGAATCCCTGATGTGTTTGTGTGTATCCAAATTTTCTCTTAATCAGATTAAATTAGGTCTCACCCAATAGCCTTATTTTATCTTAATCACCTCTTATAGAGGCCATGTCTCTAAAGATAGCCACATTCTGAGGTACTTGGGTTTAGGGCTTCAACATATAAATGGGGAGGTACATATTCAGCTATAACAGTCTGGGTTAACTTTATGTACTGGTATTCCTGAAGGATTCTGACATGGAAGCTGAACAAAATACCAGGACCTAAGGATAAGCATGAGAGGCTGACCTCAACTTGTGGGGGGCAGTGACATAGGGTTAGCAGAGGAGAGGTGCTGACTCTGGGCTTTACATTCTCCCATACATTTCCATAACTACTTGTGAGATTTCTACCTACCAATGGGGAGAGGGGCTGGTCATGAAAAGTGGCCGCTCCACCTGTTACCCAATTAGAAACTTGAGCTCCACAACTATTCCATGCTTTTCTGATTGGCCTCAGAGCTCAGGACACATGTTCAATGACATTTCAATTCAGAACATAATTATAATCCAAAATGAATACATTTTTGCTCTTTGTGATAATGGGCTCCATGGTGAAGAAGAATAGGCAGGCTCTTCTCATGTCTGTTTTTTCTGTCCAGCACTATGTCCTGTTTCACAGGGTGAGCTTAGCAGGGTGTATGTTAGTTATAGCAGTCAAACCATCCTAGCTCACAAACACCAAATCTTGATGACTTAAAACTACCAAAGTTCATCTTTGTTTTGTCTGAGTCCAATGTAGGCTAGGCTCGTAAGTGAGCCACTGTTCCTCAAAGTCATTCAAGACCCCAGGTTCCTTCCATCTCTGTGGTGCTAGAGTCTTCCATATGTGGCCACCAAGTTTGCCATAGATGAGGAAGAGGGGATTACTGGATTATACAAGTAAAATTGTTGTATGGGTGAGGCCTAGAAACGTTTCTGCCCATGATTCAGTGGCCAGCATTCAGCCACATAGTCCCAAACTAACTGCACGAAGGCTAGGAAATGATTGCCATGGGTTCCCTAGATTTGCTCATTGTTTTCCTGAACACACATCTATTGTCTAAGCTTCTGTCAGTTTGCAAATATAGTTTCAGCGCAGGGTTTTTGTCATTAAGAAGGAATATTGAAGCAACTCAATCCTCACACAGCAGTTGGTTTTCTCAGCCTACCCTTAACTGTACTCCAACTCCTAGAGAAAGATAACCATGCTATTCTGGAAGGGCTAAGTAACCATAGGCCATTAGAGCAGTATTGCTTGTCCTTGGGACTTAAGCCTGGGTGGCTCTTTCTTGCCTTGTTCAGACATGTTTTACCATTGAAAATAGTTTAACTATTATGGCTGTCTAGAAGAGCATCCTTCCTTCATCCTTAGCCACTCTAGGAAATCTAGGGGTTTGCCTTACACCTTCCCTTAAGGGATCATAGGTAAGGCTCAGGCTGTCCCACTGGAAATTCACAAAGATTCTCTCTGGTACTTTCCCTGATTCTTCTGAAAAGTTGGCCTGGGAGTCTTAATCTATTATGATGCTCACTAACCTAACCTTTCAACCGCTATGTTTTTAAAATGATAACCCCTTAGACTCATTTTGTTAATTACCCAGAGTTTTCCTTGAATGTTAATTTTTTTCTGTTTCCTAAGCCATTATGTGCACAGCAGGTAACCCTTCTTAATTTGGGTGCATTATTTTTTCCCCTAAATGTTATCTAAAATTAGGAAGAACCAGCAAAGCACTATTGACTCCCTGCAGTCTAGCCTGGATTCTGAAACTAAGAGCAGAATTGAAGCAGCACGGCTGAAGAAGAATGTGGAAGGCAACCTCTGTGAGATGGAACTCCAGCTTAGCTGTGCCAACCAACAGGTGTCAGAGACAACCAAATACCTGGGCCAGCTTCAGATTCAAATCCAGGTACCCACTGCACTAGAGGGGCAGGGACTAAGCAAACCACAAGGCAGATTGTGTTGAGAAATAACAGTAAGCACAACAAATCTAATTCTTCATGAGAGCAGGAAGTGGGGAGTTTTGCTCAGAGTATGCATGCAGGTGCATATCCCATTGAACTCAGAGCAATCTGTGCCTCAAGCCTGTATTTTCTCCCACAGGACCTTCGGGTGCAGCTAGACGACAGCACACACCTGAACAGTGAGCTGAAGGAGCAGGTGGCTGTGGCCGAGAGGCACAATTCTCTTCTCCAGGCTGAGCTAGAGGAACTGAGGTCCTTGTATGAGCAGACGGAATGTGGGCACAAGCTGGCGGAGGAAGAGCTCTTGCAGACCACAGAGAGAATCAATCTTTTCCATATCCAGGTGAGGCCCATAAACTCTCCCCATTAGCTGTATGAGCTGGGTGAAGGCAATGGTTTCCACATATTGTTCAGCTTTGGGCCATAATAGTTGCCGTGGCAGGCAATACATTGTGGCATATGAGGCATAGGGAGAGTCTTTGACAGCAATGGGCACACTTTTCATTCATGTATTAGGTTCCCAGGGCTGCTCTCACTTGGAACTACAAACTAGGTGGCTTAAAACATCAGTAATGTATTCTCTCACAGTATTCAACACTAGATGACCAAAACCAAGTCGTTGGCTGGGCCATGCTCCCTCTGAATCTCGCAGGTCAATCCTTCCTTGCCTTTTTCTAGCTTTTGGTGATTTTTAGCAATCTTTGGTGTCCGTTTGCTTATAGATGCATCACTTCAACCCTCTGCCTTCATATGGAAATCTCTCTACATATCTTAGCACATCTTTCCTCTGTTAGTATTTGTGTCTAAATTTCCTTTTTTTTTTTTTTTTAATTTATTTCTAGGAGAGCGAGAGAGACAGCATGAGCAGGGGAGGGTCAGAGAGAGAGGGAGTCACAGACTGAAACAGGCTCCAGGCTCTGAGCCGGCAGTCAGCACAGAGCCCGACGCGGGGCTCGAACCCACGAACCGCGAGATCATGACCTAAGCGAAAGTTGGACACTTAACCGACTAAGCCACCCAGGCGCCCCTAAATTTCCTTTTTTTATAAGGACATCAGTCATACTGGATTTGGACACCTCCTAATGACCTCGTATTAACTTGATTACCTCTTTAAAGCCCCAATTTCCAAATGAGATCATACTTAGAGACTTCAGCATATCTCCTTTGCACGTATCTCCTTTGCTTATCCACAGCACAGTGTCCAAAGCAATGGACTCTCAGGGCACCGACAGCCAGGAAGCTTGGGAGAGATGAATGTTTCCTAGTGTACCAGAACCATTTGCCTGTTTCTCCTGTTCCCTCCAAGCCACGTGTTCTCCCAGCTTCCCAGGATTTAAAAAAAAAAAAAAAAAAATGCTCCTGCCTCAGCGCCAGGAGATTTCTAACAATTCTAAGTGGCTGCTGACAGATATGAGCTGTCAGGAGTCTGGCTCCCCATGGAAGGTTATATAAGTGACATGAAGCAAGAATTCTTAGATCGTTTGCCATTCTCAGCGAACCAGGGGAAACCATAGTGTCTAGGACAAATGTGTATAGTAAATGGATCATTCAACATTTACAGGGCACCCACCATAACCTGAGGAGTTGTACATGGTATATATGCAGAATATCTCCATTGTCCTAAAAAAAGTGAAGAGGCAAGTAAGGAACTCAGTGCACTGCTGGAGTATAGTGTCAGAGCAAGCACATCCCTACAGAAAGCACTCCCTGACAGTCATAGGCCTAGCTAGATGCACCATATGCTTAATTAGAGTCATGAAGGATACACAAGTGACCTGTCAGGTAGAGAGAAAAGCCGAGGACAGAAGCATGGGGGAGGAAGAGATGTGGGCTGCTGAGGGAACTGGCTGTAGTCACAGAGCATAGTGGGGCAGTGGTAGAAGAGATCAGAGAAATGATGCTAAGAGGCAGGGACACCCAGGTCCCCAGGAGCCCTGAGTCTGAAGGTGCAGTTTGAATTCCGTCTTGCAGCGAATGGATATCCACTGAAGAATTTTGAGTAGCTGAGAGTGAAATGATCAGATTTTCATTTTAGGAAGTTGACTCTGATGATTGCTGTGAAGGGTGGATGCTATGTAGATACCATGTGATACGGAACAAATAGACTGTATGTTTTCAATAATTCCTGGCAGGCTAACTCGCTTCAAGGTTTTCTGTCTCAAGAAAGCTTATCTGAATACAATGAGCAGGATTCTTATAAAATAAGATATTGAATTTTTATTTTTTTTAACTTTTTTTTTTTTTTTAATTTATAGGATAGAGAGAGACAGCGTGAACAGGGGAGGGTCAGAGAGAGAGGGAGACACAGGCTCTGAAACAGGCTCCAAGCTCTGAGCTGGCAGTCAGCACAGAGCCCGACGCGGGGCTCGAACCCACGAACCGCGGGATCATGACCTAAGCGAAAGCCGGACGCTTAACCGACTAAGCCCCCCAGGAGCCCCAAGATATTGAATTTTTAAAAAGTAATCATCTATCTGCATTACTTACTAGCTATTGGTAATAAATCATTTCCCATGCATATTATGACTGATTATGCAGCAGTAGATCCCCATATGATGAAAAACCACTAGCGGAGAGAGAGAGTTGAGGACATCAACCGGGACAAAAGCAGACAGAGGGGAGGAGATGAATTTGAAAAAACAAAAACAGAAAGAAAATTAGGCCATGGAGACCTGATCTCCAGGGTGGGGTTTCTGAGAATTTAGGTGTATAACAGAAACGAACACAAAAGTGCAAATTTTCAGATCTCATTTCAGACCGACTGAATCAGAATCTCTGCAGTGGGACCCAAGAATTAAATGACTACTCAGATGATGCTGTTGGCGCAGAGACTACCCTTTGACCAGCATACCGGGGTGATACTACACTGCTCACAAGGACCTCTCCCCAACCTTAATCATGTGGGGACACCTTGCAATTAATAGAATGCTGTCAATCTTTTGATAGCATAATGAATCTTTTATGGAACGTTCTTAGTTCCTTCTGCATTCCCAGACCTCTAAGCCTAGAATAAGCATACAAGGCCAAACTTATCCTTGGGTGATTACATGTGTTCTTTTTCACACCTGAACTGTGACAATCTAGAGTGCCTTTTTGCACAATACCACCTAACCCCCTTCCTCCCAAAAAGAACCAATTAAAGAGCCATTCAGCCTAAAAAGATTTTGACCATTATCTCCCTAGTAGATTTTAAATGATTCTATGTATAAACGAGTCAGCATTTATATTTGTATCTTCCTTTACAAAGAAAGAGTTTCTATGGAGTTATGTGCTGTGAGCATCCAGAAAACATTCCAGCGACACACACTTATCCCCCACACTGCTACCGGCACCAAGGAGAATCCTGGGGTGGGGACGAGGGGCACAGAACCTAGTTCTCTGTGAGGACAGAGCATGGCAGCCTTGATGAAGATGCTTCGTGCCATTGAGGAAGCAGGACAGAACCTGTGAGCCTGGAATAGCTTTCTTTCTATTTCTAAGGTATAACCCTGCCACGGAGAAAGGCACGAGCTAGAGAAAAGTGAAAGGACAATGAAGAGAAATCAAAAATAGGAAGCCTGTGCTTTTTATATACATTCTCTGTGCTAAGGTTTCACACCCTCAGAAAAGCTGTGCTTCAAACATGGACCAAATAGCGGCAAAAGGAGCCTCAGCCTCTAGTGTCACAACCCAGGAAAGAAAGAATTAGGGCAGTACCCGCCACAGGACAGCAATAATCCGCCCACAGGGTGGGGGCTTCCTGAGGCCTGGGGGATGAGACTCACTTGAGCTACACTTCTACATTTGCCTCCCCTTCATTGCAAAGTCAGATAGAAAGGGAGGTAGATGAAGAGGAAATTGGATTTTTGTTTTTGTTTTTATTTTTCCTGGAGCAATGTGCTGGATACTGATTTTTATTCCCCAACTTCCTGATTCCCACATATCTGCAACTGACCTTGACTTGTGCTCTGGAACACCTGCTTCTACCACATATTCCTCAACAAGCTGAAAACCAAACACACATTTGGGTCTTGTAGATTACCTGGATCTATTTCTGTTTTCTTATTCAGACAAACTGCTATGTCCTTCGTAGCGAACCTCTAACAGAGGAAGTCCCTTCCATTGGAATATGCCTCTGATGGCAAAGGAGGGTGTTCCAGTGTGGCTTCCCGGGGTTGGAAGTATTGCTTCACTGACTCTGGCTGCTTAGAACAGAACTCGCTCCTGGCCAGAGCCCATTCCTGTTGCGTGTCCTCAACCTGCCAGCTTGCTTTTGCATCGCTGGTCTCAACTTGCCTAATGAGAGTGCTGCTTTGCTTTAGAACACGAGCCTCCTCAGCCAGAAGAAGAAGCTGGAAGCTGATGTTGCCAGGATGCAGAAAGAAGCTGAAGAGGCAGTGCAGAGGTGTCAAGATGCAGAAGAGAAGGCCAAGAAGGCAGCCACTGAGGTGCGTTCATTGACTGACTGCTCATTCCTAACTTCCAGAGTTGACCAGGACAGTAGCCAGGGGGCAGAGGCAGATCTGCAGCCAAAGAGAATTCTATTGATTCTCCATACAGCCAGGAGGAGATTAGCTGACCCCTCTGTCTCTCTCTGTTTCCATTTTGAAAAATTAGGCCAATTAGCTCCTCCCTTCCAAACGGCTCAGACAATAAAAAGGAGCAGTTGAACTGCTATAAGCAAAACCTCGTGAAAGGAAGAGATTTTTTTTTTTTAAGTTAAGCCACTTTCAACCAGTGAATCAATATATCTGGAGTCTAAAGAATATCTTCTATAAGTCCTTACAAATCACTATTTTCCTAGAGCCTGCGATGGTTTTATCGTGATGATCTGGAAGGCAAGTTTATTTCACTTATTTTTCCCAACCCATACTATTGCTTGAGTAGCACCATCCAGTTGGTAAATAAGGGTTTCAGGGCTGGTTTCACGTTTCTTTATCTGCAAGTTTAACATTGTTGATGGGGGCGCTTTTTCTAAATGGCACTGAGCTCGGCATTGGCAGCCAGCCTTGACTGAAACCATGGGAACTGGAGAAGGGCCATTGCCAGGCGCCCCCCGCGGACAGCTGTAGCACTTCTCTCGAAGGGCACAGTGAGCAGAAGGCAACACTCAGCACAAATATTAGCAGAGGGAGTTGGAAGGTCTGGCAGGTCCCAGTCTTGCTGAGCAGAGCGTGGACTTAGTTGCGGCCTCCACTCACCCCATCATGTGACTCTGTGTGGTCCATCAAACGCCCAGCTGTAGGCAGCAGCCCTGACTTTGCTCTGTGAATGGAAACTGATCCTCTTGATGAAAGGGGTATCAGAACTGGGGAGACAAGATACTCGACTAGATTTTATATTAGTCATTTTAAAATTCAGATGGAGGGGCGCCTGGGTGGCTTAGTTGGTTAAGCATCCGACTTTCGCTTAGGTCATGATCCCGCGGTTCGTGGGTTCGAGCCCCGCGTCGGGCTCTGTGCTGACAGCCAGCTCAGAGCCTGGAGCCTGTTTCAGTCCGTGACTCCCTCTCTCTCTGACCCTCCCCTGCTCACGCTGTCTCTCTCTCCTAGAAATAAATAAAACATTAAAAAATAAATAAATAAATAAAATAAAATTCAGATGGAAAGAGCTCGTGTCTCTATTTGGCTGAGTTATTTGGCAGTTGAGGAACTAAACAAGACCTTTACACCAAATCCTGGGCACCAGATCGCTGTAGAATGCAGCCCTCTCTAAGAATGGAGAAGCAGACCTGTTACTCAGCTCTTTTGTATTTTTTTTTTTTTTTAGTGTTTGTTTATTTTTGAGAGAGAGACAGACGGACAGATTGTGAGTGGGAGAGGGGTAGAGAGAGAGGGAGCTGTCAGCACAGAGCCCGACGCGGGGCTCGAACCCACAAACTGTGAGATGATTACCTGAGCTGAAGTTTGGTGCTTAACTGACTGAGCTACCCAGGCACTCCTCACTTAGCTGTTTTTGTATCAACGCAGACATTTCTGCTCTCTGATGGAAAAGAGGTGTGTGAAAGCTTGAACATGGCCACGAGAAAAATAATATTTTTAACATTTATAAAAATCAACATGGAGAAAAACGAATAAAAAGAGTGTCTACTCCAGCTTGGGAAATGTATGCAGCCACACATTATGAAGACTATACTTTACTGTGCCTTTATAAGGTTTTTGACAATGTTGAAAAATGAACTCACTACCTCTTCCCCCACCTTCTAATTCTCGCCTAGTTCAGCTCTGAGTCCCAGCCCCACATAGCAGAACCCAGAGTTGCCTCCATAATTCTTTGCCCTCACCATCTGCACAGACGTCTCACACTTAAATTATACAGATGGTTGGTAACCTGATAGACAGAGAAGCTTTGGCTGGGAGGACCGTGTTCTTACATTAAATGCACTGAGAGATTCATGAACCAGTTCTTAATAATTTCATCGAGACGTCAAGCCCTTGTACACATAGCCAAAGCCAAGAGCAGGCTCACAAACAAGAATTAACCTTCCTTGTGCCAGAATATTGGCACCGAGAGCATCGATAGCTGCCAAATTCCTGGAGCCTAAACTTGTTTGCTGTTGTGAATCACAGAATGATAAAAGAGAGATGTGACAGATCTTGGTGGGCATGCTTCCATACTTTTCCTGGGGCATGACCTTATAGGACGCATCCTGGGCTCTATTCAGTTCAAAGCTGTTGGTTCAGTTGGTCGTCTTTCTTTCAATACAGATGTTGTGCAGCGTTCATGCAGTACTGCATCTCTGGTCTGTTTCTGCCAACCCTTACCCCTCATCTCTGGTAGCTGATGTCATATTGATTGCTATATCTTTAACAAACTTGAGGGTGGCCCAGGTTAGGGACAGAGCAGTGGGAGGAGATTAATACACAGGGGAAGTCATGATAACTAGTTAGATAAGGACCTGAAGATTGTGGGCAGAAATGTGAAGGTCATTGTCTGCCTTGTTTATCACAGTCCCTTTCTCTCTGTTTTAGGCAGCAAACATATCCGAAGAACTGAAGAAAGAGCAAGATACAAATGCCCACTTGGAGAAGATGAGGAAGAATATGGAGCAGATAATTAAAGACTTACAAAGAAGACTGAATGAAGCTGACCAGACTGCCCTGATGGGGCATAGAAAGCAAATCCAGAAACTAGAATCTAGGGTAGGTGTTTGTCTGGGTAATCATGGGGTCATGACAACTCCCAGTTCAAGGCCTTATTGTCCTGGGATATCATTCCAAATGTTCCCTAGCTCTCTCATCACTTCTGCTGTTAGTACTTCTAGATTGTTAATAGTGTCAGATCTCAATATATTCATTCGTTCTTGCATGACCTTGGGCCATCAACTAAGAGCATCCTTGGGCTGGACAAACTCTGCCTTCCTTCTTCCTGTTAAGTGAGGCATCCCTTCCCTTTCAGCCACACCAACTCTAGGCTCCCCACAGCCAGGGCTACTCACTATTTCCAGATATACCCTCGCAGCCTTGCTTCTATGCTTCTGTTCCTGTTATTTCCTCTGCAGAGAAAGCCCATTTTTTAACAGCCAGAGAAAGGGAGAAGGGGGAAATCTAAATCAAGGATCAAGAAATGCTTAGTGAAGATGTAGGAGGGGCTGACAGAAATGATGTAGCACCTGCCTTCAGGGAGCTTAACAAGAAATAGGAAGATATATATTGAAAATAGTATTTTTTACAATATTGGATCAATTTCGATGACAATGTACAAGTTGGATGACAAATGCTAGAAGGATAGGAAGAATATTTGACTGGGACTTGATGGTTCAGAAGGGCCTCTGAAAATTGCTTTTGTACATTAATGGTATACGTGTACAGTAGAATTCTAATGCACATCTAAGGTACATCCATATAATCGTGCTAATTAAAAAGGACTGAGAAGCGCTCTGTAATACATTCTGGAGAGCGCATCTAGCAGTATGATCATGATAAAAGGCACAGGCAATAGACAGAGTCTACAGCCTTTTGTGCAAGAGGGGAGTAACATAGAAGACAGGTGTACATACAAATTTTTTTTGTATTTTCATAAAGAAGTGGTGACAGAATAAAACAAAAACTAATGAAAATAGCCGCCGTAGGAGGAGAACACAGAAATGAAACATAGACCTTCTGAATGAAACTTGTTTCATTGTTTTGATGGCAAAATCATATAAAACATTTACATGATTCATAATTATTTTTAAAAACCACGTTTAAACCAAAGAGCAGAATAAAGCAAATCAATCTGTAAAATGTTAAGACAAATGGAAACAACTGAAGCTAACTGTATATCAAGTTGAGGGGCATAAAACAGACACAAAAGAATTATTCCTAGTGTCTTTTAAACATAGTGCTTTGTACATCCCTCATGGAATATATCTAAGGACAAAAGAAAAAAATCAAAGCAAACTGCACATCTAGTTTCAAATAATAGCATCTTTTTAAAAATTTTCTTAAATGTTTATTTATTTTTGAGAAAGAGGGAAGAGCAGAAGAGGGGGAGACAGAGAATCCAAAGCAGGTTATGCACAATCAGCACAAAGCCCAACATGGGGCTCGAACCCACGAACTGTGTGATTGTGACCTGAGCCGAAGTTGGATGCTCAACTTACTGAGCCACTCAGGTGCCCTCAAATGACAGTATCTTATCATTAACACTATCTAAGGTTAATATAATTCTTTAACCAATAATTATTTAATCTTGATTGTATAAGAAGCAAGATTTTTAGTAGAAGAAAAAAACCATATAGGTATAACATTAAAGAACTTAGAATATGTGTCTTTTCCCTAATTGAAAAAATACATGAGTGATACTGGTATTTCCCATCCAAATTAAAGATTGTAGGATTTAATTCTGTTTCCGATTATTGTTTGTCCACTGTTAAGCCTTGAATCCATGCTAACTCAGTGGCAGTGAGCTTCTGAACATCAGCTGATACTAAGGAAATATGATTACTTTTTGTAAACCATAATCATAATATTACTATTTGTTAGGATTACATAACAAAATATTTACAGGTGAAATTATATGATGTCTAGGATTTGATATAATAAAGTGATTTTCCCTGAGGTTTTTTAATCAATTTAAACACACACACACATCCACACACGAGAAAACTCGTAGTCTCCTATCCCAACTGATAGAACTATGTTAAGTTCCTATACAATCGGGGTTTAGATTTTTTAATGGGCTTTGTCCACAAGGAACTTGCATACCTGCTGACTTGCCCTCTCTGAGGAAGAACAAGGACAGTATGTCTGAATAAGAGATGAGGTCAGACATTCTAAGCACACTCCTGCCCTGGGGCATTGGACTTTGCAATTTTGAAAGGGGAGTCAAAAAGGTCACATTGAGAAGGTGGCATTTGTGTCAAGAAGGAGGCAGGGGTGTCTGGGTGGCTCAGTGGGTTAAGTGTCCAACTTCAGCTCAGGTCATGATCTCATGGATCGTGAGTTTGAGCCCTGTGTCAGGCTCTGTGCTGACAGCTCAGAACCTGGAGCCTGCTTTGATTCTGTGTCTCCCTCTCTCTCTGCCCCTCCCCTGCTCATGCTCTGTCTCTCTTCCTCTTAAAAATAGTAACAAACTTTAAAAATGTTCAAAGAAAAGGCAGCCACAGAGCATTAGGCATCTAGAGGAAGAGAAGGAGAGGCAACACCCTTCCTCCATCAACTCTCTCCATCCCTTTGTTATATTTCTCCAGCTTTGCACAGTGGAAGTATCATCGCCGATGAGGTTTATCTGAGGCACGATTATTGCTACTTGTTTTATTTCTCCAAATCACATCTCACCATCAAACATATTCTATATCGTAGTTTGTGTGTTTCTTCTTGTTAAAACATAGGCTTACACAGTGGAGAAACTTTTGTTTATTCTTTTTCACTGCTGCCTCCCTGGCCTTGGGGTCCCGTGTGCGGTAGGCATAAATATTTGTTGAATAACGTTATGCTGACCTTGCCTGTATGACTGTGAGGCTTCAGGCAGATTGTCTGTGCTATTGCCCTCCGGCAAAACGGGGCTGTCCGGCAGGGTGGGTCGTATCTGCCACATAGACCCAAGGTCAGATTTCAGGAAGTCATGGCTGAATACGGAGGAAGAAACTTAAGATCAGGTAGTACATTGTCCTAACCCCTTAAGTGTGTGCTGTATAGCTTATTCTCTGCATACCTACCGTTCATACACAGGGGTGTGTGTAACGTTGTAATCTCACAGGTAAAATACCACGTCCGCATGGATGAGGGTTTAAATGGTCCTTTTTAAAAAAATATTTTTATTTTTATTTACTAGGAGAGAGAGAGAGACACAGCGTGAGCAGGGGAGGGTTAGAGAGAGAGGGAGTCACAGACCGAAATAGGCTCCAGGCTCTGAGCTGGCAGTCAGCACAGAGCCCGACGCGGGGCTCGAACCCACGAACCGCGAGATCATGACCTAAGCGAAAGTCGGACGCTTAACCGACTAAGCCACCCAGGCGCCCCTCAATGGTCCTTTTATAAACTCACATAACTTAACCACCTCCCTTTTGGCGAGGCAGTGTCCCCCGACAGGCTGCCCTGCTTAACCACTGCCAGAAAGAGAGTGGACCCATCTCTCTTGACGACTTCGCTCTATTTCAAACGATAGAGCCAACTGGCAGATTCGCTGCCACCCCGGCTTGCTGGCTGCCGGCCTGCGGTCTGAGGTCAGGGTTTCGTTGCAGGTTCGAGCCCTGGAAGGTGAACTGGAGGACGAAATCCGCAGCAGGGCGGAGGCCCAGAGGGGAGCCCGCAGGCTGGAGCGCTGCCTCAAAGAGCTGACCTATCAGGTACTCCGGGAAACTGCCCCCTGCTGGTGCGCTGGAGCGGGTGCTGCTTCAAGCCTGAAACGGCCTCCGAGGTCGGCTGTTCTTTCCCTTGTTCCTGAAGCTCGTTCAGCTGTAGACGCTGACTGGCAGGCCCGGCGCTCCTGTGCCATGAGTGCTTTGGGTCGGTCCCTTTTCAGAGCTCTCAGGAAGCAAAATGTGAGCGCAAGTTGCAATTAGAAGGGAAAAGCTATTTATACCAGGCTTATTTTTTCACACATAACGTCTGGGGCGCTCGCAGAAAGATGCCTTCCTGTGAGAGGCTGAGTGAGAACAATGTGTAAATGAAGTGGCTGACGGAGGGAGAGCTGGGGTGGCTCCCAGGCCAGCACGTTCCATGGGACACTGGCGACATCGGAGCCGGAGACACGCTCCCTCCCATATTCTGGTTGCACAGACACTCCAGGCCACTGAGGACTCTGCTCGGTACCTGGGCCAGGTGCTAACTGCTAAATACGGCCCTGCGGAGCTTGCAGGTTCTTTTCCTGGGAGCTAACGCTGGTCTCAAGCAAATAAGGGAAAAGAGATGGGAAGACTTCTTACCAGTAGTTAATGCATTTCCAAAGCAACCGTATAATCCTTCACCTTCATTTTCATTTTCTAACCTTTCTTCCCTTTTCTTCGAATGGAGGGGACCACAGAGTCTATGAGCGCAGAGGCGCTGTGCTGTGCGCCCTTCTGCGGCCCAGCGTCTTCCTGGCACAGACTAGGCGTCCATGTTGCGGTTGTTAAGCACAGATGCCAGAGGTCACTCCCTAGCCCTCTCCTGCTGCACCATACAGCTTATGTCAGTGGAAGGACAAATTCCTTCCCGCCACCCGCTTTCACAGCAATGTTGGCAGGATGAACGCCAGATCTGCCAGTCCCGGTTCTGTTCCTGAGGCTAAGCTGTTGTTAGAGACGCCAGTGTCTTCCTTCCTTGCAGCGTCGATAAGAAAGCAGTACATTTCAGAAGCGGCATCTTGGGCTAATTAAGATGAAATGAGCTCCTTGCACAGCTCTTCTTTACCGAAGAAGTGGCTCTTTTCTAAGACGAGTTAGTCTGACACTCCTTTAGACAGTGCTAGTTCTTTCAAAACCACTCCGAGGGAGCGCCTGGGGTGTGTGGCTCAGGAAGTAAACACCTTGGGCGCATGAAAGATGCCGAATTCTACCCTTCTTTTGAGGGAGGTGAGGAAGCCACCTATGCGGAGGGTGTCACGTGCTGCTTGTTAATAATGTTGGGGTTTTTCTTCTTTTTAGTTTCCTGCGGATTATGCTTACATCTGTCCCCCTCTGAAGACAAGTTCATTGTAGAACAAAACACCAAAGGCTGTACTTTTTTGGTTTTCATTGTCCCAAAGAATGCATTCTTGTTCCATTGTGTTTTATCTTTGTTTCTTCATAGAAATAGCCTTATTGTTTCCCTTTGTACTAGTACGGAAATATAGTTCTTAATTTCCTCTAAGTGTCTGCACAATACTTACAGTATATCTCTTCGATTATGCAATGATTTTCTGCTGTTAAATCGGATACCACCTACTGAGCACCTATTTAACCTAGGCCCTGTAACTTTTATTTATTTTTTTAGTTTAGTCTTTTTTTTTTTTTTTAATGTTTTTTTTTTGGAGAGAGAGAGAGACAGCATGAGCAGGGAGGGTCAGAGAGAGAGGAGTCACAGACTGAAATAGGCTCCAGGCTCTGAGCTGGCAGTCAGCACAGAGCCCGACGCGGGGCTCGAACCCACGAACCGCAAGATCATGACCCAAGCGAAAGTCGACGCTTCACCGACTAAGCCACCCAGGCGCCCCCTAGGCCCTGTAACTTTAAAGAGACGTTAGGGAGCGCTCCACATGCCTTGATATCAATACCTGTTTTTGAAATAAGCAAGATAGATGCTGGCTCAATCCGATCTCTTCTCCTTTAACGTCAAAATAACCACCAGGACTATGAGGCACGGTGTTTTGTGATAGTACGTCACTGGTGCCAATTGAAAATGTCATTTCAAAAGGGGCATAAGTACGGTTTTCATTTCCTAGGAAATATCCTCTGGGAAGACCCTACTACATTGGAAAGGGAATCAAGTGTGACCCCGGCCACAATGGTTCTATGGCCAGTCCCCACGGAGCATTTATCTTGCCCTGTATGTCCCTCTAACATTTGGAAACTCATCCTGTTTTCTCTCTCCAGTACCTAGAATAATGTGCAGTAAAGCAGGACGTAGGACTAGGGACTGACAACCATTATAGCAGGTACAGTCTTTCTGTCCCCTCCCATCCACCTGCTCCATTTTATCTTCCACCGCTCTCTATATTCAAGGATCTATGTATAGATGTTATTTAATCCTTACAAATCTAATTACAAATATAGTATCTTCATTTTTAGAGTTAAGGAAACAAAATGTGCTTTGAGGTAGCTTCTCCAGGAGCCAGATGACAAGATGCAGTTTGAGAAGCATAAGAGATTTATCAGACACAACACCTGGGAAAGACAACGGGGGCGGCAGGCAGGATCAGGGCAGAGAAAGCCTTTAGACCACAATGCGAGTCTGATACCGTGAAAGGAAAGGGTGAAGCTAGGAGGATGGGATGGGAGCTTCACATTGTAGCGCATCCCCTCGGAGCAGTCTCCAGCGCAAAGGGTGCCTGGGAAGGAGCCCTATGTTGGGCAGAAATGGGCAGGCACTGGTCATTTCTGGGTGGGTTATTGGCCCGGGAGTGGGGGGAGGCTGGCCTGCCTGGGGAGTGGTGATCTCAGTGTAAATGCTACAGCAGATCCCAAAGGCACTGCAGTTGGAGGTTTTCAGGGAAGTGCTCTCCTCACTGCTAAATGGCAAGTTCTTTGCTTGAAGGGAAATCTGAGCCCCTGGCAACCAGGGCTACCCCCGTGACGGAATGCCTCAGGGCTGAGATGTGAGCCTGAGCCTAACAAAGGTTTTGCCTTCTCCAGTGGGAGGAGCTCATTAACATCAGCAACCACTTCCAACCTTCTTCGGTTTTCTTCTTTGTAGCTTCCTTTACCATAAAGAAAATTTACTTGCCTCAGTAAATTGGTTTAAAGCAATTAAACCTCTCTTGGTTTTAGAACTTCCTATTAACACATAATTCTATGAATCTTCAAATTTCTTAAACCTGGGAGGGAGAGGGACAGGCAGATGAAAACTGAGTAGAGTTTGTTGAAAAGGTAGACCTGTCTCATTTTCTTATATCTTTGGTCCCGCCTTAGTAAGTTGAAATGAGTATCTACTGTCAGACGGTACTTTTAGGTGGGGTGGGGGAGTATTCTAGGCCATAGAAATGGCTTGGCTAAAGCTTTATTTATTTACTTATGTATTTATTTATATCGAGATAAACCTGGCATATAACATTGCATTAGTGTTGTGTGTACAATGTAATAATTTGATGTTTGTTTACATTGTGAAATGATTATCACAAGTTTAGCTAACATCCATTACCACACATAACTATAATTTTTTTCTTGTGCTAAGAACTCTTAAGATTTACTCTCTTACTGACTTATAAATATACAGCATCAGATTAACTATAGTCACCATGCTCAACTGCATTCCGAGGACATACTCATCCTGTAACTGGAATTTTGTACCTCTTGACCACCTTGACCCATTTCCCCCACCCCCATAGACCCTTGCCTTTGGCAACCACAGATTCTTTTTTTGGTTTATGTGAATTTGGTTTTTTAGATTTTACATATGGGTGAGATCATATATTATTTGTCTTTCTCTGACTTCTTTCACGAGTGTAATCCCTTAAGGATTACAAGTGGCACGACCCCCTCCTTTTTATAGCTGAATAATATTCCATTGTACATGTAGCACATTTTCTTTAGTCATTTGTTGATGGACACTTAGGTTATTTCTATGTCTTGGCTATTGTAAATAACGCTGTCACGAACATGGGTTATTTCAAGATAGTGATTTTGGTTCCTTTATATCAGTAACAGAAGTGGAATTGCTGAATCATATGGTAGTTCTATTTTCAATTTTTTTGAGGAAGCTCCATACTGTTTTCCACCTTGATTGCACCAATTTATATCCTCAACAATAGTGCACAAGGGTTCCCTTTTCTCCACACTCTCATCAACACTTGTCAGTTCTTGTCCTTTTGATATCTCATTATGAGTTTGATTTGCGTGTCCTTGATGGTAAGTGATGTTGAACACCTATTCATGTACCTATTGGCCATTTGTATATCTTCTTTGAAAAAAATCTCTCTTCAGATCCTCTGCTCATTTGAAACAAAGCAGATGAACATAGCGGAAGCGAAGGAAAAATAAGCTAAAAACTGAGAGACAAACTATAAGAGACTCTTAAATGCAGAGAACAAACTGAGGGTTGCTGGAGGGGTGTTGGTGGGGGGTATGGGCTAAATGGATGATGGGCATTAAGGAGAACACTTGTTGGGATGAGCACTGAGTGTCATATGTAAGCGATGAGTCACTAAATTCTCCTGAAACCATTACCACGGTGTTAACTAGTTTGGATTTAAGTAAAATTTTAAAAAATTTAAAAATAAGATTTTAGTACAATTAATGTATAGTGTTATATTAGTTTCAGGTGTGTAATATAGTGATTCAGCAATTCCATGCATTACTCACTGCTCATTGAGATAAGTATACTCTCTTAATCCCTTTCACATATTTCACCCTTTCCCCCTACCCATCTCCCATCTGGTAACTACCTGTTTGTTCTCTATATTTAAGAGTCTGGTTTTTTTTTTTTTTTAATTTCTTTCTTTCTTGTTTGTTCAGTTTCTTAAATTCCACATATGAATGAAATCGTATGGTATTTGTCTCCCTCTGACTTATTTCACTTAGCATTATACCCTTTAGATCCATCTATGTTGTTGCACATGGCAAGATTTCATTCTTTTTTTTATAACTGAGTAATATTCTATTGTGTATATATACATCTTTATCCATGCTTCATTTGATGGACAATTGGATTGCTTCCATATTTTGGCTATTAAAAATAATACTGCAATAAACATAAAGGTGCATATGTCTTTGCAAATTAGTGCTTTCATATTCTTTGGATAAATACCCAATAGTGGAAGTATTGGATTCAGGTCCTCTGCCCTTTAATTTATTCAAGAAACTTTCTATTGTTTTCCACAGTGTCTATACTAGTTTGCATTCCCACCAACAGTACATGAAGGTTCCTGTTTCTCCACATCTTTGTCAATACTTGTGTCTTGAGTTTTTGATTATAGCCATTTTGACTCTGTGAAGTGACACACCATAGTTGCTTTGATTTCCATTTCCCTGATAATTAATGATGTTGAGCATCTTTACATGTTTCTGTTCCTCTGCCCATTTTTTAAAGCATATTTTTTGTTTCCTGTTTTGCTTGGTTATTCAGTCATATGAGTTCTTTATGTATTTGAGATATGAATCCCTTATCAGGTATATGATTTAAAAATATTTTTTCCCATTCCGTAGGTTGCCTTTTCATTTTTTTTTGATGGTTTCCTTTGCCGTATAGAGATTTTTTTAGTTTACTGTAGTCTGCTTATTTATTTTTGTATCTGTTGCCATTGTTTTTTATGTCAAATCCAAATTTCATGGCTGAGACCAATTTCAAGGACCTTACCCTCTGTTTTCTTCTAGGAATTTTATGGCTTCATGGTTTCACATCTTACATTTAAGTCTTTAAGCCGTTTTGAGCTAATTTTGTGTATAGTATAAGAAAGAGGTCTAGTGTCATTCTTTTGCATATGGGTATCCAATTTTCCCAGCACCATTTATTGAGGAGGCTACCCTTGTATATTCTTAGCTCCTTTGTCATAAATTAAGTGATCATATGTGTGTGGGTTTATTTCTTCACTTTATATTTTGTTTCATTGATCCATATGCCTGTTTTTTATGTCAATATCATACTGTTTTGACTACTATGGTTTTATAATACAGTTTGAAATCAGGACGCATGATGCCTTGAGTTTTCTTCTTCTTTCTCAAGATTCCTTTGACTGTTAGAGGTCTTTTGTTATTCCATACAAATTTTCAAATTGTTCTGTGAAAAATGCAACTGAAATTATGAGAGGGACTATGCTGAATCTGACTTGCTATAGGTAATAAGGATATTTTAACAATATTAATTCTTCCAATCCCTGAGCATAAAATAGCTTTTCATTTTATTTGTGTCTTCTTAAATTTCTTTCATCAATGTTTTACAGTTTTCAGAGCACAGGTCTTTCACTTCTTTAATGTTGATTTTGCATCTGCAATTTTACTTAATCAGTTTATCATTTATAACAGTTTTTGATTGGGTCTTTAGGGTTTTTGTTTTGTTACATATACTATTAAATTATCTGCAAATCAAGACATTTTACTTCCTTTCTGATTTGGAAAACTTCTATTTCTTTTTCTTGCCTAATTTTGCTGCTGGGACTTCCAGTAATATGTTGAATTAAAGTGGTGAGAGTAGGCATCTGTTTCATTCCTGATCTCAGAGGAATATCTCTCCATTTTTCTCCATGGAGTATGATGTTAGCTGTGTGCCTTTTATATATGGCCTTTATTCTGTTGAGATACAACCCTCTATACACACGTTATTGAGAGGTCTTATCATGAATGGATATTGAATTTTGTCAATGATTTTTCTGCATGTATTGAGATGTTCATATGATTTCTATATTTTATTTTGTTAATGTGGTATATCACATTGATTTGCAGATGTCAAACCATCCTTTCATCCTTGGAATAAATCCAATTTGATTATGGTATATGATCCTTTTAATGTATTGCTGAATTCAGTTTGTTAATATTTTGTTGAAAAGTTTTGTATTTATATGCATCAGGGATATTGACCTATAGTTTTCAGTTTCCTTCCTTCCTTCCTTCCTTCCTTCCTTCCTTCCTTCCTTCCTT